>OZ024807.1:8875980-9190980 GCA_964017045.1 Omphiscola glabra | reverse complement strand
TTCAATTCCCTTCTTTTCTTATTACACATTTTCGTGGCTTTCCATCTGGCTTTATTCTATATTTGTCTCGTCTTTTTTATATTTCCCTTTGTATTATGGCCATTCGCGCCTTGTCCCTTTCTTCGACTTTCTCTCTGCGTTTATTATCATAACCAGCCTCCTCTACTTTCTATGCTGCTCTTTGGATAGCATTATTTTCATCCCACCCCGCTGTTCATTTATATTGTCTTCCCTTTTTATGTCATCCTGTGATGCTTCTAGCTGTGATTGTGCTTCCTTTTGGTAAGCTGTTGCGGTCAGTCGGTCTTATTGTTTCTCTCTTTGATTTCGGCCATTTTGTATTATGCTTAATTTGTCGCCCATTGGAGCTTTATTCCGAGTTTTAAATGGGTATCCTCGAAAAAAAATAGTGTTTTTTTTTTTTAAATCTGTTTTCTCAATTTTACATTCTAAATTGCATAATATAGAATTATAATATTGCTAGCCCTAGCAATAATCCCGTTGCATAATAACAGAACAATCACAAAAAATGGCTGGACCTATATTATCCTTCATCTCTTCATCGATTTGTCCATCGCAGTCGTTGTCGATGAGATCATCCTTGGTGTCAGAGTCGGGGCCCAGGCCACACTCCTTTTATGGAAGAATTGAAAAATTTCACAAATAGGTGTTTCTTTTAAATGACCTTTCATTAAAAATATTTTTTTTAGAATAAACTTAAATTTTTATATAAATTTGTTTCAGGAGTTGGGTGTGGGGTGGGGTGGTGGGGGGGGGGGGGCTTGGTCATGTACCAGCCAATGGGTGATTTTTTAAAAAAAAATTGTTCTTGATCCGCCTACTTAATACGCTCCAATTTGTCTAAATTTAAAGGAGACTTTTACAAATTGGCATGTGTGAGAACAGTTATTTAAACTACTTCAATTTTAACCAATCACAAGTTTAAATTGCTATAACACTTGAATTCCAGCCAATCGCAAGTTTAAGCATGCAGTTTCACGTGACTGAGTCCTAAACCAACCGAAAGTTAAAGCTGCTATTTCACTTGATTGAATTTAACCCAACCGCAAGTTTAAACTGATATTTTACTTGAATCCCAAACAATCTCAAGTTTAAACATGCAGTTCCACTTGATTGAATTCTAACCGAAACCGCAAGTTTAAACTTGCATTACACTTACTTGAAAGCCTGCCGAGTGCATGTACGAGTTGTTTCTACCGAAGCCGTACACGTAGCATGCGAATGTGTACATTCTTGTCGAGACCAGTACATGGTGACCTTTAACAACCTTCTTGTTGCCGACCGTGTACATTGGTGCGCCATAGACTTCCTCCCAACCCAACCTAGAAAGATCAAATCGATTAGTCGAACTACTTAGCAGTCGCAAAGCTGTGCTGCGTAAGCGGCAGCGTCCCCGAGGAGACTTGGGGGCGTCCACATAGGGTTTGCCTCTTCGTGGCGTGGCAGACTATTAGGGGGACTGCGGACGCTTTAAACGCAGCGTCATCGGTCGATCGGGCTTCCCCTAGGCATGGGGGGAGTTCCCGGCGCTCTTCCGCACGGGCTGGCGTCGGGGAAACATTCAGTGCACTGGCTTGCGTGGGGGGGGGGGCGCTGGGGGGGGGGCATTAAGAGCTCGCGCTCGACGGTCCACAGACGCCATCTCCTATGCGACTTTATTAGCAGTCGCAAAGCGCAGAGTCCAGTGACACAAATGCGCACATAGCACTGACCCATTGGCACACGCTTCAACAGGCTAGTGCATATCAGGGACCGTACATGCTGGCATTGCAGCATGGTCCCAGAAACACTATAACATCTGTTGACCAAAATGTCCCTCACTAAATGTTTCGGGGGAGGCCAGGGTGGCGGGAGAGCCCTACGTAAGGCGAATGATATATGGCACAGCTGAACAGCTGGAGCTGGTTAGCCAATGTACTAGCCGGGGTCATAGGAGAGTAATCTCTGATCATCGCCAAAATATGTGCAGTTAGCTAGTTAGCAATCGCAAACCTATTGATCTGCTGTTCGGAATATCGGGTGGGGAGTATGGGAGGGGGAGTGTTGGGGTGTAGCATCACGTCGTCCCACATGCCCGGGGGCCAGAGTCGACAGTGACCTCCTTCAGATTATCCATACGTGTGGCGTTGAATACAGCCCTCCGGGCAATGAGATGGTCGACAGAGATAACGGTGACCAGTTTCCGACCATGTTAGCAAATTAGGGATGCCCAATTTAATGCTCAATGTAAAATAGACAATGCCTCTACTCTTGCCTTAATCTGCACAATCGCTTAAGTATTAAATCAGATTGGTCGTTTTCAAATTGTCGTAAAATTTCGTGGAAATATAAAATCATTCAGATCACAATATGGGTAGCGCTTACACAATGTCCCCATCTTTATCAGCAAAGACCATTTTTTAATATATTTTTTTTTATTTTTCTCTCAAGAATGCGTTTTGACGTCACTTTTGTTGTTTTTATGTTTTTTTTTTGTTAACTTGTGTTGTTTTGTGTTAACTTGTGTTGTTTTGTGTTAACTTGTGTTGTTTTGTGTTAACTTGTGTTGTTTTGTGTTAACTTTTGTTGTTTTGTGTTAACTTGTGTTGTTTTGTGTTAACTTTTGTTTATTTGTTTTGACGTTTGCTCAAAGTTAAGAAAGAACTTTAGCGCTGTCTGCCCCCCACCCCCACCCCCATATGATTCCTTTCATTCATTTACAGGCACTCTGTATTAACCACTGCCGCTTACGTAAGATTTAGAGGCTTATCATCCCAGATTAAATATATCCTGTCCTTTTTCCTAGCAACGATCAAGATGAAGTCCATAGTTTGAAGATCAGGTGTCCTGATTGGTTCGGGGGGGGGGGGGGATGAGAGGATGAAAATAGACATGATTTTAAATGAAACTGTTGGAATGAAACGATTTCTCTTTTTTTTTTTTTCAATATAGTTATCAGATGCAGAAATATACCGCCTCACCCACCGAAGAAAAAACAACCACAAAGGGGAAAACAACAAACAAAACCAAATAAATAACTATGAAAGTTGTTGAGAAAATTTGGGGAAAGTGGGAAATTTGTCATCAAATATAATTCATTACTGTACAATTGATTGGAAAGGTTTGCAAAATGAGCTCTATTATTTCAACGGCTTCAGTTAAGGTAATCTTGTCTACATTTTCAAACAACATAATTCTTTATTATATATATGTATTTTATGTTAATATCACCATTGTGTCTCTTTTTTTAATATTTTTATGTACAGCGCGGTGAGCCTAGCCCTAAACTGGGGTACCGCGCTATATAAGACAACAAATAATAATAATAATAATAATTGCTATACCAATAACAATAAGTTTGATTTAATTAAGAATGTGACTTTATAAACAACAACAACAACGTTTAATGTCCATTTACGATTGTGAAGACAGACCTCCAGAAGTATCTGTAGTAAAACAGGCTGGTCGGTATGACGATACAAAGATTTGGCGCCGCGCCCATGGGTTCCTCGTAGTTGGTCCGACACGTGGAGGTCTGGGTGTACATTGTTAGGATGCCCTTATCACTTCTGATGTAAAAATTTCCGGTATGGTATGGGTTCTGAAATCGATTTTGAAGAGAAAAACAACACACCAACATATATATATTTTTTTTAAATGACATATCTAATTTTTTATGAAACAGTTTTATTAATTCGCTGAAATTTAAGCAACAAAAACAACTTGCGTTGGTAAAAAAAAATAATTTAAGAACAGAGAAGCCGACGACTAATTTTTTTTTTTAAATTCTTAATAAACTTTAAAAAAAAATTTACTTTCATTAAAAATTCGCGTGTTTTTGTCCTTAAGTTTTAAAGATAAACAAATTAGATGTCACTTTAAAAAACTAAATTATTAAAAAAATTCATCGTTGGTTTTGCAATGTTGAAAGACCTAATCAATCATATGTATTTAAGCGGTAAGAAATAAAAGACAACAAATAAACAGCGTAGGTGGTGAAGATCAGATACAACGTTTGGAAACACAGACATATGAGCGCTAATGGATACAACAAGACAGGACAACCTGTGGTGTAGTTAAAGTAAAGAGTACTTCAGCTAAACAAGAGACAGTCCTGAGGGTGGGAATTGCACCAGTCATTGTTACGCACCGTATATTGTGTTTTATTGCGCGTGGTGCATTTAAGAGTTTGTGTAGTTAATGAACGCTTTTCACCGCCTTAAACTTTTACGTATTTATGGTAATAATGGCGTAGTGTCTATTCTGTCTGTGGTGTACTGGCATTTAGGTCCAGCATGTCGTCGAGAGAACCTTGAAGTGGGTAGTTGGGCATTATTTCTCCTTCTCATAGCGAGCTGCGTTATGTATTCTTTGATTACATGTACACCAGATATATATGTCTTATGGGATGAAGTTTACATGGCTAATTGGGTAAGGACTTGTGTTCAGTTTGGTGTGATTACAACGCTCCGACGTGTAAAAGAATTTGATGAAAGTAATCAATAAACTACGGATCGGATGCCGTCAGGAACGCTGAAATGAAATCAAAGATTTATATATTTACATATTTGCCCCAGGCTCTTACAAAAAACAATGCGCCTATGATTCTGTCGTCCGGTTTTGTAATCGCTTCCACAGAGTCCTACGCCCCTGACATTGGGAGGGAGGCCGGAGCGAATACTTCAACAGGTGTATCTTTGTGGAGGGCTTAAGAAAAGTCATCTGAGAGAAGTCATCTGACACAAGTAGTCTTATAGAAGTCATCTGAGAGAGAGGTCATCTGAGAGAAGTCATCTGAGAGAGAGAAGTCATCTGAGAGAGATGTCATCTGAGAAAGAGATCATCTGAGAAAAGTTATTTTAGAGAAGTCATCTGAGAGAAGTCATCTGTCGTCAAGTTAGGTGGCAGAGCTTCTGTTATGTCACGACTACGATACCGGTAAAAGCAAAATAAGTTTGCCCTTAAAATAAAACTGCCTACCTTGACCACGTCACCTGAATTGGTGACGTATCTCTCGATTTCTGATGCACTGCTGACGAAGAACTTTGTATTGGGCCAGGGGGAGACAACAACCATTTCCGCCGGAATCAAGCGATTAGGAATGTTGGGTAGGATCACTCTGCGCCTGTACTCGTCTACGGGTAACATCATTTCTGTTTGATGTGAGGAAATTGATCAACAAATTCAATAACTGAGATATTTAAAAAAAAACAAAAACAAAAAAAATACATTAAGTAAATTAAGTCGCAAGTTGATCAGGTTTACGGTTGGGATCAACTCGGGTGTTTTAATTTCCAGCATTTGTTTTGATCATAAGCGTTGTGTATTAAATGATGTCTATAGTCATAGGTGTCAAACGTGTGATGCGTCTATCGCATGGTGTGTCTATAATCATAGTTAATAGTTTCTACGTCGTTCGAGCATCGCATGTAAGGATGACCAATGCTATATTCTACACATGACTTGCCTGTCGTCTAAGTGCCTGAAAAATCTCGCCCGCATGTAGGACAGACACACATGTTTTGGGTCCTCATGGGTCTGTGGGCATTTCTGCTTTTCCTTCGCTTTCCGCTTTCTTTGGGCGAAAGCGCTCCACCAGTGAGTCTGCTTCACCAGCTTGCGCAATTCGAAGCAAGTGTTTCCCATAATCTCATGTCGATGACCATGGATTTGAGGGACACTTTTAGACAATATTTAAAGCTGTTTTTTTTAATGACCACTGCTTTCCCACTGGAAAATTCACCGTACATTAGTATTTTAGGCAGCCTGCTCACTGGCTTCCACGCTACACGTTTTTGCCCGACACACGTGTCCTATTTCGATGAAATTGTAGATGCTGATAAACCATCCCGTAGTGGGACTTGTCTAACACGGACATTTTTCCTGCCATTGTTTAATGTGTCTTTAGGAACGAGGTATATAAATTATGAGGTGTTGCTACGTATGAGGAATCTATTAGCATAAGATATCTATGACTTATGTTATCTCTATGCTCCTTTATGGAAAGACACTTTTTTGAAAAAAGATACATGAACGACTTACAACTTAAACGAAACGTTTTAACACACAAGAAACAGCTAACCTGCCATCATGTCAGTCCGTTTTAGAAGCTCCGGACACTTAATGCCGTTTACTATTGTCCGGCAATTTCCGGAGATAACTCCGACTGGCTTCTCGGCGATAACCTTGGCGCCTGGTGAGAATGAACAGTTAAAAAATATTACGCCACCTCTCAGAATTGCGTTAAAATTTTGATATTTTAGGCAAGGGTCACAAAACCTTCTTCACCGCTGGCCGGATAACGGACGAAATACCGAATGCGAGCCGTATAATCATTATGTACACTACTGACAAACCGTAACGAAAGCTCTGGAGGTAAAAGACGAGAAACTAAGTTTGGTATTCCATGTTAATCATGAGTGAGTGGCGTGCAATATACAAAAAAAAAACCACAAAAAAAAAAAACAAAGACAACCAACATATTTATTTAATAAAAAACTTAACAAAAATATAGCTACATCAGACCTAGTGCGCAAAATCCGAATCTTGCAAACTAAACTGCAAAACAAGTTGAGTGAGATTTGTGAAATGTTTGGTTTTCAAGATATCATCAAAGTTTGGTTGGGAATTGCTGCAACTAGTTAGTTCCAACCGTGTCGAGTATGATTTTTAATGCCTCTGTATGTTTCCAACACTCCCCTTCCTTTCACCCATTTACATTTTGTGGTAGTTGTCAGACTATAATATATTAGCTAGAATAGGCTTAATTGGTATTTATTCTTATTTTTGTATTAGCTTTTCCTTAAAAAAAAAAAACTCAAGCGATTTTGTAGGTTTTTTAAATGATGTTATCATGTGTTAATTAATTTTTATTTAAATACATCTTCGAGTTTGAAATACGTTAAATTTCAACTGTAACTTATTTTTCTAGTGACAGACTTTGATAATGGGATTTTTACGTCCACTATCTATTGCAAATACACGTCTGCAAAACAAAGTGACCGAAGATTGTATTATAAATGTCGGTCTTCTACTTTTAGAGGTTAACTTTTTTGTAGCAAGCCTAACTCGATCCCACTTTGTACTATATAAGTATTATTATCTATTAAGGTACCGCATTGTTCGATGTTGTGACGATATTGTACGATTTTAGGAGTTCGAGTGTAAACAGGTCTGCAATAAACTAGAAAATCTAGATAAAATAATTGAAAGTGGTAAATTCAAGGCGCATAGCAGCCAGGAGGTATGCTCCCACGTAAAGATCTCCTAGTATTCTAAACATAATATTTAAATTTTACCACAACGTCTCGTGTTCCATACGTTTTATCAAAGAAATTCAAGTAACCTTTTGCGGGCCTGATAAATCGACGTCGCGGGTCGGATCCGGCCCATGGGCCGTTGTTTGGTAACCCAATGTTTAAGGTGAACGCCAAAAAAAAAAAAAAAAAAAAAAACCATATATATAATGGAAATATTTCCTCATGTAATTGGCCTTTGTAAATAGCTCCTCGGCTAGTTAGCTTTATTATTTTTTTTTAAATTTGTAAATATCTTTCATCAAATTGTCTTTTGACAACATTTCCTCAAACTAACTTCTAAATCGAATTGTATCGGATATTTTTTTGTCCCATATAAATTCCTTTACAGGTCGCCCACGCTCAACAATCAGCTCACCGTCTAAAATTGCATGAACGTTATCGAAGGCTTCGTTGCCCGAACATTTGGAAATTACAAACGTCTCCAGCCTGAGAAAATGCAAAGAAAATCCATTTTAAAAAATGTTTTAAATCATTTACTGGGATTGCTTTATTTTCTTCCTGATTTACTATCGATTTTTCGGTACAAATTTTTTAACAACTACTTTCATGTCTGCTTTGAATGTCTACTTATAACGTCTACTTTTAAAAATCTACTTTTAACGTCTACTTTTAAAAATCTACTTTTAACGTCTACTTTTAAAAATCTACTTTTAAAAATTTACTTTTAATTTCTGCTTTTAACGTCGGCTTGTATTGTCTAATTTTAACATCTACTTCGAACGTTTACTTTTAGCATATACTTTTAATACTAATTTTAACATATTTTTTAAAACATCTACTTTAAGAATCCACTTTTAAAATCTACTTTTAACATCTAATTTTAACGTCTGTTTAAAGGTCTACTTTTAACATCAACTTTTAACATTCAATTATATCGTGTACTTTTAACATCTAATTTTTAACATATTTTTAAAAAAAAATATTTTTAACGTCTACTTTTAGCATCTACTTTTACATCTACTTTTAACATATACTTTTAACATCTAATTTTAACATATATTTTTAACATCTACTTGTAACATCTACTTTTAGCATCTACTTTTAACGCCTACTTTTAACGTCTACTTTTAGCATCTACTTTAGCGTCTACTTTTAGCATCTACTTTTAACGTCTACTTTTAACGTCTATTTTTAACGTCTACTTTTAACGTCTACTTTTAACGTCTGCTTGTATTGTCCACTTTTAACATCAACATTTAACGTTCAATTTTAACGTGTACTTTTAACATCTAGTTTTAAATTATTTTTTAACATCTACTTTCAGCAACTACTTTTAGATACTACTTTTAACATCTGTTTTTTTAAGGTTTACATTTTAAGCTTGCGCTCCAACTTGTCGTAAGCTTTGTACAAGACGCCTTCAAATTTAAACTCCACTGGTATTCCTTTGGAACCAGAAAGCCACATCGTCACTGTATTCTCTTCGACAGTCGTTATCAGCACGAACGGCATAGACCTGTGCTCCATCGGAAACAAGAATATATAGTGTAGCATGCTGATATTTGATGTTAACTTGCGGATGAGTGAAAAAGCACTATTTCATGTCAGTGTAGTGATACATAGATGTAAAAAAAGTTCGCGAGGAGCTACTAGAGCAGCCATATTGTATCGAATGAAGAGAGCTTTTGGGAAGATTTGGTCTCGTGTTCTGTTGCAAAAAAGATATGTATGTGTTATGACATAACTGGTGGTCCGTTGGGGGGTAGTCCACCACAGCCTGCAATTTTTCCTTTACATGAGAGGCGTAATATTTGGCACAAGGCATAATTTTATTTATTTATTTATGGAATGGAGCAGCAAAATATTTTGCCCCCCCCGGGCAACACGAACCCTAGTAACGACACTGGCCCCCATCAGCACGAACCCTAGTAACGACACTGGCCTCCCATCAGCACGAACCCTAGCTACGACAATGGCCTCCCATCAGCACGAACCCTAGCTCCGACACTGACCTCCCATCAGCACGAACCCTAGTAACGACACTGGCCCCCATCAGCACGAACCCTAGTAACGACACTGGCCCCCATCAGCACGAACCCTAGTAACGACACTGGCCCCCATCAGCACGAACCCTAGCTACGACACTGTCCCCCATCAGCACGAGCCCTAGCTACGACACTGTCCCCCATCTGCACGAACCAAAGCTACGACACTGCCCCCCACCCCCCATCTTTCAATGACAGCCATAAAAAAAAAAAGGAACGACCACTCACTTTCCGGTGATGACGTAGTAGATAGTCCCCCATGCGTACACGGGCAGGGCGTTGTACGTGGCTGTCCCATCAGCGGCCGTCCTCATGACCACGGTGACCGTGAACTTATCAGCACCGGTCAGTCTGTACGTGAGCGTCGTGCCTTTTTCCGCATTGGGTCTTTGAAACAGAAATGGGCGATAACTTTGAGTTTGGACTCTTTCAAAGGCAAACAAACAAACAAAACTTTGACTCGTCAGATTGCAGACGCCAATAGTGTTTAGGGTGTGACTTAATGTGGAACAAAGTAACGGGGATTTTTTTGGAATTTTTTATTTGTCATTAATAACAAGATACAATACCTTACATTGGATACTCGAAATCACAATTATTTTCTGTTAAGATGTATAGTTATTATTTTTAAAAGAATAGTTGAAGGGATTTTTTTTTTTTGATGGGCTAAAGAGGAAAGAAATTTTTGTATTAGGTTCCTTTTTAGAGTATATGTATATGGAAAAAAAAAAACATTTATAAAATTATATTCCCAAAAATCACTTATTTTAAATATTCATCCCCCAAAGGGGAAAAAAGAAGAAAATCCACGAACTAAGTTCATTCTGAAACAGGAAGGTTGCTAAGTTCATTCTGAAACAGGAAGGTTGCTAAGTTCATTCTGAAACAGGAAGGTTGCTAAGTTCATTCTGAAACAGGAAGGTTGCTACGTTCATTCTGAAACAGGAAGGTTGCTTATTTCATTCTGAAACAGGAAGGTTGCTAAGTTCATTCTGAAACAGGAAGGTTGCTTAGTTCATTCTAAAACAGGAAGGTTGCTTATTTCATTCTGAAACAGGAAGGTTGCTTATTTCATTCTGAAACAGGAAGGTTGCTTATTTCATTCTGAAACAGGAAGGTTGCTTATTTCATTCTGAAACAGGAAGGTTGCTAAGTTCATTCTGAAACAGGAAGGTTGCTAAGTTCATTCTGAAACAGGAAGGTTGCTTATTTCATTCTGAAATAGGAAGGTTGCTTATTTCATTCTGAAACAGGAAGGTTGCTTATTTCATTCTGAAACAGGAAGGTTGCTTATTTCATTCTGAAACAGGAAGGTTGCTTATTTCATTCTGAAATGGGAAGGCTGCTAAGTTCATTCTGAAACAGGAAGGTTGCTAAGTTCATTCTGAAACGGGAAGGCTGCTAAGTTCATTCTGAAACAGGAAGGTTGCTAAGTTCATTCTGAAACAGGAAGGTTGCTAAGTTCATTCTGAAACAGGAAGGTTGCTTAGTTCATTCTAAAACAGGAAGGTTGCTTATTTCATTCTGAAACAGGAAGGTTGCTTATTTCATTCTGAAACAGGAAGGTTGCTTATTTCATTCTGAAACAGGAAGGTTGCTTATTTCATTCTGAAACAGGAAGGTTGCTAAGTTCATTCTGAAACAGGAAGGTTGCTAAGTTCATTCTGAAACAGGAAGGTTGCTTATTTCATTCTGAAATAGGAAGGTTGCTTATTTCATTCTGAAACAGGAAGGTTGCTTATTTCATTCTGAAACAGGAAGGTTGCTTATTTCATTCTGAAACAGGAAGGTTGCTTATTTCATTCTGAAATGGGAAGGCTGCTAAGTTCATTCTGAAACAGGAAGGTTGCTAAGTTCATTCTGAAACGGGAAGGCTGCTAAGTTCATTCTGAAACAGGAAGGTTGCTAAGTTCATTCTGAAACGGGAAGGCTGCTAAGTTCATTCTGAAACGAGAAGGCTGCTAAGTTAATTCTGAAACGGGAAGGTTGCTAAGTTTATTCTGAAACAGGAAGGTTGCTAAGTTAATTCTGAAACAGGAAGGTTGCTAAGTTTATTGGCTATGCAAGGTTTTTATTTTAAAGTAATTTTTTAACTTTTAACTTTTTTAATTATATTTTCACAAAACCAATCTTCTTTTGAATTGAAATATTGGTCTTAGCTGGAAGTTACAAGACGGCAGACCACCAACTACAGAGTGTCAGTACAAAATCGTCAGTGCCTGGTCCTGCCTGGTCCTGGTGGCCAGCCTGGTCCTGTCTGGTCCTGCCTGGTCCTGTCTGGTCCTGCCTGGTCATGTCCGGTTTCTGCCTGGTCCTGCCTGGTCCTGCCTGGTCATGTCCGGTTTCTGCCTGGTCCTGCCTGGTCCTGTCTATTCCTGCCTGGTCCTGCAGGGTCCTGCCTGGTCCTGCCTGGTCCTATCTGGTCCTGTCTGGTCCTGCCTGGTCCTGTCGATTTCTGCCTGGTCCTGTCTGGCCCTGCCTGGTCCTGCCTGGTCCTGTCTATTCCTGCCTGGTCCTGTCTGGTACTGCCTGGTCCTGCCTGCTCCCACAGCCGCTAAGAATTTGTAAGTTATCTATTTATTTTTTTTAGTTTAAATTAAAAAAAAAAAAATTAAATAAAAAAATGTCCATACAAATCGTTGGTAGCTGGTCCCACAACTTGAGTGCGACCTTTCTTCAAAGTAACACGTTGTATAACCGAGCTGAGGCTGAATGCGATCGCTTCCACGGTAACCTGTAATAGATGGAACGTCAGCGTGATAACATGGTGTAAGGCTGGCTAAAACGGTCTACTGATGACGTCGTGTAAAGCTGCCAAAAACTGTCTACTGATGACGTCGTGTAAAGCGGGCTAAGACCGTGTAATAGTGATGACGTGTGGTAAAGCTTGCTAAAACTGTATAGAAGTGATGCCGTCATGTAAAGATGTCAAAAGCTGTCTAATATTGCTGATGGCATGTAAAGCTGGCTAAAACCGTGTAATAATGATGACGTCTGGTAAAGCTGGCTAGAACCGTCTAATAGTGATGACGTCATGTAAAGATGGCCAAAAACCGTCTAATAATTATGACGTCATGTAAAACTGGCTAAATCTGTATAATAATGATGATGTCATGCATGACTAATCAATCTCTAGATAGGTTACGGCGAGTACGTATTGATGCTTATATGAACAATAGAAATTAATGACTATAAACGAATCTAACTTATAAATCCAAGCTTTTAAAAAGTCCATTATTTTGAGATCACTATTTGCTGAAACAGTGACCAGCCACTGTGAGTGGTGCCGTAGGAGCGCACTTGACACACTGTAAAACAGCTTTTTATAATGTTCATTTTTAAAAAAATAATCAGGAGCACAAAGAGACCGTTGCGCAATAACCTATTTTCGGTCTTTGATATGATGTAATGAGGTACCTTTCATCTTTGATGGTAAGTAATGTTGTACTTTTGCTATGTGATTTTAAGTAATGTTGTTCAAAATGTGTCTTTGACGCCGTTATCTTATAACATTTGATGCAAAGTCGTGTTGTAGGTTGGGCATTTGATGCAAAGTCATGTTGCAGGTTGGGCATTTGATGCAAAGTCATGTTGTGGGTTGGGCATTTGATGCAAAGTCATGTTGTAGGTTGGGCATTTGATGCAAAGTCATGTTGTAGGTTGGGCATTTGATACAAAGTCATGTTGTAGGTTGGGCATTTGATGCAAAGTCATGTTGTAGGTTGGGCATTTGATGCAAAGTCATGTTGTAGGTTGGGCATTTGATGCAAAGTCATGTTGTAGGTTGGGCATTTGATGCAAAGTCATGTTGTAGGTTGGGCATTTGATGCAAAGTCATGTTGTAGGTTGGGCATTTGATGCAAAGTCATGTTGTAGGTTGGGCATTTGATGCAAAGTCATGTTGTAGGTTAGGGAATTGATACAAAGTGCGTTTAGTATTCGAAACAAAGTGTACCTTTGGTCTTAGCAATAATATTATACCCTAGACCTTGTCTATTATATTTTATAATGTCGCTAATTAGGTCCTTTGAAGGAAATTTAATGTTTTGTCTGCGATGCTTACCTCAAACGATTTGAGTGAAAACGTGGACAGGTAGAAATTGAGCAAGGGTTCCACAAATTCAAAAGCGGAATGGAGGTTCGGGCAAGACAACAGAAATGTTGTCCCCAATGAGCTTACGACTGGTTTGGGGGGGGGGGGGAAATTAAATTAACACTTGTTATTATTTTTATTAGTCGGCAAATGATCAAGAAATTTTTTTTTTTATATAAAAAAAAAACTGGAATAGAAGTTTTTTTTTTTATATAGATCTATTTTTTTATAAAAAAAAGAAATGGTTGTATCAAACTGATACTTTTAAAGTCACATAAGTGTTTAAAAACCAAAAAAAAAAAAAAGCAATTCCCAAACTACTTAATACAAATATTTATTAAAAAACCCACTTTGATGAATATAGCTTGACGCGTCTCACGAGAAATCTTTGATGGTTTTCTCACCTAAACATCTCTGTGCTAACAATGATTTTCTACCACGTGATTATTTTATAATGCTTAATATTCGATACCCAAACTTAAGAAGAACGGAGAGAAAAAATTGGAATTGAGTTATTTGCATGTACACATATGTTAAACTATCGGAGAGACACGGGGAGGGGGCGTCAGGTTACCGCAACGAGACGTATACATAGGGTAAGCGGACAACCTGAGACAGGGCAGAAAGCAGAGGTGTCGGGGGAAAAAAGGCGTCCGACGGCAGAGAAGCAACAGAGGCAAACGCTCTTAGCTTGTTCTACAGATATGTAGTCTACAAGAGACAGAGACAAACACTGCCAGCTTGTGGTGACCGCAAATGTTCGACATTTCTAAAAATGCAAAGGTTAACTATCAATTCAATTGACAATATCTCTAAATTTTATTTTAAAAAATTACCTGTTGTTTTTTTTATTATTTAAAAAAAATAATAAAATTTTAACAATTTACAGCAGTACAGAACTCCAAACCAAATTTTTAAACAAAACTCACACACACAAAATACATGCATATTCTAGCCATTTGATCGTATTCGTGGAGACTTACTGATTTTCGTTTGCATCTCTTGGATCATGTTATCTAAATATTAAAGTAAAAGAAAAAGTCCAAAATGTTACGGAGTTTACATTTTTGATTGAAAGAAAAATCCAAGTTCCTGATGTAATTAACATCTGCATAAATGTTTCATTAAAAGAAAACGGAAATTGGTGTCAGACCAACGTTTTTAATTGATTAATTGTTCCCACGTCATCATGGCCCCGGGGTGGGGGGGGGTGGGGTAAACACTGAGCCGTCGCGTGGGACCGTAGGCCCTGAAACCCCTGTCGGTTCCTGAGTAGCTGTTGAATTTATGGTTCTAAAATTCTTTGAAATTAAAAAAAGGGAGAAAAAAAAAGGGGGAAAGGGGGGGGGGGGGTGAAATAGCGCAGAAGGCCACAAGAGGCCACGCGGAAATTCTTTGTCTATTACAGCTCTGTGCAATTGCAATGAAAAAAATAATTTGCTTACCCAGATACTATTTATAAGCTTTGGGGCAGGAAATAGCTGATAACTTTTTTTTTAAGGGCTTGAGGTGTGGGGACGAGTAATTATTAATTATAAAAAAAAATATTAAGTTATAATTTACCCTCTGTCAGGTCCTCATCTATCTTTCCATCTTCGTCGTCATCTGGTAGTTGCATAGAGATATATATATATATTTAGGGAGCCATTTGTAAAATTAACACTATATTTTTAATTGATCAATTAAACAGCTTTTTTGTATGGTTTGTTGTTGTTGCTGCTGTTGTTGTTGTTGTTGCCATCAAAAATGTTGTGTAACAACATCGAAATCGTAATGATCACGTTTAGGTCATTCCAAGAGGACACGTTAGACAACGCTAAATTAAGAAACCGCTCATTCGAAGAGAAAAAAAGACAAGAAAGACAGCAAAGAGAGAGAGAGATTGGCCAAGCGTGTTCATGCGCTCACCTTTTTCGTTCTTGTACTCTTCGTCCACTTGCCCGTCGCAATCGTTGTCGATTCGGTCGTTCCTGGCCTCCATGTAGGGCCCACCGCAGGACTGGTGTCACGGGGGCCCCGGGGGTATCAAACAAACATGTATTTATTTATTGCGGGGAGAAACAGAGGTTGTATTATTTACAGGGCAACATACTTTATATTCATTGCATTTCACTTTACATCAGAATCGTCGTGTTGGCCCTAAAACATGTGCGGCTGCTGGGGGGGGGGGGGGCTCGGATATTTTAGGGGAGTAAAGTTGCGATGTGGACACTTTTAAATGTAAGGTGGGGAAAGAAAAAAATGAAAAGCAGCTAGTTTTTTTTTTTTTGGGGGGGGGGGGGGGGGGAAATCGAGAAGTCAAGCGACGGCTCTGTTTCGCCGGTTGTATGTCGTGCACATACTTTGTATATTACTAAATACTAATGTGGTGTTATCTTTTAATAAAATTGTTTTTTGGGGAAACAACTAATGAAACTTTTTAAAACTTCTAAATAGGATAATCGAAAAGCGCTTTTACTAAAGGAAACACAAATAAAAAATGATGTATAGCTTTCTTTGTTATTTCATTTTAAAACAAATAATTATAAAAAAAAGAAAGACATTCTATAGACACGTATGCGTGTGAAAAGTGTGGGGGGTCAGTGGCGTAGTGGAGGGGGGTATCATGCTCCGGGCGCTACTCACAAAGGGGCGCCAAATGGTATATTTTACTATAATATTGTATGGTTTTCGAATAGGGGGGGGGCGCTAAAAAGGTATTGTGCCCAGGGCGCGAGTTAAGCTCGCTACGCCACTGTGGGGGGCTATTGCTATTATTTTGTTATTAAAAGAGAAGAGCAGTTGAAATTTAATTTTTTAAAAATGCTCTGTATATCTTTAAAACTCTGTTATTCAAGAAATTGTTTTTGAAAATGTTGTACATCTAACGAAAACTCAAACGCTTTCCCTTTAATAATAATTGTGACACATGCCCTATCCGTTAAATTCTACATTTCGGCTTTTAAATATGTATCTATAAATGTTTGATACTTTGCTGCGAGAACTATTATTAAAATTATAGACATTTATATTGATGACAAGCTCGCTTGTTTCAGTGTTATTAAAGTCTTTAAATTAGTGAAATTTAAATAAAATTAAAAATAATATCGATGCGAACATCGGGATGTAACCTTCGGCTTATAATAGGGAGCGGCTAATCGTAGAGACTTTACCATATTTATAATCGAATAGTATAAGCCTCTAACTCAGGGGTCGGGAACCTTTTTGTCTGAGAGAGCCATGGACATCACATATTTTGAAAAGTAATTCTGCGATAGCCATACATTATGTTTAAAACTAAAAATTCAAGTAAATGTGTGAATTTTTTTTATAATCGAACATTTGTCTGCGAGTCCTATGCAGCCATCGACAGAGCCACACCTGGCTCGCGAGCCATAGGTTCCCGACCCCTACTCTAACAGGATTCGCCTTAAATATACGGAACATCAAATATATCGAGCATAGCGATATATCACCGGTTCCACTATATGCAATCGGCCTAAGGCAACAGTTATTATTCTTTAAATTTTTTTTTTTTAAATGTCAATTTAGTAGGTTTTTTTAAAATAAAATCTATTTTAGCTTTATTGCTGTACACATTTTCCACTGGGGGGGGGGGGTGGCACTAGAATTGCTCCGGGGTTAGGTTACTGACCTGATACCCTGCCAGGTGCATATAGGAGCTCCTTTGACCAAGTCCGTAGAGGTAACAGCCGAACGTGTTCATTTCGGACGACTCGAGACGGTGGTCACCCTCGGAGACCATGTGATTACCGATGGTGTATCCGGTCTCGCCCACTACGTCTTCCCAGATGACACTAAGATGGAAGCGTCACGCATGGTCAAATGGTAGTTCACTAATAGTAAGTTTATAGTTCATTTCGCCACAGAGGCGTAGCGTAGGGGGGAGCAGGGGGGTACAGATGTACCCGGGCGCCAGCTAGTTAGGGGCGCCAAAATGTGCTTTGGTATTATTTTATTGAAGAAAATAATGGGTTTGAGAGTTGAAACAGGAAAAGGGGGCGCTTTAAAATGAATCTTGACACCGGGCGCCAAACACTCTAGCTACGCCACTGTTTCGCTAGGGGAATTTGTAATGACCCACTTTTTTGAAGAGCACGTGTAGCTTTTAAAGCTTAGTATATTCGTTCCTGCTTGCAAAAGCAGTGGATAAGCAACATTATTTTTCCAATAAAAAAACCTAACAATTTATCTATAGAGCACGAAATTATGGCTCGCTGATTCTACTAACTGTGCACAAAAGAAAGATGGCTCGCTGCTGCTAAAACTATGATCAAAAGAAATATGGCTGGCTGGTGCGACTAACTAACTATAACGTACAAAAGAAATATGGCTCGCTGGTGCTGCTAACTATGCACAAAAGAAATATGGCTCGCTGGTGCTACTAACTATGCACGAAAGAAATATGGCTCGCTGGTGCGACTAATTATGCACACGTGAAATATGGCTCTCGCTGGTGCGACAAACTATAACGTATATAAAGATATGTTTTAGGTCCCGTGCTACTTGAATGGATTACACCTGCTTATCTAAGGTGCTATCTTGTCACCTTAATTTCTGTTGAAATGGATTTATGTGTTAGATATGTGTTAGATGTATATATAAATACCTATATATAGTAATGGTAGAATATGCTTATTGACATTAATTTAAACAAATGTAACAGAGATGATTGTCCAGGGCGCGTTGCATCACTTTACAAGACACGACAGAAAGATCATGCCAAATCTAACAAAACAGTCATTAACATTGGGATGGGTGCCTAACAATAAAAACTTTAGACCCCACAGTCCACCACCACCACCACCATACACGACCACCACCACCACCATACACGACCACCACCATACACGACCACCACCACCACCATACACGACCACCACCACCACCATCATACACGACCACCACCACCACCATACACGACCACCACCACCACCAAACACGACCACCAACACCACCATACACGACCACCACCACCACCATACACGACCACCACCACCACCATACACGACCACCACCACCACCATACACGACCACCACCACCACCATACACGACCACCACCACCACCACCACCATACACCACCACCACCACCATACACGACCGCCACCACCACCATACACCACCACCACCACCACCATACATCACCACCACCACCACCAAACACCACCACCACCATCCCCACCACCACCACAACCATACACGACCACCACCACCACCATACACGACCACCACCACCACCATACACCACCACCACCACTATACACCACCACCACCACCACCAAACACCACCACCACCATCCCCACCACCACCACAACCATACACCACTTTAAATAAAATATTCAACTAGTTAAAGCCGTTCTTTTTAGGCTGCGCTTATAGGTACACGGGTACCAGAAATTAGAGGTTGGGATTAAAAAACGGTTTAAAATATTATTGTTGTGTTTGTAAGACCAAATGAAGTATCAAATGGAGGATGATTGAATGGACTACACGTTTGAAATTTTAATTCTTTAGTTTTACTAAAAAATAAACTACCACAAATGACATCCGAATAGTATTGAGCTTAATGGTACCAGTGTGCGAATGGCGGCGTTGCGTGTCCGGGTCCATTTTGGATGTTTGAAACACTGAAACAACCCCAAAAAGATATGGAAACAATATTCATTGACTGTTAGTTTTATTATTCTGTATGACATTGGCCCTTTTAAAAAATCAATTGGAAAACACATAGCTGGCTACTCACTCCTGCAGGCACAAACCGTCCAGTTCAAGAAAATCAGTGTAGTTCTTTCGGACAACCATCAGCACAAAGTTGGCGACTCCAAGGCCTGGTGTTCTGATTGAATACACAATCGAAACATCTCATAGCCTGGGTTCTGTGCTGAGTAAGCGGCAGCGTCCCCGAGGAGATTTGGGGGCGTCCACATGGGGTTTGTCTCTTCGTGGCGTGGCGGACTAGTAGGGTGACTTGTTCACCCGAAGCTAAAAACCCGGCAAAACGCATGACTCCTAACGCAACAGGAGTAGCGACTAACATGATTACTAGTTGCCGTTGATGGGTATGAGGCTTGGTTGGCGGCCAAAACCCATGCCGATGATTTTAGCTACGCGGCCGTGAGAAAGCCGCTCCTAGGCAACCGTTTCGCTCGCCACTACTCGTCCCGACCGAAAGACTCCTTGGGCGGTGTGGGGTGGTAACGCAACACTTACCCCCCGGAGTGGAAGCAAAACCGTCCTGACTCACGGAGAGGGGACTGCGGACGCTTTAAACGCAGCGTCCTCATTCAGCCGGGCTTCCCCTAGGTCGAGGGGGAAGTTCCCGGCGTCCTTCAGCACGGGCTGGCGTCGGGGGAACCTTCAGTGTGCTGGCTTGTGTGGGGGAGCGCCGGGGGGGGCATTAAGAGCTCGCGCTCGACTGCCCACCGACGCCATATCCTATGCGACATAGCCTGGGTTAAAAAGTGTCACTGCTTGCGTGTGTGTGTTGTTGTTGCTGTTGTACGTTAGATATTGCTAAATAAGTGTTTATGTTACAGATTGTTGTTTCCACTCATAAATCCATCCCGTTTTTTTTTTGTAGTATCGTGTATGTTGTCCCGCGTGTCTACGGTTGATCGCGTCTGCGTCGTTCCGAGACCTGGTGGAGAATGATCGATTGGAGCGCTTAGATAAGAGCTTTGTTAATTTAGATAAAAGTTTGTGTGTGTAAGTGAGGTCGATAGGGGTAGGGCATATCGCAATTAGCCTCGTATCATGGAGCGTCAAGCCCCCAGGGGTGTCACGCCACAAGAGGCATGAAACGCCGACGTCACTAATTTCTACAAGGTAGAAAGTCTTTAAAAAATTAAAAAAACTTAAAATACTATTTTTCAAGAGTTTCTTACATGCCCAAAAAGCTTACCAAAAAGACAATTGTAATAATCAATGATAACCTGATTATAAGAACAATAACTTCACACTCTTACCTAAAACGACGTAACCATAAGAAACCAACCCTCAAACATGACACGAAAGGCACCGAAAATTGGGCGCAAGAGATAAATATCATTACAGGAAAATGACTTGTATCTTTGAATCTATTCCCAACAGTTTTACCACAAAAATAACCCAAATGGCCTGACCAAAGAGTTTAATGGGGGTAGTGGTTCCGTAATCGTTATGAAAAAAATTGTAAGTACTCAGACTATTTGAGGAGCCCTGGTCTTGAAAATAAAAGGATTTTCCTACCAAAGATGCACTGTCCCGCTCGAAAGGGTGACGGTTTAAAGAAATAAAAAAAATTAAAAGAAATCACTAAATTATTTTTCTTCTATTTTTAGCGAATTAACGTGTGCTATACAAACACAACATACCTCCAGATGTACGTGTAATGATAGAGATGAACGGGCAATATCATGCACAGGTTGGGCCCTGGGTCGAAGGGCTCAATGTGCTTCATGGGGCAGACAGAGGCCTCGGCGTACATGATGAGAACGTGCTCAGAGGTATAAAGATAGTGGCTCCCGGCATGGCTCTGTCTCTGTAGCGGGAAGAAACAGAAAAGGGGAGACAGAGATATATAGATATATATATATAGAGAGAGAGAGAGGTAGGTCACATGCAACCTGCAGACATCGAGTTTAGGACCTTTGGTATAATTGACACACAAAAATAAAATTTAAAATAAAGACGAATACCTACCAACTCTACTTTTTTAGACCTATTCATTTCAAAACGCAACCGGCTTTCAAACTGACATCATGCATCGAATATTTCTTAACAATTGACGCTACCCATGGCCGTGGTCCAGTATGAAACAGTTTAATTTGTTTTTTTAAATTACAACTTACCCGGATGACCTCCGCTACTTTCGAGCTTATCATGACATGACCTGTAGCGCGTTGGATGTCCACCAGCGTTGAGGCTTCAGATGCCACCACGATCAGCTCAGCCAGCAGTGGCTCTGTCTGCAGTCGCGGGACGTTCGGGAATACGTACTCCTGTCGGACATCGCTGACGGGGAATAGCATTTCTAGTGGAAACAGGAGAGAAACATAATGAATTTATTTATATTCATACATATATATATATATATATATTGGTTGATAGATAGATACATATTTATTTATTTTAAAGAATCAGTAGTACAGGTAAACATATAAGAAACATCTTTTTTTAAATTTAAACAATTAAAAAACATTAAAAGGGAGGGAAAAGGCTAAAAAAAAAAAATTAAATATTTTTAAAAACTTTAAAATCCCTAAAATCTTAACAAAAACTATTTTATTAAAAGTACGACAACAAAAATGTATTATGATGATACTGATAGCGAAAAGAATATGGTGTGTGATTTATGCAGATACGTTTGATGAGACCAAACATAAGTCATGTAAATTCAACAACATATTAAGTCGTTAAGCCCTTCGATTATTGTGATACGACTAGATGAAACATTTGAACCATTCCGCTATCGCCTTTGCCAGTACACAGAAATAGGGTTAGTGGAAATTAAATTATATCCTCGATATCACTCGTCGTCCTTTTCTTTTTTTTTCTTTTTTTCTTTTTCTTAAACATAGGAAAAGTATAAAGAATGAGCATGGGTGCCTTGCGACAACACAAAGATCAGTAGAACGGAAAGAAAGTAGGTGGAAATTATATATATATATTCTTGGCATCTGCTATAGAGACCATATCACAAATGAAGAAGTGAAAGAAAGGATTCGTCAAGCAATAGGGCAGTACGATGACCTCCTGCTGTCTGTAAAAAAAAAAAAGCGCAAACGTGAGTGGTATGGCCACGTGACCAGAAAACAAGGGCCCGCCGAAAGAAATCATGCAGGGCACAGCTAGAGGAGGGAGGAGAAGAGGAAGACAGAGAAAAAGACGGGAAGATAACATCAAAGAGTGGAAGGGATTAAAGCTTAAGCAATGCCATGCATAGGGCAGGAGACCGAGAGGAGTGGAGAAGGATAGTTTTCATGTCATCTGTGGCGCCCCAACGGTCCAAGGACTAAGGGACATGATGATGATGATGATGATGATGATGATTGATGATGATGATGATGATGATTGATGATGATGATGATGATGATGATGATGATGATGATGATGATGATTGATGATGATGATGATGATGATGATGATGATGATGATGATGATGATGATGATGATGATGATGATGATGATGATGATGATGATTATGATGATGATGATGATGATTATGATGATGATGATGATGATGATGATGATGATGATGATGATGATGATGATTATGATGATGATGATGATGATTATGATGATGATGATGATGATGATGATGATGATGATGATTATATATGTATAAGCATTAAAACACAATAAAAACCACAGTTATTCGTTAGTCTGTTTAAAGGATTTTTGCTTTTATAACTAGGAAAATTAACCGTGTTAAACTCAACCTAGGCTCAGACGGGTGGACGATGTTGAAAGAGATCTACAACAACTGGGAATCCAGGCATGGAAAAGAAACGCATTGGTTAGGTCTGAGTGTAAGAGAGTAGTGAGGGGGGGGGGGGCGAAAGCCCTAAATCGGCTGTAGCGCAACAGGGATGGATGGAAACTCAATTTGTGTATTGAAAATTTCAACCCCCCAAAAAAGTAGATTTAGATGAGTTGGCCACATGTATGGGATGTATCTTAAGATAAAACAGGAGGAGACGGCTTTCAAGCAAGATCCCACAGGTTTGAAAGTATGTATGGAGAATTGATCACTGAATCCAGTAGGGTGCTAGAGAAATGGGCCACGCCACTTTGGATTACAAACTATCACAGGAAGGACCAGACCCATTTTTACAGACAAGCATCACTGAAATGAAACAGAAGAGGGGATCTTCAGCCCCCTGGAATAGACCTTACCACTTCAGAACTGATGCAGCTAGATGTAAAGGAACTGCATAGGAAAATAATACACAGCATTATATCCAGAATCTGGCTGGAGGGAAAAGTGTCAAATTAACAATGTTAAATAAAAAATTTGAAATAATTTGTATTAATTTTAATTGTTTTTTTCCCCTTGCCAAATAATATGTGATTTCTTTTTTGTATTGTCTGCCGAAGATGTCATTTAGCCGAATAAGTCATTTAGACGAAAACCTCATGTAGCCAAAGACGTTTTAGCCGAAGACGTCATTTAGCCGAAGACGTCATTTAGCCGAAGAAGTCATTTAGCCGAAGACGTCATTTAGCCGAAGACGTCATGTAGCCGAAGACGTCATTTACATTTTTCTGTATTTTTTTAAAGCCTAAAATATCTTATGCAACTTTTTACTTGCCCTCCTGCTCTCCTGGTCTACTATTTCCGTCAAAGCAGCCCAGCCGCCATGATGGCCCTTTCCGTCCCAGACTTTACGACTATTCTACGGCACACGTGACACAAATTATCACCACTTCTTAGAAATCGTGTTAGGTATTCTACTCCAACTGGGCATCACAGATATCAAGTGTGGTGTGGGTAGAAAACTATTTTGATGAGATCCGCGAGCTTATCAAAACCTTTTTTTTTTTTGCCTTTAAATCACAAACACTGTAAAAAACATCAATCTATTTCCTCTTAGAAAATCTTAGTCATGGCCGATGTTCTCTTATCATGAAGTGAACCATTTGTCTTGTTACGATCACATGTGTGACAGGTTGTAACATTTTGTAACAGGCAATGTGATTTAGGCAGAGCCGTCGTCGCATGGACCTTGCAATTCCTTCGGGTGCAAGGCGGAACGAACACTTTTTAAGGTACTACCCGTTTCTGACTTGGAAAACATGTAAACAATAAATTTAAAAAAAAAAGAAAAATTAGAAAAGACTTAGTTGACTCGAAAGGGCCATGCGATGGCTCTGGATAGTATCAAACGTACTGGATACTCACCGGCTATCATGTCCTTCTTCGGTTGGTAATCCCCCACACATTTGGCGTCCAGGGTGTTCGTGAGGCAACTTCCGGAAATAACTCCGACTTCAAATGTTGCTTTGACCGTTGTTCCTGTTTTATGAATTAATCAACAGGTAGGCTTTATAATGTGGTAGTGATATTAATAATTTATATATATATATATATGTTAATTTTGTAATATGACAAAAATGTGATGATTTTTAAAAAAAAAATATTAGAGCATGTCACACGTTTTAATCATATTATATTATTCATGAATCAAGATGAAAACGTCAATTTTTTTTATTTATAAACAAAATGACTAAGCTACCTTAAACATAATAGGGATTTTTTTTTATATAATATTGAAACGACTGCCATAACTGCTAATACCACTACCACCACTTTGAGTAATATAAATAAATGATAACATTTGTTGTTGTTAAATATTTAGTTTAAAAAAAAAAAGAATAAATGCATCAAGTGCCTTACCATCCAATGGAGCGATATCATCGGCTTGTCTCTGAACATAGTTGCAGTCGGAGATCGAAAAGCTTTCCCACCTGATAAGAACAAACACAATAAAACGGATATATATATATATTTTTATAATGTCAACTTCTATACTCCTGGAGTGGATCATTCAATCAAGTTCTTCCACTATTTCAATCATTAGTGAATAACTCAAGTCCTTTTAGTAACTATAACTTTAACTATCAGGAAACACAAGGCACACATCTCTCTTCCCTAAGGTTCTACGCCATAACTCCCGCACTGACTACTACTTACGTCACAATACACATAAAATATATCTCAAAATACATTCATCTCGATGGGACAATAAAATAATGTCACTAATCTTTACCAGATGTTCAATAACACGCAAAATAAAATTCTCGATAACTAGGCTTTATGAGATTTTAGAAATTACTGCTAGTTCATTTGGTGCGCCAATATACTAGATATGGTCCGCAAACATTGGCAACAGCAATGCGCTAACGTGCCATCTACTAAAGTTACTTGACAAAAAGAGAACTGAAGTAACGCTAATTTAAGAAACCCAATTTTTTTTTGCTACACCCTTCCCTCCATGATACGCCACTGCACACTTTTTATTTCACGCCCATGAACTATATTAAATATTCCAATGTCCCAATCACTTTTAAACAGAATATTTTTCACACCAAACTTTAAATTGAGACGATTTCGTTTTCCGAAAAGAAAATATTACGCGCCAAACGCTGTTGCGTTATTCTTAAAAAAGAATCGTTTAGCGTAGTTATCGGGAAATACATTTTGCGCACTATTGAACTCATTATTGAACCAAACATTTCAAACATTGTATATAGCCTCGATACCAAATTCGCTTATTAGGAAGCAGCCACGATTTTTAGGAAGGAGACGCCAGAAATGGAGGCAGTCCACGAGTCACACCAGAAGCGTATACGAGATTAATACGGAAATTGTTGGCGTAATAAATGTGCCGCTTAAAAATGGTTGGAGCATACAATATTAATATAATTCAGGGCAGGTGACGCACGGGTGGGGGCAGTTGGGGCTGGTAGCACTAATTGCCAATCTTATTCAATGCGTCCCTTGAATGCATGTTTTGTGACGCACAAGATGGGAAGTTGACGCACTAAGGCCGCCTTTGTTTGGTTTTTAACAGTTAACAACAGGCAAAGAAACGTTCTAACGTCACATTTGTTTTGTTTTATTTAATTAATTTTCGTCAAATTTTTAAGTTCATGATTATGTTTGTTAAATTGTATGTGCAGCGTGGTGAGCCCAGTCCTGGGCTGGGGTACTACGCTATAGAAAACTACCAATTAAGACGAAGAATAAGAGGGAGCACAATGAAGTGCACCCCTGGAAACGTAGTCGGGGCTTTTAAGAGCGCGATGAGCGGTCAGAAATTATTTTTCGATTGATCATCGTTCGCGGGTTGGACCGAATGGTCAACAGGTAACAGCTACAAAAGTTACACCAGTTACAACAGTTACATCAGTTAAAAGAGTTACAACATGACAAAAGTTACAATAGCTACACAAGTTGCAACAGCTACAAAATCACACAAGTTACAGCAGTTACAACAGTTACATCATCAAAAAACGGTACACGACAGTTATAAAAAAAAACGCAACATCACAAAAAGTAACAGTTTACAAAAGTTACAAAAGTTACACATCACAAACGTTGCAAACGTTACAACAGTTACAACATCACACAAGCTAC
Organism: Omphiscola glabra; assembly: GCA_964017045.1. Classification (NCBI taxonomy): domain Eukaryota; kingdom Metazoa; phylum Mollusca; class Gastropoda; family Lymnaeidae; genus Omphiscola; species Omphiscola glabra. The sequence goes on along the minus strand of OZ024807.1, from coordinate 9,164,460 downwards.
AACAGTCGCAACAGTTACAATAGTTACATCATCACAAAAGTTGCAAGAACTACAACAGTTATAAAAGTTACAAAAGTTACCGCAGTTGAAACGGTTACAACAGTTACAACAGTAACATCATCACAAAAGTTGCAAAAGTTACTACAGTTACAACATCACAAAAGTTACTACAGTTACAACATCACAAAAGTTACTACAGTTACAACATCACAAAAGTTACTACAGTTACAACATCACAAAAGTTACTACAGTTACAACATCACAAAAGTTACTACAGTTACAACATCACAAAGGTTAAACAGTTACAACAGTTGCACCAGTTACAGCAGTAATTAACATAAACATCCGACGTTACTGTTTCAAATCTATGGACATCTTCGATCCCTGTTTGTAGGTGACATCGTTGTGTTTAAAGACGGCATTTCCTGGGTACTGGGGAAACTCTATTTCCACCTTGTTTCCGTCTTTCGAGGAAGTCACAATGATGAACGGTAGCAGCCTGTATTATGAAACGTGTATACTTGATGATTCAGCGGCGTAGCTAGGGCTCGTGCAGTGGCGTAGTGGGGGGGCAAGGGGGGGCATCATGCCCCGGGTGCTACTCACAAAGGGGAGCCAAATGGTATATTTTACTATAATATTGTATGGTTTTCGAATAGAGGGGGCGCTAAAAGGGTATTTGGGGCGCTAAAAGGTATTGTGCCCCGGGCACGACTTAAGCTCGCTACGCCACTGGGCTCGTGCCACCCGGGGCAGGCCAAGATTTTTCAGCCCCATAAAATGTGTAAAAAAAAAACAAAAACAGCAAATCTGCACGCTGCTAAGAATTGCGCTCACGTAAGGAAAGAAAAAAAAATCCTATCTTTATGGACCACATACATGCACGGCCCATTCATACGAAGTGTCAGTTATTAATGTATCATTAACTGGCTGTAGGTCAAAAGTATCTACTTTTTTATGAAATATGGGGGGGGGGCACACGTCTTCATGAGAACGGTGTGTACTTAATGATGTAATATGGCCACAGACCGGGTGGTAGACGAATTTGGCAGATGGTGTTGCAAGGTCGTAGCTTGTTTGATAAAAAAAACGTGTAACTGGGGATGTGATATCGCCGCGATAAGTGTGATGGACGAATGTAGGAAATGGTGCAATATGGTCATCAACTGTATGATGGACCAGTGCAGCAAATGATGTCATATGTCGATGTGTTAACTGGCTATAGGAGACTGACATGTGCTCAATGATACCCTATGATCACTTGTTAAACTGTAAAGCAGATGTATGTATCATAAAGCATTTTATACTTTGCATGTTGTTGGTTATATTTAAATCAGGTATGACATACATAGATAGATCGATAGATAGATGGATAGATGGATATATGGATAGATGGATAGATGGATAGATGGATAGATGGATAGATGGATAGATGGATAGATGGATAGATGGATGGATGGATAGATGGATAGATGGATGGGTGGATAGATGGATGGGTGGATAGATGGATGGGTGGAAAGGATATATGGATAGGATAGATGGATAGATAGATAGATGTATGGATGGATAGATGGATGAATGGATAGATGGATAGGATAGATGGATAGATGGATATATAGATAGATGGATAGGATATATGGATAGATAGATAGATAGATAGATAGATAGATAGATAGATAGATAGATAGATAGATAGATAGATAGATAGATAGATAGATAGATAGATAGATAGATAGATAGATAGATAGATAGATAGATAGATAGATAGATAGATAGATAGATAGATAGATAGATAGATAGATAGATAGATAGATAGATAGATAGATAGATAGATAGATAGATAGATAGATAGATAGATAGATAGATCGATAGATAGATGAATAGATAGATAGATAGATAGATAGATAGATAGATAGATAGATAGATAGATAGATAGATAGATAGATAGATAGATAGATAGATAGATAGATAGATAGATAGATAGATAGATAGATAGATAGATAGATAGATAGATAGATAGATAGATAGATAGATAGATAGATAGATAGATAGATAGATAGATAGATAGATAGATAGATAGATAGATAGATAGATAGATGGATATATATATATATATGGATAGATATATAGATATATAGATGGATAGATGGATGGATGGATAGATGGATGGATAGATAGATAGGATAGATGGATAGGATATATGGATAGGATAGATGGATAGGATATATGGATAGGATATATGGATAGGATAGATGGATAGGATAGATGGATAGGATAGATGGATAGGATAAATGGATAGATAGATGGATAGATGGATAGATGGATGGATGGATGGATAGATGGATAGGAAATATGGATAGATGGATAGGATAGATGGATAGAAGGATCGATGGATAGATGGATAGGATATATGGATATGATAGATGGATAGATGGATAGATGGATAGATGGATAGATGGATAGATAGATAGATAGATAGATAGATGGATAGATGGATAGATGGATAGATATATGGATAGATATATAGATATATAGATGGATAGATGGATGGATGGATGGATAGGATAGATGGATAGATGGATAGGATATATGGATAGATGGATAGGATAGATGGATAGATGGATAGATGGATAGATGTGTGTGTGTTTGGGTGTGTGGTTGGGTAGGTGTGTGGTTGGGTGGTTGCATGGAAGGATGGATGGATGGATAGATTCGATGATAGATTTATAGAGACATTGAACGTTATCTAGATGGTATAATATATTTAACAATGCTGTTTTTTTCTTGTTTTTGTTGTTTTGTGTTTTTTTTATGGTAATACAGGACTTCTTACAGAGGTCTATCTTAAAGAATTCAAAGCTGTACTTCATTTTGGTCTTAAACCTGCCAATATATTTTACAACATTTTTTTTGTAAAATAGCATTTTATTTTCGCCCAAAAATTATTTTTAAAGAAAGAAAAAAACAAGAACTGGCCACTTACTTTCCAGTCACTGCCATGTAGGCCACTTACTTTCCAGTCACTGCCATGTGGGCCACTTACTTTCCAGTCACTACCATGTAGGCCACTTACTTTCCAGTCACTACCATGTAGGCCACTTACTTTCCAGTCACTACCATGTAGGCCACTTACTTTCCAGTCACTACCATGTAGGCCACATACTTTCCAGTCACTACCATGTAGGCCACTTACTTACCAGTCACTGCCATGTAGGCCACTTACTTTCCAGTCACTACCATGTAGGCCACATACTTTCCAGTCACTACCATGTAGGCCACTTACTTTTCAGTCACTACCATGTAGGCCACTTACTTTCCAGTCACTACCATGTAGGCCACTTACTTTCCAGTCACTACCATGTAGGCCACTTACTTTCAAGTCACTACCATGTAGGCCACTTACTTTCCAGTCACTACCATGTAGGCCACTTACTTTCCAGTCACTACCATGTAGGCCACTTACTTTCCAGTCACTAACATGTAGGCCACTTACTTTCCAGTCACTACCATGTAGGCCACTTACTTTCCAGTCACTACCATTTAGGCCACTTACTTTTCAGTCACTACCATGTAGGCCACTTACTTTCCAGTCACTACCATGTAGGCCACCCCCCATGCGTCCACAGGCAAAGCTAGAAATGTCGCGGACCCGCCGAGGCTGTTCAACATGATCACCGTCAGGCCGAAGAGTTCGTCGCCATGGAACCGGAAAGTCCACCGATGGCCGACTTGAATATCTTGCCTTTCGGACACAGAAAGTCAGAGACAGGGTAAATTTTTAAAAATTATTTTGTTATGTCGTGTTTTTGTTTTGTTGTGTTTAACTCATACCTATGTGTTTATGTCCGTTTATATCTGTTCATCTGCGTGTCTATACACGTTCCTGTGCGTCCATGTCCGTGTCTGTGTGTCTATTTTCGAGTCCACGTGTCTATGTCCATGTCCATGCTTCTTTGTCATTGTCAAAGTCGCGAGTCTATTAAGAGTGTCGTGGTGTCTACGTCCGTGTTCGTGTGTCAGTGTCGAGGTCTGTACGTCTATTATCGTGCCTGTGTTGCTGTGCTAAATCTGATTCAGCTGAAGGTCTAAAATGGTAGATATTATCAGATTTGGTCTCACTTTCAGACACAATTTTTTGTTCTAAAACTAGAGGCATAATCGTGCCATCGGTGAGGACAAGGGTTGAAAGTGACATAAGCTGCAAAATAAAATCAGTTGAAGATTTGGTGGATGAGGAGTGGGTAGAAGGTGAAAATGGAAGAAGCTAGGGCCGTGGTGGCAAATCCAAATTAATTTGAAGATAGAGTGTACTTATATAGGACCTTGCCATAAATAAGGTCCTTGGTATAAACGCTATTTTCAAATAAATAGGACCTCTTTATACAGGCAATGTGTACATTTATGGGACCCTGATGTAATATAAAGGCATTTATGTGTGTATACCTAAAACTTAAAATAAGGGCAATATGTACATTTCTATGACCTTGGTTTTAAGGGAATGTGAACATTTCTAGGATCATGATATCTGAAGCCAATGTGTACATTGCTAAGACTTTCTTAGTTTCTATCAGACTTACAAGAGATCTTTGCGAGGCATATATTCTAACACATTTCCTCTGCGGAGACCCAGTCTAATTGGCTTTGCTGCCTCGCAGTGCGGAACTGTAGCAATGACCTGTAGATTATTATTATTATTATTATACGAAATTTTATAAAGCGAGTACCCCAACCTAGGGCTGGGCTCACCACGCTGTACATATAATTTAGTAAACATGATCATGATGGCAAAGGCGAGATAACGGCATAAAGTGTCCTTGTAGATGACAGCAAGGCCACGACCACGAGATGGACGAGGAAATGACCGGGCAGAATAACCAGGTGGAGCGAGATCGGCGCACTTCCATTCATCACTTGTCTGTCGAAACCAGGTCTCCTGCATAAACATAGTGTCAATCTGCCGGAAGGTGGAGAGTTGTTAATGCGAATGAGGTTGGTTGGGTAAGAATAGCGTAGAGTAAGCCTTGACGACGAAGGAGTGCCAAGTTATCTTATTTCTATTTTCGGTCTACCACCACGATGGATACGCTTCCGGGACAGGCCTCGACCAATGGACAGTTCATTCAGTCGACATACGAGGTCAGCGGTCAAGTGCGTATGCTGGGCATTCATTGACAATAGGCGATCACGTGTGTATATCATCGTCCGGTCAAAAAAGATGGTGGCAATTTTCACAGAGCTTCACCAATTAAAATTGCATGTGATCCAGAGTACGAGCCTATACACGCCTGTAAGGCGCAGTCTCGTTCTCAAGACAGAACTTATTATCCCGAATTGAATTGTAATTATTGAAACAATAATGACAGAACGCTTTCCTGTTTTTTTGTTAGCAAATTCAGTACACACAAAATTTCTAAGGCAGCCATCTTGACAAAGATGGTGGCAATGTTCACAGAGCTGCACCAATTAAAATTGCATGTGATCAAGAGCACGAGCCTATACATGCCTGTAAGGCGTAGTCTCGTTCTCAAGACAGAACCTAATGTCCTGAATTGAATTTGTTATTATTAAAACAATAATGACCGAAACGCTTTCCTGTTTTTTTGTCATCACATTCAATACACAAAAATTTTTAAGGCAGCCATCTTGATGCTCGCCGGAAGATGTAAAGTGTGTTTTCAGACTATTTTTCTTCTTTGTTTGATTAGAGTTGATTATTGTCAAATAAATATTGGAATTTCAGATAACGAATGTAATCGAAAACGTTCATAATCCAACAATACCTTTGGCACTAAAGTTCATAAAGGGCTTTTGCTTGCCTCACCACTTCATTCCACCCAACCCTGTGGCGCTACAGCCCATGAAGGGCTTTGGCCTGCCTCACCACTTCTTTCCATCTATCACTGTGGAGCTAAAGCCAATGAAGGGCTTTGGCCTTGCCTCGCCACTGCCATCCATCCATTCCTGTGGCGCTACTGCCCATGTAAGGCATTGGTCTGCATCACCACTTCCTTCCAATCAGACCCAATTGATGCTTTCCTTTTCCATGCTAGGATTCCCAGCTGCTGTAGATCTTTTTCTACATCATCCATCCATATAAACCTAGATCTGCCTTTGAGCCGTTTTCCTCTGGGGTTTTGGCGGTGCACCCTCTTCACTCCTCTGTCTTTTGGCATTCTTTCGAAGTGCCCTACCCAGCGTACCCTATCATTTTTATAATTGCTGCTATTAACGTGGGATCCGGATATAGTATATATAATTCCTGCTTGGTTCGTGTTCTTCATTCATATTCATCCTTTTTTGGTCCATGTACTTTCCGGATAACTTTTCTCTCCTGTGTGTTTAATAGATTTTCTGAAGGTTTTGTTTGGGTCCACGTTTTACTTGTGCATGTTACAACTGGTCTGATTACAGTTTTATGTATAGTTTTCTTTGTTTCCTTTAAGTATTTTTTTTTTAAATTTTGAATATTTTGTGATTTCTGAATCAGGCCGAAATCCTTTCTTTTATTCTTATCAGTTAACCATTTCTTTCATTTTTAAGGACCCTAGATATTTAAATTGATATCATTTTACGAAAGTAAGTTTTTTTTTTAAATTTATTTATTTTTCCATCTGTTCTTCTCTTAACATAGTCACGTTGTTTTTGTGTTTTCTATTCGTTTTTTTTTCTTTTTTGTTTTTTTGTATTTTTTTTTTTTGTTGTTGTATTTTGGTTGTTCATTTCCAACCTTGCTTGTAGTGATGCGTCTTCTTATCCAATAAAATCTGTTGATGTGTCTTTACTACTTTTCCCATAACAGCGCTATATTACATAGGATACTGAAGCGGCTGGTTGTGTAGAGAGTGACGATTGTTTGTGGGTCTTGGGTTTCTCTCAGAAAGCATCCACTCATCGTTCCTCAGTTGTCAGTGTTCTGTTTCCTGGTAGCAGACCTCACCTCATCTGAAATTCCGTCGAGTATTCACCATGAACCTTTGTTTCCCTTTGTAAGTTATTTTATTTTATGCGTATCAGTCTTAAATCTAAATTACATTTTCCATTGAAAATAGTGTCATTTGATCTGGGGTTTTTTTTGGGGTTTTTTTTGTAGTGAAAAATAATCATATGCAATTAAAATACTCTTATTCATAGATATATAAGACTTAAAATAACGAAAAGATAGTACTGCCATTACAATGCCTTAATATATATTGTATTTCTCCACTTCCACGATATCGCAATTACAATTCACACAGCGCTTCTCTGTAGGCGACACAACGGGGGCTAAAGTGAGACAACGCGTGACCACAAAACCTAATGTAATTTTGTTTTTAAACAAAGCACGGAAAAATAACGTTGCCCCCCCTCCCCCCCCTTTTTTTTTTTTTTTTTTTTTTTTTTTTTTTGTAAACGCCAAAAGGCACTACTGAAAATTTGTATGACTACATTCTCTTTTCGAGGCTGAGCTGAGGCTCGTTTATGGACACGGATAACCCTTTACATGCGTGCCGCATCTGCTGGGCATCGCCCTAGAACAGAGCTTCTGCTTGGATGTCTGGGGTGTTCCCAACGCCTCCACCCGTTAGGGTCGTTTCACGCGATCAAATTTTCCTTCAAGCATTTACGTGCAATACGTGTATGAAGCCTTGTCACAACTTTCAAATTACTATGTTGGTAAGGCGTGTTCCGGTGAAGTTTACGGGCTGTGTCATCTATTTCCCAGCTTTTCAACCTTTTTTTGCCCCGCGTCCCCCCCCCCTTTTTTTTTTCAACCGGCTCATCGGTCGGTGTGGTAGTGGCTGGGTAAGACCCTTGCTTACTGAGCCGGTGGGAGTGTGTCTACAGTTGAATGCGTATGTTCGTAATCCAACAAAAAAAAAAATTTAATTTCCGGAGACACAGAAATGTTCTTCAAAATGTGTTCGTTAACCGATTCGGTCGTTAAATAGCGCGTTATTTATCCGATGTATACGATGCTTGCACTACGTTATCCGCTGTATACGATGCTTACACTACGTTATCCGATGTATACGATGCTTGCACTACGTTATCCGATGTATACGATGCTTGCACTACGTTATCCGATGTATACGATGCTTGCACTACGTTATCCGATGTATACGATTCTTACACTACGTTATCCGATGTATACGATGCTTGCACTACGTTATCCGATGTATACGATGCTTGCACTACGTTATCCGATGTATACGATGCTTGCACTACGTTATCCGATGTATACGATGCTTGCACTACGTTATCCGATGTATACGATGCTTACACTACATTATCCGATGTATACGATGCTTGCACTACGTTATCGGATGTATACGATGCTTGCACTACGTTATCCGATGTATACGATGCTTGCACTACGTTATCCGATGTATACGATGCTTACACTACCTTATCCGATGTTACGCGTTCCTTATCCGATGTTACGCGCTCCTTATCCGATGTTACGCGTTCCTTATCCGATGTTACGCGTTCCTTATCTGATGTTACGCGTTCCTTATCCGATGTTACGCGTTCCTTATCCGATGTTACGCGTTCCTTATCCGATGTTACGCGTTCCTTATCCGATGTTACGCGTTCCTTATCCGATGTTACGCGCTCCTTATCCGATGTTACGCGCTCCTTATCCGATGTTACGCGTTCCTTATCCGATGTTACGCGCTCCTTATCCGATGCTACGCGTTCCTTATCCGATGTTACGCGCTCGTTATCCGATGTTTACGCTGTACGGTTCCATGTTTGTACATGCTGCACGTAATATCTGTTTGTAGTCTTTCACCGACAACCGCCCCCTCCACCAGCGGACTGTATATTGAAACTGATCAACATCTTTGGTTCACTTTACGTTTTCTACTCCCGACGCTTACCTGGAATTCATTCTCTATGTAGGTCGACAAGAGGAACTTGACGTAGTGGATTGGTTCGAATGGCGACGTGTAAATAAGTGTTGGTGGCGCCATCATGAAGACTGTCCCCATGGAGCTGAGGCCTGTCATTTTAAAAGGCATTTTTTAAAAAAAAAAGAAAGTAAAAGACTAGTGGTAGCCCGGCAAAACAAAGGATGAGCTTTCACTCAAGTAGCACACTTCATTGGAATCTCGGTTAGTGCTACAACCCACTCCCCCACACACCCCAGGTGCTCCAAAGCACACTTTTCTCCTTGACTAGTCTAATGAAAATTTGATTATTTCGGTACTTCACCAAAAGAAAAATGTGACTTGGGCTGCCCCCGATCTAATGCAAAATTGATTATTTCGGTACTTGACCCAAAGAAAAATGTGCCTTCGGCTGCCCCTGATCTAATGCAAATTTGATTATTTCGGAACTTCACCAAAAGAAAAATGTGATTTCGGCTGCCCGTGATCTAATGCAAATTTGATTATTTCGGGACTTCACCAAAAGAAAAATGTGACTTCGGCTGCCCCCGATCTAATGCAAAATTGATTATTTCGGTACTTGACCCAAAGAAAAATGTGACTTCGGCTGCCCCTGATCTAATGCAAATTTGATTATTTCGGAACTTCACCAAAAGAAAAATGTGACTTCGGCTGCCCGTGATCTAATGCAAATTTGATTATTTTGGGACTTGACCCCAAAGAAAAATGTGACTTCGGCTATCGCTGATCTAATACAAGTTTGATTCTTCCGGAAGTAGACTCAAAGACATCTATAACATCTCAAAGACATCTATAACATCTCAAAGACTAGGTGGTGGCGGTTTTCTTAACGTTATATAATTACCTTTATTAATATCTTTGTATTAATTTTCATTGTCATTTAATTTAAATTGTTTAGAAATTGTTAAACACTATTTTAGCCACTCTGATGATGTAGCTATTTCTTAAGCATTTCAAACACTTATTTATAGTTGTAAATTTTGTAAAAAAATTAAAAATGTTAATCCTTTATATTAACTTTTTATCGTGCGCTCCTTTCTTTTTATGGGTTGTTTAATTTTTAATTTTTATTTTTTTTTAATTTTGAATACTGTTCATTTATCTTACATACGCTCAATGTAATCTTCTTGTACAACAGTTAAATCGTTATAATGTCATACGATAGCTACAAGCTGCTCACACACACACTCCTCTCTGTCACCTACCTAGTGCACTCTGACATGTTTGAAGAAACAAAAGTAAAAGACCGGCGTGTCCGGGGTGTCCACTCATGGGCGCAGCACCTGTGGAAATATGCCATGGAGCAAAAAAGTTTTAAAAAAAACTACAACTTACGGGTGAGCCCGGCTGCTGAACCGGATACCCGGAAATGTCGAGTTTTACGCACAACCGGCACATACCGTGAGCCGGACAAAATTTGCCGGTCGTGGAATTTTTTTTTTGTTTTTTTTTCTAATTATTAATTTGTTTTTTTGTTTTTTGGTGAATCGTCTCTTTTTCCATTCAGTGTTTCGCCCAATGGGGTAAAATAAATGAATTGTGCATGTGAAGACGAGTACATTGTTTTTTTACATATGCGTGTTTACATTTTACCTGAATTAAATAAATAATTATAAAAACACTGACCGGCGATTGGGGGCGAAACAAAAATAAACTACACGAAATCGCATAGCTCTGAAACTAACAAATCTACTTGCCGCGGCTTGTGTATATTGATTGATAATTCTGTTAGCAGTTTCTTTAACACTTACAAAAATGCATTAAATTAATTTTTTTTAAAAAGATCTTTACTTACTTGGTTGCATTACTTTCCCCTCCTAAATTTAAAAACGTGGTTAGCTCCCTCGCAAAACTTTAACCATATAAGTGAATGGCCAAAGATTTTCTAAGGATTCACTTACAGAGCCTCCTTTACAGAACCCTCCACCGTTGTTGGCCCTTATTTCTGCTTTCATTCCCACCCCCAACCCCACACCACACACAAACACTTTCCGTTCAAAGGTATAGTACCAAGACCTTTTAATCTTCACACAAAAAAATAAATAAATCTGCCCCCCGCCCCTTTATTCAAACACTCGTTTCTAACTTCAAGGTGAAATTTCAAGGTCTAATTTCAAGGTGTAAATGTTCAATGACAAATGTTATTAAGGTTTTGCGACATTAAATAAGGGTTGAGAGCAAATTGGTTAAGCTGTGAGTGCTTTGAGTCCTCCGACTACGATGCCTTCGTGATCGCTACTGGTTCTTTACATGACTGGTTCTAGACATGATTAGTTCTAGACATGACTGGTTCTATACATGACTAGTTCTATACATGACTGGGTCTATACTTATAAAGTGTAAGAAAATGAGAAGAGAACTCATCTTAAAACAACTGGACTCGGCCCCGCCTGGTATTGTCTCAAAAATACCCTTACCTTGACAGTGTGTAAAATACTGCATCGGCTCAGCCCTACTACTAACGTTCTGGAAGTCTTTTTATGCTGTTTAGATCCATAAATTTAAATTATTATTTTTCATAATCTACACAGAAATTATTTTTTTAAAAATGTAAGTTCATATTATACTAAATTCTTTTTTAAAATGTTATCTCTAAAGGTATCAAAGATGAGTTTGATTTTCAGAAATTTCAACCGTTACCCCAGGCAAGATCATCTTTGGCGCCACTTCTTTGGCGCCCCTTTTAAGTTTAAATTTTCGCCAGTAAAAAAAGCTATGGGGTTAGGTAATGAGTTCATTATTTAGGTTTTAATCGTTTGTTTATCAAACAATGAATACCGACATGGTTTTCCTTAATTTGGACTGTGTAAACAATTACTCTGCTAATGACATTTTTTTCCTGGGATGTAGATCAGGGAATCGTTTTATTGCACCTTCTATATTTATATTCTTTGCCCTAACATTTTCTATAGACAAAATTGGCATGGCCTCCTCACTCATCCTGTAACTCATTAGTGGTTCTAAATTTAGCCATTTCTATTCGAAGCTTCATATCAGGAGAAGTAATTCTTATGTAGGTTGGTAGACCGAAATTTCTCAGTAACAATTATTTGTCTTCCGTGGCGCCCTCTGGCAATGCATTTTCGGCTAATGTGTAGCTGTATGGCCATGGCGTCATTTGCGTGGATTCACTCCCCTTATTTTTTAAATATTTTTTAAAATAGAGTTACATTTTCATTCATATGACGGTGGCAAATTGTTATTGGTTGATTAATTATAATTTTTAAAATTTCATTGGTTGGCCTATTAAATATGTTAATAAGCGCCGCCAAGCGGCGCCATTTTTTAAGATAATCTTAGAGGTTGACCACGGTGTGTTTCATTAATTTTTGGATATTCTGTTCGTCGGAACCTGAAATAAAGTGTGTAAAAGTGTATTCCATGAAAATGTAAGTTGGGTTTTCATTATTTCTTTATTTTATAATTAATTTTGGCCACTTTTCTTGTTTTTTTTTTTATTTTCCTACTTTTCAGGGTCAAAACCCAGCGCCACGTTAGGCTAAGGAGAGTGTCAAAACGCTGGTTCCGATAGGGTCAAAACCCTGGTTAGGGAGAGGGTCAAAACCCTGTTAGGGAGAGGGTCAAAACCGGGTTAGGGAGGAATTTAGGGTTCAGGTTAGGGTGAGTGATAGATTTAGATCATTTTTTCATTTTTAAAAACGTTTTATTCGTCATTATATCAAAAACATGAGTTATTTTATTTTTCCTCGGCCGCCATCTTGGTTGTCCCGACCCGTGAACACGTAAAAGTGCGCGGGTCGGGGTAACCAAGATGGCGGCCATGGTAAAAAAGAGTGGCCCTACAGCTACACATTTACCGCATTTTCTTATCGCTGATTGCGCCCTAAGCACGTTTACTTCGGGCAACTTCCAGAGTTGCCGGTGCCTTGAGCCAGCCACGCGTGGCCCAGTAAACTACCTTCTGTGGAGATAAATTTCGCTTTTGCCTTAATTCTAGCGCATATTCGAAAGCCATATTGCTTCCCTTCATGTACTTCACCTTTATTCATAGCTTTAAGAATATTGCTTCTCTGAAAACCACAACGAGAATATCTCCCCTATCTTTCCTGATAATAAAGCCGAGTGCGATCTCGTGACGGCGTCGTGCCGTTCAAATATGTCCAATTCATTCCACCGAGACAAGTGCAATCGGACGACTTGCTTTTCGGAAGTGATCATTCAGCCTCATCATGGCGGTCTCTGTTCTAATGGTGTGTTTTCACTGGCTGGGTTGTGACTTCCGTTCAGTTTGCAGTTCATCTATCGTGCATGTGTTGGCATTATTTATTAGCAGGTTGATCACTAACGTGTGCAACGGTCTTCAGTTTTGATCATTTATTTAAAACTTTAGTATTAAAAAGCAATTCATCTATAACAATAAAACATGGTTGTCGAATTTTGATTGGACGTCTTTGTATTTCTATTGGTTTGAGAAAAACATTTAATTTCAGTCCATGTAACATTGTTTTTTATTTGATTGTTAGTTTTGTTTTTTTAAAACAGTTTAGCGTTTTCTATCCGTAGGAAATCTGAAATGGTATGTAATTAAATATATGGGTAAGAGAAGGATACAAATGTGGTATGTGAAATTGGATGCAATGGATGCTAGCATCAATGAATGTGGCTTTGAGGTTTTGTCTCAAGGCCGTAACTGCTAGCAATGTGACAGAACCGGCTAGTAATGTGACAGAACCGGCTAGTAATGTGACAGAACCGGCTAGTAATGTGACAGAACCGGCTAGTAATGTGACAGAACTGGCTAGCAATGTGACAGAACCGGCTAGCAATGTGACAGAACCGGCTAGTAATGTGACAGAACCGGCTAGTAATGTGACAGAACCGGCTAGTAATGTGACAGAACCGGCTAGTAATGTGACAGAACCGGCTAGTAATGTGACAGAACCGGCTAGTAATGTGACAGAACCGGCTAGCAATCTTCTTATTCTGTCCACTTTTACCAGGAGGGCGTCGACGGGGGGTACAGTTAGCGATATGCCAATAGGCCTGCTTAGGTCACTGGACCGGCAATCAATGTGATCGTAACGGCTAGCGATGTGACCGCACTTCCTCGAGATGTGGCCATACCAGCTTGCGATGTGATCGTATAAACTAGAGATGTGATCGTACCGGCTAGCAAATTGACTGACCGGCTAGGCATCTGATCGTACCGGTTAGCGATGTTCTGTCGTTTACAGATAGCAAACGTAAACACCTTTGAAAGAAAACACAGGAAAGAACCTTAAAAATCTACTTTACCTCGACAATCTCATAAGTCAAGTGCCACTGGCACTGCCATCATAGACTGACTTTAAGCCGCTTACATGGAAGCTACACTTACATCTCTGGGAGACGACACCAGTGCACATAACATTTGGGTTTTTTCCTGCTAATGACAATCAGGGACTGGAACAAACTTCCAAAAGCAACAGTTGAGGCAACAACAATTGACGCATTTGCGTCTGTTGACTCCTGCCTTCTCACCCCTGTTCTAATACCATCGCTGAGTAGCCCTTGCAACCCATGAAGTATCCTCTTCAAAACCATGCACAGTTACATCGCGAAGCCCTCTACAAATACTGGAGTGAGAATGATCAATACATTGATCGAGGACCCTCAAAATAAAGTAGAAGAAGAAGAAGAATTGCTTAACATAATACCATAAAGTGCTTAAGTTTGAACATTTGGGAGGAAACCTGGTGTAGTGGGTTGGAACTTCGAGTAGGAGGGCAGAAACAAAAAATCCAAAGAAAAAACAAATATTTTAAAAAATTTAACCGAGAGGCAAGGGTTTATAACTAATAAGATTATAAAAGAAGAAAAAAATTGCATAGCTTATAAGTATGTTTACAAAATGGATTTAATAATGCAGGTTACATTTCGCTTCTATCAACATCATTTAAACAACAGAAAGAACTCTAAGAACAAACCCGTGTCTTTTAAACATTATACAAAATATATATTTAAAAAAATACAATTCCAAATGCTACTAATTTTCCACAGAGACTTTTAAAAAAATGCAACATCCTTATCCATTGGATGGTGTGTTTTGAAAACATTGCGTTCCTATTAGAAAGTGGTGGGTACGTCAAAAACAAAAAACACTTGAAAAAGATTGAGAAAGGATCTGGGTTTTGGCAGTGACGCAAGTGTCAAGGGTTCATCGGTTTAGAGCAGAGGTTCTCAAACTTCCTTTAATACAGTTCCTCATGTTGGGATGACCGTTCCACCCCCACCCCCCCCCCCCCTAAAACCATTTAAAAAATTATTATTTTTTAAATCGAGGGCAAAGTTCAAAATCAAAATTCATGTTTTATCCCCTCCAAAATTGCTACCAATACCATCCTAATAATGGGGTGCCAATAATCTTTGACTGTTACCACCTACGACTCAGAAGTTGTTTAATATCTTACTAATAAGGAGTCACTAACTCAAGATCATTTTTTTTTTTTAAAAAAAGCTAATTTATCTTGATTTATCCATAAAAACTGAGTTAATCAATATATTGAGGAAAAAAATAATTTTAAAAAAAAAAGAAAAGAATAAATTTTTAACAAAAAATGTAAAATAAAGGACAAAACCGTAATATATAATATATATATATATATATTTATGTTAAAAAACAATGTTAAGAAAGGAAACTAATACATGGTGGTAGAATGTGACAAGATGAAGCCCTTGGCTGTGTCCACCGATGAGCCTCGGGCAATGTGCATCTTGGCGCGCATGTAGTCGATTGCTGTCATTTCGTCGATGGGCAGCTCGTCATCCTCCATGCCATCCCCGTGGCCCGCCGCGTCTATGACGGGGACCGTCGTGTTGACCACATCATCTCTCAGATGGACGTGTTTTCTTTTGGAACGGAGGTCAACAAAGAAAGAAGAATGTTGAGTTGCAATCGTCACGAAAAACGAAACAAAATTATATTTTTTTTTTAAAAGTGGGGGGGGGGGGGAATCTAGAATAAAGCTTTGCCTTAAGTTTCGGAATTTCCAAAATTCTGTCATAGTCAGTTGCGTGCCAGCATTATTGAAATTTTAAAAGATCTCATGAAGACTGTCACAGACAAAACCCGTCACATTAAAGTAGTGTATTCATTAACGCATACCATTAAGACATTTCAGTGTCTCTCCAAGACCTAGAGGTCTTAACTTTCTGTGCCCGACAAAGACTTAGAAGTCTTAACTTTCTGTGTCTGTCCAAGACTTATACGACTTAACTTTATGTGCCTTTCCAAGACTTACAAGTCTTAACTTTCTGTCTATCTAAGACTTAACTGTGTTAACTTTCTGTGTTTAAGCAGGACTTACAAGTCTTAACTTTCTGTGTCTATCTAAGACTTAGAAGTCTTATCTTTCTGCATAGCAAGAAACATGAAAGTGCAATTTAAAATTAATCCTACATTTTTAAAGTGTTTAAAATTTTGTCGCATTTAATATTAAGCTAACCAGTAAGCAGTTGAACATAGACGCATAATTGTGTAGCTGTAGCGTGTACAATAGACAAAGCTATACTAAGATGTGGCGTGTAGCTAAAGCGTGTACTAGACACAAAGCTTACTCATATGTGCATGTAGCTATAGCGTGTATTAGACACAGAGCCAACTCATATCTGTCGTGTAGCTATAGCGTGTACTAGACACAGAGCCAACGCATATCTGTCGTGTAGCTTTAGCGTGTATTAGACACAGAGCCAATGCATATCTGTCGTGTAGCTTTAGCGTGTACTAGACACAGAGCCAACGCATACCTGTCGTGAAGCTATAGCGTGTACTAGACACAAATCCAACGCATATCTGGTATAGCTAAAGCGTGTACTAGACACAAAGCTATACTCACATCTTTCGTGGAAGCATTGCTCGCCTCAGCAAATACAGAAGCACAAAAAACGGGACGATCAGTAGGAGGATGAGAACGTAAATGTTGTAGGAGTAATCCTGTTCTTAAACATTTAGCACATATCAGTTATATTTGGGACTAGTCTTTATATTGGTGTCACAATGAGCACATCATCAATAGAAACATATGATTTATACTGGTGTCAAAATAAAGACACCATTTATAGAAACATAACAGATATATATATTTAAAACAAAATGAAGACAGTATCTATTTTAAAAAAAATATCAATTATATCTGGGACACAATTAGGACATTATCTATAGAAGCATAGTTATATTGGTGCCGTGATAAAGACATTATAATCACTCCCCACCTAAGGGCAAGTATAACGATTAATCAATTAATTATTAGATTTCTTTCCACCTCTATTTTAAATTTATTTTCGAAATTTAAAAGAAAATTAGTATATGTCGGTTCAATTGTACACTTAAATATGAATTGAATCAATTTTGCACTTACTTGCTACTGCTACAGTTGTCGGCTTTTTAACTGAAAAATTATGCAAGAGCAAATAGAAATGATAAAAGTGGAATGGTGAACAATTGCAGCACTAGACCAGTCTCGAAGCTCATAACGTGTACCATTCCCGGGACTCAAATGACGGATTATCCCACCACTCTTCAATTTAAGTTATTATTTTAAAAAAAAATGTGATGGATCTATGCAGGCAACTGTATCTATCTTAAATGGTAGATGTGATAATCGTGATTCCCGCGTAACGTTTGAATGTCTGGTGTTCTGACTTCGCGGTAAGATTGGTGACCAACCTTAAAACATCGCACAGAGTCCCGCACTGAAACAAGAAGAAGAAGATCTACAATCTACGGAATTTTTTTTTTTAAATAACTCGTTTACAAATGGTTTAATATTGAATGGCTTCACACTGTTAAACTTCATTGCTGCGCCAAGCTACGCATGATATTTTTTTAAAACCGTATTTTAAAAAAAAAAAAAACTAAAATAAATCCCAGGTGGCAACAGTACCTTCTCAAATTATTGTTTGAATAGATTTTATTTTAGGGCTAAGACCACGTCACTACTTTACATGTAAAACTTACGTATGTTGTATTTTTATTATCTTTTAAAAAAAAATAAGTTACGTCAGTGATTTTAATTAACGCTTTAAGAACCGGATGTCGCAATCACTAAAACTGTCCACTCACAACCCCGTTGTCACGGACGCCCTAAGGTCGTTGTCACGTAAAAAAAAAAGTTACCATCCGATCACAGATGGATAATACAACAAAATACGCATTTGTCCACTACTATCCACTCCCCCGGGGGGGGGGGGGAGGGGGATGATGAGCGAACTAAATCATCATATCATCATCATATGTAAATTTGGGAGTGGGGGGGGACGGACTTTTAGTTTTATAACTTCCTGAAATCGACACACTTTCTGAAATTGACACACTTTCTGAAATCGACACACTTTCTAAAATCTACACGCATCTTGAAATCGACACCCTTTCTGAAATCGACACACATCTTGAAATTAACACACTTTCTAAAATTGACACACATCCTGAAATCGACCCAGATCTTGAAATCGACACACTTCCTGAAATCAACACACATCCTGAAATCGACACACATCCTGAAATCGACACACTTTCTTAAATCGACACCCATCGTCATTTGGTTTTATCAATAAAAAAATGTTCATCCCATTTTTATATCAGATTCAGTTACGTACCGGTAGGACGCTTTCTTCTTCTTGTTGGGCCACGCTCTGAAACGATAGAAAGAATTGCTGTAATATTTTACAGTGAAATGTCGGATGTAGGACAAGAGCGTGTCGAAATATACAACGCGATTCCTTAATATAATGTAAAGTTTATCGTTAGGAAGTAATTGGTATTGTGCCACTCGGCCTACAGGATAAGTAGTCGTTGGTAGTCTGCCACTCGGCCTACAGGATAAGAAGTCGTTGGTAGTCTGCCACTCGGCCTACTGGATAAGTAGTCATTGGTAGTCTGCCACTCGGCCTACAGGATAAGTAGTCTTTTGGTAGTCTGGTACTCAGCCTACAGGATAAGTTGTCATTGGTAGTGTACCTCTCGCTCTACAGGATAAGTGTTCTTTGGTAGTAGTATGCCACTCAACCTACAGGATAAGTAGTCATTGGTAGTACGCCACTTGGCCTACAGAATAAGTAGTCATCGGCAGTCTGCCACTCGGCCTACAACAGGATAAGTAGGTTTATTTTCAGTCCCGTACCCGCCCCCAACACCCCTTTAGAAAATAAAAGAGACACGATTTTAGTGAATTCACGTAAACTCTTATGTCATTAATGTCAAAATTTAAATACGAGATTTAACCGAAACGGGAAAAGTAAAAAAACAACAACTTAAACTTAACACACAAATAAACAAATGAAGGGAGCATAAAAGCGTTGAGACTATTCGAACCAATGAAGTACTTAAAACACAAGAAATCCAAAGAAGTAATTATTTTCAATATCACTTTACACGTTATAATCCGCTAAACAATGGCGGCAGCAATGCGCGAACTTCTCATCTACTAAAGTTGTTTGAATACCAAAAAAAAAAGCTTGCGAGTGGCGCACTTTGTAAGAATGCCTGTTAGTGCTACCCTCCCTCCCTTCCAGTTACATCACCGCAAACTTTTTTCACGCCCCTAAACTCTAATAATATTCTCATGTCCCCCACCCCCCCCCCCCCCCCAATTTTAACCAAAAGATGTATAATACCATATTTAAATTGAGACTATTTACCTATAACGAAAGAAAATAGGTCACACTAAAAACACTTTTATCGCAGTTAGCGGGAATTTAAGTTTGCGGGATGTCAAGCCCATTACTCCATACTTTCTTTAAGGCGCAAAGACTTATATTAATTGATGTGTAACGTATGTCCACAAAAAAAAGAGACACGTTTATATTAAACAACCCCGGAGAAAATTTTTTTTTACGAATAAATCCTTTATATGCATACTGTTATTATTTTATATTAACATTCTAACTTTCCACCCGCTTTTACGCTGCAGATTTATTTTAGAAAGACAAAAAATAATAATAATTACGCTCTAAACGCACTTGCTATATATTTTTTAAGAATAGCATTGAGCGCAGCTATCGGTAACTTTATTTGGTCAGATCACTGTCATCCTATTTCCTTCATCTCCGCCTTGAAAGACAAGAAAACCCCGATATTTTGGGTTAAGTGTCGGTGATGAATATTTGAAAGAACGTGTTGTCATCGGCAACGAGTCTATGTGCCAAGTTTCAGCTGGATAGGTTGACATGTTAAGGGGGTAATTAGCCGTCAGGAAATTTTGCCACCCAGCCAGAAAGAAACACACGAACAAATGCGAACAGCCAAAAAAAAAAAAAAAAAGTTAACGAATCAAAATGGTTTTACCTACTTTTAGTTGTTTGATTCATTTGATCTGTAAGGATGAAAAGACACGCGACGTGCATTGGATATGCATGCAAATTATTCTAATAAAGCTGAACTTGCTTCAGATTTCACCAATTGTAGAGCGCAGGTTGATAATACACATAAAGCAAGGAACAAAATATGTAGGCACATCAGCCCCCCCCCCCCACTATATTCTACCTCAACCCCTCCACCACCATCACCCCAAAATAGGATTTAGAACAATCGCCTGACGTCCTGGATGCTGCGAAATTAATCGTGAACATGCATCCCGTGTGCATACATAGCGATGGCTAATCTAATAAAACATGCATCTGTGAGCTTTATGTAGCACTGCGGATTTGGAGCAAACTCTTTATGACCGAGCTCCAACCCGGTCGAATTTTTGTCACCGCCAGCTCCGCTCCAAGCTACGGATGCAAGGAGCAACATAACTGATAGAAGAATGGTGGAACAGCTGGTAGAAGAGTGGGGCAGCATAGCTCGTAGAAGCGTTGGGTATCATAGCTGGTCGTGTGTTTTGGGAGAGATAGAAGGTAGAAGATTGTGAGTGCATCATAGCTGGTCGAGTAATTTCGGAAACATAGCTGTAAAAGAGTTGGGCCACATGGCTGGTAGAAGAATGGGGAAATTTAGCTGTTAGAAGTGTGGGGCAATATATCTGTCAGAAGAGGATTGGGCAACGGGCCTCGTAGAAAGCTGCAAAGCTGGTAGAGTGGGGCATTGCCTTTAATATATGTTTAAAAATGTAAAAAGTAACATTTTCATTTTCTAACATTAACTAGTTGATGCCTTTGGATCAAGGAGCAGTAATAAATGTTAGCAGTTCCAGCTCTGCTCCAGAGCCCCAAGTGCCAGCACTGCTCCAGGGCCCCAAGTGCCAGCTCTGCTCCACAGCCCCCAAGTCCCAGCACTGCTCCAGAGCCCCAAGTTCCAGCTCTGCTCCAGAGCCCCAAATGCCAGCACTGCTCCAGAGCCCCAAGTGCCAGCACTGCTTCAGATCCCTGTATAGCACAATTTACTTTACAATTTGATTTAATTTGTGTTTTTTTTTTAAAAAATATTTTGAAGATGGATTTTTAATAAAATTATGTTAGTTAACACATCAACCTAATGATGTTGCTGTTGGATAATTGACATATAATATTATTATTTGTTATCATTCTTTTGTAATTTCTTTTTTTTTTAGTTGGTATTATTGTTTTGGTGTTTACGACTAGTATTTGGGACTATTCGGACAGAATATGTTGCGTTGCGACTTTTAAGTGAAACAAAGACCTTGCCAGGCAGTCGTAGATCCCCGAATGTCAAGAGCCACATACAATATTCCAGCCCAACAAGGTTGGGGTGGGGGGCGGCGGGCGGCCTAATCTTGTACTCAGCATCCCCTTAAGCACCAGCACCATTGTCAAGAAGGGATATAAAAAAATATCTTTTTTTTTTTTTTTTAATTAATAAATTGCCGCGTGCTGGAGTATTCGACCTACATATTGGGGGCTCCGTGACGTAAAAGTCCTCCTCGGTAACTGAAAGAGACAATGGAAATAAGGGATTCGAGTGAGTTCACAAAATTAGAAACGCTTGGACATGGTTAAACACACAAATACACATGCTCACACACCATCACAATCACACAGTGGGGAGGGATGACGAATTACCACCTTACACCACCCCACCTCCCGCTTTTGTTTAATAACGGAGAGGTTGATTCAGAGTATGTGATGTGAGGGATGACGTTGAAAAATATTTAACTTTTTAATTAAAATGCATAACGAAAAGAATTTTTTTAAAGGAATTAATTAAAAAAACCACATTAAAGTTTCGTCTACATTCGAATCGAATCCTTTGGCTTCACATAGTGATCATGTACACTTCTGCTCCGTCAATCTTTGGCTTCACATAGTGATCATGTACACTTCTGCTCCGTCAATCTTTGGCTTCACATAGTGATCATGTACACTTCTGCTCCGTCAATCTTTGGCTTCACATAGTGATCATGTACACTTCTGCTCCGTCAATCTTTGGCTTCACGTAGTCATCATGTACACTTTTGCGCAGTCTATCAATGGCTTCACGTTGTGATCATGTGCACTTCTGCGCAGTCTTTCTTTGGCATCACATAGTGATCATTTACGGTTCTATTCCGTCTATCGTTGGCTTCAAGTAGTAATCATGTACACTTCTGCGCAGTCTATCTTAGGCTTCAAATAGTGATCATGTGCACTCCTGCGCAGTCTTTGTTTTTGGGAAATGCGTTTAAGAAATATTTAAATGATTTTCCAAGTTTTTAGTTCGTTAAGTCGTCTTGGATAGAAAGTGTTTTTTAAAGATATATTCATACTGGTTATACATACTGATTTGAGGCTCTGATACGTACAGGTAATCGTCTGTAACAAGGGAAAATATAGGAAAATTAGACACAGACAATTTGAGTAACTATATATGTTTAGCTTTACTGAAGCTTATTAAAAAATGAAATCATTTCGGCTAATGCCTTCTTCAGTACACACATTTTAAAAAACAACACAACAACAAAGATACAAAGAAACACACACACAAAAGATATAGGAAACGGATTTTAAAAAAAAAATAAAAATTCATTTATTGTGTTGATTGTCCGGACAAAACTCATGTGATATTTTGTTGTTAACTCGAGAAAGTTGAGTTTTTATACGATTTCACATTTCGGAAATAGACCATGGTAACCTACCAAAAATAGAGAGTATAGGATATTTTTAATCAACTAATTTGATGCGCACCAACTGAGTTTTAAATTAAAGCGATGAGTTACACAAAAACAACACAACAAAATGGTGTTATGCACGAATATATTTTTTTTGTTACCAACCAGTTGTTGAAGGTGTGGTGGTGGTTGTTGTGGTCGTTGTTGTTGTGGTCGTTGTTGTTGTGGTCGTTGTTGTTGTCGTAGTCGTCGTTGTTGTTGTTGTTGGTGTTGTTGTTCTTGTTGTTGTTCTTGTTGTACTTGTGGGTCGGGTCGTTGTGCTGAGTTCGTCCTCGTCTATAAGTCCATCACAATCATTGTCGATGAGGTCATCCTTTATCTCCACACCATCTAGGCAGTCCTACCCAGATGAACGATGAAGGGAGTGTGGAAAAGTTGTGGGGGGGGGGGGGGTGATTCGGGGGATTCTATTAGCACATAAAATAAATAACCCTTTACGTCAATGTTTTTCTTATAAATCCTTTATAAAAATTTAATATCGAACAATAAGGGGGGGGGGGGGGGGAATCAAAATTTTATAGATTGTGTTGTCACTGGAATGTTCCAAGTTTCAGCTCTGTATAGGTTGACGGGAAGTGTATCAATAAGCCATCAGGAAATTAGCCAGCCACTAACCATAAGAATGTTAATATAAAGGATTTAAAAATTAAAAAAAAACAACCTGAAAACAAAGTTTTTCGTAAAGAATCTTTACTAAAATGTAACATCGAGCAATGGACGGTGGTGACTAAGAATCTGACAAAACATGCATACAAGTAACGCAGTTTAAATTAATCCCAAATAGTGCCGTCCCGCACCTCCCCCCAGGGCTCGCATCCGCACACTCTTTTCACGCCCCTGAACCATGTCAACATTTCAAATGATCCACCCGCATTTACACCGCAAAATCATTTCACCAACAATTTTTGAAATACAAAAGAAAATATTACGAGCCAAACGCACTTTGCGATATTTGTTTTCAGAAAAGAATCTCATGTGACGCAGTTATGGGGAATTTTCCTTTATGTTCACCTTGCAAAACGAGAAAAAAACTTATCTTGTTGGGTTTGGCTTTGGGGGGTGTGGCTCACAATTTGAAAGAACGTGTTGTCATCGCCGAGTCTACCTGTCCAGTTTCAGCTCGATAGGTTTACGGGAAGGGGGTGAATTACCCTATCGAAGATTTTGCCAGTCTGTCAACCAGCCAGCCAGCCACGAACAAAAAGGGAAGTTAAGATAAAGGATTTTTTTTTTTTTTATGTATTTCCTAGCTTGACCTTGGTTCTCATTCGTGTACCTAAAAATCTCAGTAAAATAATGTGATACGATCCTACTTGCACGCTTGGCCTAACCCTGCCAGAATATGCCCAGGCCTTAGATCTGACAAAAAGGATTTTTTTTTTTTAAATGTATTTCCTAGCTTGACCTTGGTTCTCATTCGTGTACCTAAAAATCTCAGTAAAATAATGTGATACGATCCTACTTGCACGCTTGGCCTAACCCTGCCAGAATATGCCCAGGCCTTAGATCTGATCAAAAAATTTAAAGCCATATGGTTTTGTAAAACAAAATATATGAGCAAATCAAACCATTGCAGCGCAATGAATAAGAAAAGTCTTCTACGTTTCAATGATATTTCACAAACCGTACGACCCAGCTTACGACCACCCGTCCCCGTTGTGAGGTTATGTCAAAGTGCCGACGCTGACCATCAAAAATACGAAACTAGGTTGGACACTTTTTGTATGGTTTGGCGAACCGACTTACTTGAAATCCAGGACTAAACATGTACGAAGAGTTATTGCCCTGGTCGAAGAGGTAGAGCGCAAATGTGAGCGCATTCTTGGATTCCATCGTGTGGTCCCCTCTGGTCATCTTTCTGATGCCTAGTTTGTAAAGTGCGGTGTCGAGTGTTTCTGTCCAGTTGAATCTTATAATATATATGTACATATATGTATAACATATCGTATAACATATCGTATAACATATCGTATAACATATCGTATAACATATCGTATAACATATCGTATGTAATGTGATTGAATTAGCGGGAACAGGAACAACGTCGGCCGTTCTCAAACACACCTAACGCGTTATTAACAACGATTATCAAACAAGCATGTATCCTGTAACGTTGGAAGGACTGGGGCTAGGGGCAGGGTGGGTCTTTCGGACCGGGCATTTCATAAAAGGGGCCAAAGGTTTACCTATACGACATCCATACCTCTGGCAAGTTTGGAAAATCAAAATAGTGTTTTTATTAACTAATAATTATATTTCATTTTCTTTGATATTCAGTCAAGATAGAAAAATGTCCGTTTAAAATAAAAGCAGTCAATGTATTGATTCGGAAGAATTGCATTACTTTATTTGTTACAAGTGCCTGTAATTGTATTGAATACATCGAATGTCCTTTATTTACAAAATTTGAAATGCAGAGCGATGTGTGAATTTTATATACTCATAATCATGGGCGCAGAAAGCGGGATGGATGGGGAGCTCCCAGGGCGAAGCTAGAATGTTTGGCTCCCTGGGTCAAGATTCATTTTTACGCACATTTTTTCAGTTCTGAGACAAATTATTTTTTAAAATAAATTAACCCATCATGATGGCCCCATTGGTCTGGTGCCCGTGGACATCTTTCCCCCCGTCTGCCCACCTCAGATATGCCACTGAGAGGTCTGCACTTATTTTAGGAGGCCTTCCCGATGCGCTATAAATTGAATACTTTTTTTTTTATTTGTACATTGTATTTAATGAGTGTTTCGCATATGGCCAAGATCAACATCCTCCCAAACTCACACCACCCATTTGTCACAAACTCTAGCCATAACGCCCCTGAACAAGCTATCACCGTGAAGGAGGAATGAGACTCACGTTGTTCTGGTCACCGTCTTGTTGTCCAGCGTCAGTTCGTTCCTCGCAATTGTTGGAGCGACGATCAGGGCGAAGTGCTGTGTACTTAAATCGGGGGTCCTTTCACGTGGACGAGAAGATGCGCACGTCATTAGGTGAATATTTTCTTTTCTATTTATCTTTGTTGTTGTGATTGTATTTTCGTAACATATAAATATTGATAGCTTAACATTGTAATTTTGCTGCTTAAGTAAATAACCATTTTAAGATTTAAAAGAAAAATTAATGGAACGTGTAATAATAGTCTCTTTTCTTCATTTCTATTTTGTTCGACCCTAGCAATTCGCCCCTGTATCTAGCTGAGATCATATTTCCAAAACTTCCTAACCATAAACGTTGCCTTTTGTAGTTTTTTTCCCCAAATTAAACAGCTTCAAGAATTAAAAAAAAAATTATAATATTTGTCTTTTATTTCAAAGCTCCTTGTTTGCTTTCATTTTGTTCGCGGAACATGTTTTTTTTATTCATTTGGTTTAGTTTTGTGGTGTTTTGATTTGTTTTGTTTTTGGACATGACGTTGTTGTTTCGTTTTCCTGCTTTTTTGTTATGTTTCAGGTTTTCGAATTTCCCGGTTCCTACGGTGGAAATGTTAAAGAAAGGAGAAAGTATATAATTAGTCGGACATTGGAACAATGAAAGACTTCATTATCACACACACACACACACACATATATATATATATATATTATATATAAATCATTTCAAATCCAACAATATTTTTTTTTAAAGATGGCCGGCAGATATGATGAAGAACTACATTATTTATTATTATTTCAGTAGTCTTATATAGCGCAATACCGTCACATTTGGCCTGAACACGACCTAACTAATGTGAACTAAAAACAACAAGAACCTTCTGACAAAACTATTCCTTCTATCTGGAAGTTAAGAAACATTAAGTGGAAGCACGTGATGTAGAAACTGAGGAAGTCACGACCAACAGTCTCATCTAGCTTAAATAGAACTGACCTGGTAAACGATGCCGGCGATGTGGCTTCAGCTTACCATCTACTGAAGTTATTTATTTTTATCACATTTAAATCTCATTTGATTTTCCGTTAAATAAAAGAAATAACTGTTTGGTTTTTGGTGTTTTTATTTTAATTTTTTAATTCTTTTTTTTTATCATCAAATTAATAATATGAATTTTATAAGATGATCCTAATGAACACAAATTTGCTCGTTGTTGTGTGTGGTTATCGGGAATATAATTTTGGTTGTCTACTAACTAACACACATATTCTGGTGAAGGTCTCAGATTGTGAATTGGCCGACAGCTCCATCTGCCGAGCTGAGCCATACTACATTTTCCTCGCGTAGGGTTCCCCAACCGCCCTGGCTTCCCCCCGCGACATCTAGTGAGGGACTTTCGGTCAACAGGTTCACTAGTTTCTCCGGGGCGAGGCTGCAATGCCGGCAGGTAGGATCCCTGTTGTTATCTAGCCGCCAGAAATATGTGCCTATGGGACAATGCTCGGTGCGCATTTGCGTCACTAAGCTCTGCTATTTGCGGCCTGGCCCCGACCATGGGTCTTGTTTCCTAGGAGTGGGCACATTTGAAAGACGCCTCTGGCGGGTCGTATTGTCTGCCCATTTCCTGTACCACTTCGTCCTGAAATGGTCTGCCAGCCAGTTCTTAATTCCCAAAAAAGTGATTGATACTTCTGGCTGATGCTGGGCAGCCCCGGTTTTCGCCAGAGTGTCAGCTTTCTCATTGCCACTGACGTCGACGTGGCCTGGGATCAATTGCACTGTCACCTTGTCTCCTATTTCGCCGATTTTGCACACGTGGTGTCTACTGAACAGAGTATTAGGCTCATACATACATTATACACCTAGATAATAATTGTAATGATGTTTTCAATGCCCGTAAATTTAAAAAAGTAATTATTTTCTTTGTTGTATTGCAAATATAATAATGAACAGTTAATGAATGCCTTATCCAAAAGTGATATATAAATGAAACACGCAGGCACACACACACATACACACACATATATATATATAACTGAAATTCACAAGATGTTGGAATGCTATCGTCACCACCAGCACTTCCCGCTCACGCGTAAACCCCCTCCCCCTTTCACCCCACTCCACGCCACTGACAAATTATAAGCCAAACAAGTTTGGTCTAACCTCCAGGCGTACTTGTAGTGATACAGCTCAGTGGGTATTATGACACAGAGGTTTGGGCCCGTGTTGTAGCTTTCCAGCCTCCTCGCGGGGCACGTCGACTTCTGCAGGTAGACAGCCAGGACGCCGCCGGCACCCTGGATGACAAAACTGCGCGAGGTGTTGTCGTACTGCGATAGATAACGAGATGCTGATGCAAAGGAATCGATGAT
The DNA here is from genome assembly GCA_964017045.1 of Omphiscola glabra. Classification (NCBI taxonomy): domain Eukaryota; kingdom Metazoa; phylum Mollusca; class Gastropoda; family Lymnaeidae; genus Omphiscola; species Omphiscola glabra. The sequence continues at coordinate 9,136,287 of OZ024807.1, read as the reverse complement.
CAAATGTTTTAGCAATAAAATTTGGTCTCTGTCGGGTATGGGAGTTCATTGACACTTGTTGCGACTGAATATTATGTTTTATTACGCGCGGTGTGTGTTCGAGAGTTGTGTAAGTTAGTGAACGCTCTTCCCGCGCATGACTTAGTGACGTATTTTTATGCTGATTGTGACGTATTGTCTAGTCTGTATTGTGACGTAAGTTTTAGTCGTGCGGCAGTCGTGAATGGAATCAGGATGTGTTTTATTTCTGTCTGATAGCGAGCTGCGTTATGTACATGTGTTTATGGAACTTTAAGCCTGTGTATATAATTAGGTATTAAAGTTACATTTCTTGTGTGATAAGGCACGTGAGTTCATTCAATGTGTGGAAGAACTTGATGAATAAACCAATCACCGATCTAGCAGAACAGAGGAGTTGACAGTCATAATTTTGTTGGTTTTTTTTTGAAAGGGTATAGATTGGGAAATGTTGCTGGAATAGAAAAGATAAGAACATGTTGTTGAGATGGAATAGAGAATGAAGTGTTGTGTCAACGGAATATATACTACGACAAATTAGCCGAGCTCGAAAGGAATCGGACATCTTCCTGTGCTGGAATAAATTGAAGAGAAGATAAGAGGAACGAAAATAAAATTTTTTTTAATTGAAATGCTACCAAAACGGAAAGAAAATAATCTTATATAATCAGTTGGGCACTTGGTCACCTTTACTAACTCTGGTTACTTGGCACACAATACTAGCCATAGTTACCTCGTCATCAACATTAACCAAAGTCATTTGGTATTATAAACTTACCCTAGTTTTGTGGCCACGCATTCTAACCATTTTTTACATGGTCATCTATATCAACCCTATTTATTTTTTCATGTATACTAACCCCAATTATTAGGTCATTTATACTAACCCCAGTTATTATGTCATTTATACTAACCCCAGTTATTAGGTCATTTATACTAACCCTAGTTATTTGGCCATCTGTACTAACCCTAGTTTTTTCTTTATCTATAGTAACCTCTAGTTATTTGGTCATGTATAGCAATCATAGTTATTTGGTCATGTATTCTGACCCTAGTTATTTGGTCATCTATAATACACTAGTTACTTGGTCATCTATACTAACCTTAGTTAACTGGTCATCTATACTAACCAGGGTTACTTGGTCACCTATATCAGCCTTGGTTATACGGTTATCTATACTAACTCTAGATATTTGGTAATCTACACTAACTCTAGTCATCTGGTCACCTACACTAACTCTAGATATCTGGTCATCTATACTAACCCTGGTTACTTGACCTTTCTTCATGGAGGTGTACGCAGTTCTGTTAGAGGCCGTGATGTTGACGTAGTCATCGGACAGGGACACCAAGATGGCTGTTGCCGGGTAAATCCTGTTGTAGATGTGCGGGAAAATCGAGTTCGTCCCGTACACCGATTCGGGAAGTAGCATTTCTGTTGAGACAATCTCACGATAACAAAACTACACCAGTTACGGGGTAAAAAAATAACCTCCATTGTTACTATTGCATTATATGTGTCTAACTATTCGATTTTCACACCAGCACATTGGAATCTGGGATGTCGTTTGTTTTTTTTAAGCATAGTCCTGTTAAATTATTGTTCAGAACTTTAAAATATGTAAATGTATCCCTTTAAAAGGCTTGCAACTTTGATTAAATACAGCTGTTAATTAATATTAAAAAACTGAATCCGTTGTTATTGCAACTCTTGGACTTCTCTTTTTAAGCTGCTAAATTTTGTTTAAAGTTTTAGACTTGGACACGGACATGTCAAGCATGAAACCATTTTGTCACCGTGTCTGTCTTTCGGATTAGCGCAGGAAAGATCTTTTTTTCTTTTTTTTTTAATAGAACCAAAATATCCAATCTAAACAACCACAATGTCACAGGTAACCAACCGAAATGTCACAGGTAACCAACCAAAATGTCACAGGTAACCAACCGAAATGTCACAGGTAACCAACCAAAATGTCACAGGTAACCAACCAAAATGTCACAGGTAACCAACCGAAATGTCACAGGTAACCAACCAAAATGTCACAGGTAACCAACCAAAATGTCACAGGTAACCAACCAAAATGTCACAGGTAACCAACCGAAATGTCACAGGTAACCAACCAAAATGTCACAGGTAACCAACCAAAATGTCACAGGTAACCAACCGAAATGTCACAGGTAACCAACCGAAATGTCACAGGTAACCAACCAAAATGTCACAGGTAACCAACCGAAATGTCACAGGTAACCAACCGAAATGTCACAGGTAACCAACCAAAATGTCACAGGTAACCAACCAAAATGTCACAGGTAACCAACCAAAATGTCACAGGTAACCAACCAAAATGTCACAGGTAACCAACCAAAATGTCACAGGTAACCAACCAAAATGTCACAGGTAACCAACCAAAATGTCACAGGTAACCAACGGAAATGTCACAGGTAACCAACCTAAATGTCCAAGCTAACCAAAAAATGTCCCAGCAAACCAAACAAAAGGTCTAAGCAAACAAAACAAAATGTCCAAACTAACTAACCGAAATATCCCATCTAACAAACCCAAATGTCCCAGCTTACCAACCAACTATCGAAAAACCAGAAGTAAATTCTTTCTTAGCGACAATGGCAATGTTGCGTTTTTAAAAGGTTAGCACCCCCCCCCCCCGAACCACCACCAACTACCCCCTTTCAAACCAAAAACAAACAAACAAAAAAAAATGTTTCAACAAGCCAACTCTGGACTGACCAGCAGCCATGTCTCTGGTCAGCTTGGAGGATCCACAAGCGGGTAGTTTCTCGTCGGTCCAACAGTTGCCGGAAATGACGCCTATGCGCTTTTCGGCCCTGACCCTTGTACCTGAGGGAAGACAAATATTTCAACAGCAGATTAGAACAAACTGTTGTAACGGTTAGCAGATTTAAAGGAATTTAAAAAAAACACATTTTTTGTTTGTTTTGGTTTTATCATTTCATTGTGTTTGTTTGTTTTCTTTGCTACGTGACTGCGATCATCTGCTCCCGAAGAGTGCTGGCTACTGGCTACTCTCTCAATTTTGGGGTTTGTTTTGTTTTTTTTGTTTTTCTTTTTTTTTTTTGTTTTTTTTTTTTTTTTTTGTTTTTTTTTTTGTTTGTTACAAAACAATTTATCACTGTGAAATAATTGCAACAGTGATGACAATTTTAAGTAAAAAGAAAAAAAACAACAAACAAGCAATTAAAAACATGAAACATACATTTTTAGACTTTTTTTAAAAAAAGTATAAAAACATGTTCCCCCAATTCCCTCAAATTTTAGATCCGCTGCTTTTTTTTTTTTTGATCAATTGTTAATACTTGGTCATTTAGAATGTAGCTAAAATCAAGGCGCTGTTCGTTAAAGGTTGTTGTTGTTTTAAAAATTGTACGTTAAATGGCAATATGCAGAGAGACGATGCTTACTGGTCATTGTTGCACTGGTGGCGTTGTCTTGAAATTTTATATTGCTGCTCTATTACCATTACCGATTTCTTTTTTTTTTTAAATTCATTGAAATAGAAACACTTAAGATTGGCCAGGTTAATTTTTAATTATTTTTTATTTCTTTCTAAAGCTTAGGACATTCTTTGTTTTCATCAAGTTATCGTTGTCGCAGGGGATGCTGGCTGAGTGTACATGTAATTTGAAAGAATTCAGAGAAACAGAACTATTTGCCAAATTTTTTTGTAAACGTTAAATAAAAGTGTTTTTTTTTTGGTAAGGGCATTTTATACATGTATTTACCAAGCGAAGAAATATGTCACTTTGTAACCGGTTTTCTGTCTCTTAAGATTGAGACAATACTGACAGTAAACATTTGTTAGTTTTTTTTTTTTCTCTTACTTCAGAATAGTGAAATTTCAGTAAACGCCGAAAATATACCAGTTCTGAAACAGAAACTTTTTCCAAATTAGTCCCCCGTTTACGACCAGTTACTTGTGAGGAAACGTAATGTTCAACTAAGAATACTTTTTTTCCTCCATCAAGATACCAATTTCAAACTCCAACTGCAAAACATATCTTCCGTTTGTGTCTACTGGAAACACAAGACGGCTAGAGCTATGGGCCGTTGACAAACCCACGGACTCGTTCACCGTGCAGGAATTGTTCTACTGTCATTTTTTACGCTTACTAAGATAAGATAAGATAAGATTCTTTTATTGACCCAAAGAAATGGAAATGTTTTTTGATTGAAATTGTACATTTCCAGCACATAAATAAAATAATTTTAAACACAAGACATTTATATTAAATTAGTTCACTAGTGAAAAAAAAAAGGCCATTCAATGAATTCTCTTAGCCAGATAAGGTACTTATTAGTTCTCATTTAGATTTGTGACTTCAGGGGGGAGCACGCTGAATGCCAGACATTCGGAGTCTGGGTTTTGTTTTGTTTTGAAATCATGGATTACATCCAAAAGTCTCTCAATAACCTTCTCCTTGTTAGCATTGGTGGAATTTAAACGAGGATGATTACAGATTTGGGGGGATTCCCTAGGTGGGTAAAATGGCCTTAAAGGGGTGCAGAATAGATGTATGTAGTTTTAATAAAATGTCTTTAGTCATTTATTTTTTGTGTAGTGCAAATGGTCGGGTTGAGTGCATTGTATCTTTACACAAACAATTAATCCTTTGCACAAAAATTTGAAACGCTAGCAATGTATGAATTGTCATATACACACCGTCCAGATAAGATCCGATGTCCTCTGTTCGGTTATCATAAGAACAGTTTGAAATCGCAAAGCTTTCCCACCTTTAGAGTGTAAAATGTCATACAAGTGTAAATGTCATACAAGTGTAAAATGTCATACAAGTGTAAAATGTCAAACAAGTGTAAAATGTCATACAAGTGTAAAATGTCATACAAGTGTAAAATGTCATACAAGTGTAAAATGTCATACAAGTGTAAAATATCATACAAGTGTAAAATGTCATACAAGTGTAAAATGTCATACAAGTGTAAAATGTTATACAAGTGTAAAATGTCATACAAGTGTAAAATGTCATACAAGTGTAAAATGTCATACAATTGGACACTTTCGAAAATGGAAAAAGACATCTTTTTTAAAAAAGTTATTTTATTTTAGCCCATTCGAGTTCATCAGCAACATTAAAATGATATAAATTGGTTTGTGACGAAGAAGAAAAAAGTTTCCCTTCCTTACTATAACAGTTTATCTAATCTTTGTGTGTGTTTCCAGAATTTAACTAATACAGCGGTATGTAGTGAAAATGGAGATTTTCATGTTGATAAGTCTACACGGGGCTTATGACAATACGTTTATTTTAAAATTTAAACAAACAATATGCAGTCTCGTTATGACAAACTGAAAAAAAATATAACAATAGCTTTTTCAATGATTTTATTCATTGATTGATTCGACTACTTATATAGACTCATTTCCGTGCGATGTTAGCATGCTCACAGCGCTCTGATGTCCTAAAAAAATGGAGTTTTCTGATAAAATTGTAGAAGGCCTCAGAACCACATCGGTCAGCCCTCTCTGCAACGTAAAGCTGAAATCTCGATATACCAACACGTCTTGACCACTTCATGAAAATTCCAGGACAGAATTGTTTTTTAAAGTGTCAATTCGATCCGCAGAGGCATTGTAAAATATCTAATATTTACAAACGTCAAAATGACACCGTAGAGCGAAATAAAGGTGTTTTTTTTTTGGGGGGGTGTGGTGTGGGGGTGGGGGGAAATGAACGTCACCTTTTCAAGGTGAATTTGAGCTCGTCCTTGCCCTTGTATGTGACGTTGTTATAGACAAACACAACAGCATTGGCGCCACCGAGGCCGGGGAACTTAACGCTGATCGTGTTGTTACCAGCATTGGTCGTAATTTGAATGAAAGGAAGCTTTCTGTCAGAAAAGAGAAATTTACAATTCTTTATATGCCCATATATCCAGGTATGTGAATCTAGAGTTGCTTTATTATTAATTATATTTTTGGTAGCAATGATCGACGCGTGTCTTGTGGAAGTGGCATGATGAATTTATCGTGTAAAATGTTCATGTTTGAGTTTTGCTTCATCAGCTTCATTTCCGTACCTGGATACGCCGTCTTCGCTATTTCATACTCTAACAGGGGCGTCAATTTTCTCATATTTAAAAAGGGTTTTTTTTTTGCCATGATATCTTAACTTTGCCAGTTGTACTCTTTTTCTTGTTGGGCTACTTTTGTTTAATTTTTTTTTCAGTTAAAAAAAAAAACTTAAATTTTTATAATCTGTTAAAGCAACTCCTAGGTCCGACAGCAAGCAGCTTGTAAAGAGAAACAACTCTTATCATTGATTTCCCCCCCCCCCCCCTTTTTACTCCTCGGTCCGACAGCAAGCAGCTCGGTAAGAGACACAACTCTCATCATTGATAACCCCCGCACTGAAGAAGTGATTAGGGTTTCTCATTTTCCGGGGGTTTCGGTTATCCCGGGGAAACGGGAATGAAGTTTTCGTCATCCCAGGATTTTCCGGGAAAATGCCTTCCCTTATACCTTACTGTCAGAACTATCCCTTCCCATATACCCTTCTGTTCCCATGTAGCCTTCTGTTCCCATATACCCTTTTGTCAGAACTATACCTTACAAAATACCCTTCTGTTTCAATATAACCTTCTGTCAGAACTATCCCATCCCATACACCCTTCTGTCAGAACTATCCCTTCACATATAGCCTGATGTCAGTAGTATCTCTTCCCATATAGTAGCCATAATGATCAATACAGTGATCGTGGGCCCTCAAAATATAGAAGAAGAAGCACCTGATAGTGGAAAAGTGGATGCGCAATTTATAAAAACAATAATAAAGTTCGAATTCTGACCACTTACAAGCCGCTTACTACATAGTAGTCCTTCCCCCAGGCTTCCAGGGGCACTGCCTGGAATAACGCAACGCCTCTCAAACTGTTGATCAGGAAGACTGTCAACGAAAAGGTTCCATTAATGCCAACGAAGCGAAATGTCCAGGTGGGGCCCATCTCTTTATTGGTCCTAGTGAAATTTAAAAAAAAAAAGTAAGATTAAAATGTGTTATAATTTATCTTAACTAAACCAACACGTAATCGGGATGAAGATAACACTTCTGAAGTATAGAGGTATAACAATTTAGTTAACTTATTCGTAAACCCTATTAGATGGCATCTGTAAAACACCTACCCGTCTCCCCGGGATGGGAAGTGGGGACATTAGAGACGTAAAATATATCCACCCCAGCCCAAGAAAGTCCGGCCCGGTTGCTGTGTTAAAGCAGCACCCCTACCGGCCAGGCGTTCCTTCTCTGGTGCCGCCTCAGTCGCATAGTCAATCGAGTGGAAGGGTGGGTGAGGCTGTCTCAGGGGCGGAAAGCCTCCGACGTGCCGCTTCGCGGCCTGACTGGACTAGAAGAGGTGCGCTGGGGAAGACTTCATGAGCTTCGTCTAGATAGTTTTCTGATTTTCTTAAGTAGATTAGATTAGTTATAGTTGAAACAGATGCCGTGAAAAGTAATTATTTCCGACACATATTCATAAAGACAAACTTTCAACGTTGCCAGCTCACTCGAATACAGCTTAAAGCCACACAAATCTCCATACATGCAATGCTGAAAAAAACCAACCTAGTTCACGGACTTATGTTTAAAATTAAACTTTTAGAAACTATTGAGTTCAAAAAACAATTTCAAAATCCGTACAAGTGAGATTCTATAACAGTATGTAAATAATACATGTAAATAATATATATATATGCAAATATGCTTCGATTTTTATATGTCTGTACGACTATAAGTCACCAATTACGAATTTAGCGGGGAGAAGGGAAAGTGGTGGATCCATTTTTTTTTCAAACATTGGGCCTGAATTCTTGGGGGGAAAAAAAAACACTTGCAAAAATATTTTTTTAAAAAAATCATTACAAAAGCGAAAGGTAGGACAGAAGATTCAGACTTCGTGTGGAAAGTGCCGATACAATCATTCCAGGGTGTGTCGTTCGAGAAAGTTACTACTATAAGCTACTCCGTTGCTTCATAAGGACTGAAGGTTGACAAAAGAATTTTTTTTAATTATATGTTTGCCTCACATAATCAAACTCACATGGAAATAGTTTCTGGCGTATATTGCGTGGTTCTCTCTCCTAGAACCGAAACTTCAACAGATTTTGCCTTCTCTAAAAAAGGTATTGTAACATTGACCTGTAGGTAAAATAAAAAATGTTATCAGCCCCATAAAAAAAGTGGAGGGTTTTTGTCGTCGGCTTTCCTGGTGGTTACAGCATGACTTGTTCAAGTAAGCCGTTCAAAAACTCATTTTTTTTTTTTTTTAATTTGCTCGTCCTGCGACCGCGAAGAAGACCAAGGCTTCGTCATAGGTAGTAGTCTTGACTTGAGCTAAATGTTTTTAAAGTGATGAAGTTTCCCTCAATTCGTCAGCCTCACTCTCTATTTCTTGACACTTTGCTCCAATGGCAAGTCTTGGACAAGACGACTGGAAATAGATCAGGAAGCAGTAGATGACCAGCAGTCAATGATATAACAAACTACTGACACATTACGTCTTATACAGCTTGCTACTTCTCAAAAGCGACTTGAAGTTTTGAAGAAAACTGCATTTGCAATATATCAAAATTACCCCTTGCACGCTAGTATTATGGTGAAGTTAGATAAAAAAAAACTTGGCTTGTTACCAATAGCCCTACCAAGTCTTTATCATTGACTGAACGCCATTTTTTAATTGTCGTAAAATGTAAATACTTTAATATCTGAAACATAGATTAATGAACTGTACTAGGGCTTAACCGGTGTACACCACGGGTTAACCGCTGTATTTTAGAACTTAACATGTGTATTTTAGGGTTTTACCGGTGTATTTTAGGGCTTAACCGGTGTATTTTAAGGCTTAACCAGTGTACTTTAGGGCTTAACCGGTGTATTTTAGGGCTTAACCAGTGTATTTTAGGGCTTAACCGGTGTATTTTAAGGCTTAACCGGTGTATTTTATGACTTAACCGGTGTATTTCAGGAGTTAACCGGTGTATTTTAAGGCTTAACCGTTGTATTTTAGGGCTTAACCGGTGTATTTTAAGGCTTAACTGGTGTATTTTAGGGCTTAATCGGTGTATTTCAGGAGTTAACCGGTGTATTTCAGGGGTTAACCGGTGTATTTTAGGGCTTAACCGGTGTATTTCAGGGGTTAACCGGTGTATTTTAGGGCTTAACCGGTGTATTTTAGGGCTTAGCCGGTGTATTTTAGAGCTTAACCGGATGCAGTTTTTCTTTTGCACCGGGTCCGGTTAATTTGAAAAAAATACCCGGTGGGTCCAAGTGTTACAAATGAAAAAGTTAACTTCCCATTTTCTATTATATATGCCGGCCTTTAAACAACAGGCCTACAGACAGTCATATACCCTAGTAGCCGGCCTACAATACGCCAACAGACAGTCCTGCAACCTACCTGCCGGCCTCTAAACAATAGTCCTACAGACACTGTAGCTGACACAGTGCTAAAGACAGTCCTAAGGACGGCTCTATACCATACCCTTGGCTCTTAATTGATTAATATACAAGTCGCATTACCCTGAATAAAAAAAACCAAACTAAGCAGAGTTCAGACGTCACGCATGAAAGCTCGCTGCGTGAGTTGTTGTTTTTTTTTCCACTCGCGGCTATTTTAAAAAAAACACACATTGTGAGCTGGGGGAAGGAGTATTTCGAATAGGAAGCAGGACACACCAGCAGCAAAATATGTATAAGTGATGTGATAGTAGCCTAGGTCAGTGACATAAAATCTAATTGCTTGTACTTAACAAAAAAAAAAAAAAAAAAAAAAAAAAAAAAAAAAAAAAAAAAAAAAAAAAACCAGTTTTTAATCTATTCCATAGCCCCGGCTTGAAGATTTTTGCCGTAAATAATTTTTACCTGGAATTCCCAAGTAAGAAACGTCGACAAATAAAATGTTAGAAACGGCTTCGTGCTGCTCACGGTCAGGTTCAGCCTGGGAACGGACACCAGGAACGTCGCACCCGTGGAGCTTAAAGCTGAAATGTACAGGAATGTTGTAACGAGCGTGCAATGGTCTACATTAGCGGTTCTCAAACTGTGGGTCGTGACCCCTTCGGGGGGGGGGGGGTCGAACGAACCTTTTCCCAGGGGGTCGCCTAAGACGATCGTAAAACACTTATACTCTTCAGTTATGAAGTAGCAACGAAAATAATTTTGTGGTTGGGGGGGTCGCCGCACCATGAGGAACTGTTTTAAAGGGTCGCGGCATTAGGAAGGTTGAGAACCACTGGTCTTAATGAACTTCTTTGACCATATAATACTCTAATTTTCAAAACAAGTTTGCGTCTTTGTGGGCGGTTGGGTCAGGGATGGGTGGGTGTCTGTGGGGTGGTGATGGGGAGATGCGGGCGAGAGAATATTGGTTACCTTAAGCTGTAGGGTAAATGACAAAACGATTCGCATCAAATATAAAGAAAATTACAGTACAATTTTTTTTTAAAATACAATAGGATTTATTTGCTATACATCATTGACTTAAGTACAGATCAAGTAAGGATTTTTTTGTAGACCATAAGTAGTTTCAAGGCATAGGGATTCATTTTGTGAACATTTGAATTGCGTATCTGTGTGTCACCATCGTCTCCATGCACACACCACGGGACAATAGTTATATTCATCGAGTGTAGCGTAGAGTATATTTTCTCAATCAATTATCAGGAATTTAAAAAGCGACGCTTGGTCACCTAAAGCGGCGCTTCTCAACCTGTGGGTCGCATCCCCTTTGGGGGGTCGCGCAACCCTTTCCCAGGGGTCGCCTAAGACCATCTGAAAACACATATACTCTACAGTTATGAAGTAGAAACCAAAATAATTTTGTGGCTGGGGGTCGCCACAACGTGAGGAATTGTACTAAAGGGTCGCGGCATTAAGAAGTCTGAGAACCACTGACCTAAAAGCAATATTATATAAAATGTATATGCTATAGTGCAAAATTTTAGCCATTGGCTTAATGCCGATACATGTTTTGTGTTTTTCAGATAATTTTTAAAACCAACCCTATATATATATATATATATATAATATATTTATAGGCAATTAGAATGTGGGAACCAGCTTATAGTTCTACAGAAAAGATCCCAGGCCTTGTGATTGCGTCCTGCGATGTCACACCACTGTACCATTGTGACGGACAGATGCCAGTAAAAAAATAAAAGAGAATATTAGAAAGTTTTAGAAAATTATAAAGTACCCGACAATAAAAAAAAAAAAAAATAATCTCCCTTCCGACGTCAGCACGATTCTCAAAAATTATACCAAGCATCCGTGCGCTTACCTGAAACTCTGGGCAAAATGGGCCCACACAAACACAGAAAGCTGAAGGTCTGTTTCTTCGTCATGAGCACTTTTTTTTCGGTTTTCAATTAAGAGGAATTGCAGTTAAGTGGAAGTTACGAAGACATTCCCTTTAACGATATGTAATATCTCAACTTGGCAAATGAACGCCCCGATATACAATTGTACGGCGACCAGAGAATGTTTAATTAAATTATTGACAGCAAAATAAGTCGATTTTGGGTTTTAATTGAATCCTAATTGTTATTAGATTTTGTTTCGCTGCGACAATGATACAATGTTTTTGCAATTATTCATCCCGCATTTCGAAGATGTTCACAGTGTTCTATATATAAGAAACTTTAACGAGGTAGTTTATCAGCATCCCTTAAATATAAATACTTGAAGGAAATCATAAAGATTAAAAATTGATTTGAGAATCGGAAGAACGGCCATATTGTTTGAAGAATTATGCGGCCTTCATTTATGTATTTTATTTTAAAAGTTTTTCTTCAATCGGAATTTCCCAATGACTACTATATACAGAATTGAAATGCAACGCTTCAACCATTTTTTTCATAACTGCATCAATGATTTTTTTGTTTCAATGTGTTATGTAGACGACATGTTTACGTCATCTTTCCCCGTGAATGAACTCTAGCTGACCCCCAAACTCTGAACAGCATTTAGGGAGTGACTAGCTAAAAGTAGTCTCCCTTGACCTTGTTTACAACTTTATGAAATTAATAGTCTGTGCCCTTAGAATTATGTAGAATTATCTGGAGAACAGTGGGAAGGAAAAGAGGCTGTAAGGCCTTTCTAGCAATGTCGGTAGAACAGACTATAAAAGGAGACGATAGATATTTTTGGGGTGTGCTATCATTTTTCAGGAGATTTTGTTTACTAACATTTGCTGTCTGTGTGTAGATTCCTTTTCAAGATTGTATCTTCTTCAAGATTGTATCTTCTTCAACATTGTATCTTCTTCAAGATTGTACCGGTACAAGCCAATCATTATGCTGTAAGTCAATAGCTTTAATTTTTTTTAAAATTTCTATTTGATTTTGTAATTCATTATTAACTGAATAAAATTGATTAACGGTAACTGACCCTGGTTTGGGTATCGTAATCTTCGTTATTGTATTTAACATATGGTATCGTCTTTGTTGTGTACTCTTTTAGAACGAGACATATACTTAAATTAGAAAATAATTTCTCCATAAAGATAACGGTGCGTAACAGTTTGTATCAGTCATTTGTCTAGAAATAACTGCCGATACTCTCGTCAATGTTTTAAATGGATGCTTCGATATTACTATTAGTCTAAGGCAGTGGTCGGCTAATCGTGGGTCGCGAGGCGCATGCGTCTCGTTCGCGACCTGAGTGCGGCTCGGCCTGTCGGCCACAAATCAGTTTTGACTCCGAAAAACATGGTTCTTGACAGGTTCTTGAAAAAAAAATGTGTCTCACAAAAAAATTTTTTATCGCCCTGCTGCTGATTTTTTGTGTCTCTTCTGACTGAGCGAAAGGGGGTCATACTAAATTGCTAAAATGAGATATCAGATGAAAGATAATTGAATGTACTATACGTTTGTAAACTTAATTCTTCATTTAAACTAAAATAAAATGCTACAAATGACATCCGAATAGCATTAGTCAAAATGGACCCGGACACGCAGTGCCGCCATTCGCCCCCGGGTACCATTAGACTCAATGCTATTCGGATGTCATTTGTGGTAGTTTATTTTAGTAAAACTGAAGAATTGAGGTTACAAACGTATAGTACATTCAATTATCTTTCATTTGATACCTCATTTTGTCTTTCAAACCCAACAATAATATTTTTAATCGTTTTTTAATTCCAACCTCTCAATTCTGGTACCCGGGTACCAATAGGTGCAGCCCAACCTCTCAATTCTGGTACCCGGGTACCAATAGGTGCAGCCTTACTAAAATAAAGATTTTGCAAAGAAAAAGAACAGTAATATAATTGTATTGTTATAAGTGTACACTTGAATCAAGAAATATATAATTAAATGAAAACATAAAAAATCAAACAATAAAAATCGATGGATCTTTTACAAACAGTTTTTAATTAATTTCGAAATAATTTTTTTTTTTTTAAATAATCCATCTAATTTGTAATCAGGGCCGTCGTTATGGTGTTGCAAACGGGGCGACCGCCCAAGTCCCCGCACCTGTGAAGCCTCGCGCGTAGTCCTTTATGATATTATATGGCCGTGCCTATTCGTAGTTAATAATTTACACTCAAAACAGTGTAATGGTAATACACGAGATAATCAAATGAACGGTCTGTCTCTTCCAGTTCTATCTCCCCCCCCCCCTTTTCAAGTTCAATAATCTGAAGTCTTTAAATCAAAGTTTTCTCAAAGTCTGGTTCCCGGTCCAAAACTAAGCCCGCGAAACCCCTTCAAATACCCGTCTAAGATTTCTGAAAATGTTCAAAAACAAACCCATCACTCATTTTAACCAAGGCCCGCAGCCCCCCCACCCCAACCACCCTGAACGCCGGCCCTGGTGTAATCTATTATAACATTTTTAAAATGTATTTGCAACCAGTATGGCGCTCTAGTAAATAAAAATGAAACGAATGTACGATTTCATCATTAAGATTTTTATAAATTGATTTGTTAACACAATCTTTGTTCACTGTCACACAGAATTATTTTCTTATGTTAACACCTGATTCAAATATGGACTACAGATTTTTTTTTGTTGGAAAGATTTGTGCAGTTATTAACAAAGACAGACGTTTAAGAGACAAGAGTCTGTTGGTAATGTTAAAAATAGAAGTATTTTTTTAATTATTTTTTTTTGGCATTGCCATGAATCGGAAGAAAAAAAAAAGATATAATTCCTCTAATGGAACATATCAAGCGTCAGTGCATTGCAAAACATGGCGCCTTTGTCGTTTTCAATAACGTTTCTTTTTCTTTTTTCCTTTACTGCGGACACATCAGTTGCAACAAATCTCAAAGTTTCACCTGAAAATTACGACCCTCCCTACCACCACAGAGGAAGCAGTCTCATAACCCGCAAGAGAACTGTCGCACAAGACACTCAAAGCAAGATATTCAATCATAATAATCACACAAGAAAACCCCCCAATTCCCTCGGACGGCGTTTAAAAATTATTTTATTCACAATTGTATTTTATTTTTTAAAAACATGCAGCTGAAACGAAACACAATGAAACCAACGAGCATTGCCTTAAATAGATTCACAGCGAGCGGCTTATTTCCTTTTTTAAAAAAACTAAACTATTTCATAAGTGAATTATTTCTATTAATATAATGTTTGTGAACGCCATTTTTTTATATATAAAAAAGAAATCTTGAGTATAGTGTCTTTTAGATACAAATAAATTATTTAAAAAATTAAAAAGAGAAATTTAAGAGTTCATCATGTTCTTGAATAACCAATGTGAACACGGTCTCTGAAAATATGTCATTATATAGCTATAACTTATCAAGTGGTACAGTTAAGGTGGCCCCCTTATCAGTTATTGTTTGATTCTTTGAAAAGCTGTAATGAAGGATGTGGAAGTTTAGATGGCTTATAAGTAAATGTCATCGGTGGCAACGTAACAAGTTGAAAACTCGCATGCGTTGTGGGTCATGATGGGTTTGTTTGCTTTAATTAAGTACCACTTATACAACACGTTCTAAAATGTGTTTTAGTACATTTAAAAAATTGTATGTATTTAACAAAACATATGTATACATAACTATAAATATGAACATGTGATTTAAAAAAAATTAAATTCTCTTTTGTTAAATCAGTTATTGGTGCACTGATAATCTGGAGCACAAGGATTTGGTGAACTGTTAATTTAGAACACAGGGCTTTTCCGACGTCTGGTCCTGCAGGGTATCGTCATACTGCACACGCAAGAAACCCAATTATACGTTTGTTTAAAAAAAAAACAACTAATTTGTATCCGATCTCTATCAGCTTCAGATCACCTCGGTACAGTCAACCCTACTTGCTTTGTGCGTCTTTCTTACGGCATCCCAAAATAATTTCGTATAAATCCTCATGACCACACTAGCCACGACAATCCTCATTCCAAGTCGTAAAATGTTGTTTTTTTCCTTAAAGCTTGATACCCTCTCATTTTGACAACAGCGTCAACTTCTTTGAAACATCTTAAACCACAGCCGCATCCTCTCTTCAAACTCCATATAGCCCTAATCCCATAGCAGCCAACCACCACATCAATCTAAACTCTCTAAATCCTCAAAAACTTGCTTGCCTTCATCGTCAAAATTTGTGTGGGTTTTGTTTTTGTTTTTTCGCGTGTTCAAACGACGCTCCTGCTGAATGAGCAGGAACTGCTCCAAACACGAACAGCAACAGCGTTCTTGTAACGTGTATCGTCCTCTATTAGTTGTTTCCAGCCGAGCCACCGCTCTTGTTGCTCTTCTGGCTTTTGTTGCTCCTGTTGCTCTTCTTGGACGTCACGGAGCCGGTCGATACTTTCCTAAGTTTAGGAGGTGAGGGCGGGTCCACCGAGGTTCCCCAGCCCGAAAGCCGTCGGACGCGAACGACTTCCATTGGCGTGTGGATGTCGATGGCCACGTGCGTCTCGTCGGGCACCACGACAAAGGGCATCTCTACGGATGGAGCGGGCCCCACGTCAACATCCGGGGTAGGAGGCTGGACTTCCTCCGAAGCCTTTTGCCGTCGAACACTTTTGTGGAAAAAAAAAAAAAGAAGAGGTTGGGGGATGATAAACGGAATAATGGTATGGCAAAAAATAACAATGAAACCACTTGTGAAAAATATAATGCAACTGGGATGATAATAAACAAACTTGCGATATATTGAATAAATTTCTGATATATAGAATCGAATACATTTGGTAGACAGTTGGTAGACATTGAACACATTTGAGATAGATCGAATACATTTAGTAAACAGTGAACACGTTTGAGATAGATTGAACACATTTGGTAGTCATTGAACACATTTGAGATAGATCGTACAAATTTCAATACACTTAATGAACACCTGAAGACAGCTGAGGTACATTTGAATACACCCGAGGATACATTTGGCGTTTATATGAACACTGAACACGTATAACTAAATTAAATTTATTAAATTTACTCATGAGCACTGGGTACATTTGGGGGAAACACTGTCACAGTACGAAATTTGTTGCCCTTCCCTCATTTTTCTCCCCCCCCCCCCCACAAAATCACGCCCTGATGTAACCAAAATTTCAATTCTTTAAAATATCTTTCACATTAGTACGTTCAATAAAGACGGGTATCAAAATACTTATGGTATGTTAGAAGAATGGTGGTATGAATTTTATAATTTTGTTTATTTTCCTTTAAGCACGCTTAGAAAAAAGAGCATGTATACTCACGGCCATTTTGTTTAAGCAACACGGTTCGGTCATATGTTTCGGTCGTATATTCGGTCATATGTTTCGGTCGTATGTT
This sequence comes from Omphiscola glabra, assembly GCA_964017045.1. Taxonomy (NCBI): domain Eukaryota; kingdom Metazoa; phylum Mollusca; class Gastropoda; family Lymnaeidae; genus Omphiscola; species Omphiscola glabra. The sequence continues at coordinate 9,119,470 of OZ024807.1, read as the reverse complement.
TCGGTCGTATATTCGGTCACATGTTTCAGTCGTATGTTACGGTCGTTGATTTATTAAACGTCTTAATATTACATGAATTAAAATATATATTATTTCGGCGGAAAAAACTTTTTTTTCCAAATTAGATCAGAAGATTAACAAAAAGAAAGGAATCGCCCGCTCGGCTAACACCCAGCTACAGGTAGTGCGCTAAGATACTTACGACATGTAGATGAGCAGCCCTAGTGGGATGAGTAGCAGCAGGACTATGGCGTAGATTGCATTGGAACCTTCTGGCTCTTTGTCCACTGTGTCAAAATAATAGATCAGGACATTTAAAAAAATAAAATATTTTTGTTATTGTTAAATAAATATATTTACTTACTCCTTGCGGAAATTCCTGTCTTGTTGGGGAAGAGGGGGGGGGGCTAAAAATAAAAGGGGGTCTGGTTATTTTTTATTGGGGGGTGGTGGTAGAGTGGTGATATTAAGCGAGGTGGTAAAAAAACTATTTTTAAAAATACTGCATGTTGTTTGTCAAACAATTACTTTTCATTTTTTTTTAATTTCCTTTTATGAATAGGTTAAAATATTTAACCCATTAAGGAATCTAAACTTACAGAGGTCTATTCAATAGATTCATCCAATTCTTGAATCAATTCAGAGAAGGACAATGATTGCTATGAAAGTATTGAGGTTCTAGTATTGATATTGTAAGAACATTACACCCAAAATATAAGAAATATTCTTTTATAAAACTGTAATCAGACAAGTTGTAACATACGCAAGTAAAACGTTGAAGCTAACAAAAACGGCAAAAAACATATTAACCACACGGGAGGCAAAAGTCCTATTAACCACACGGGAGGCAAAAGTCCTATTAACCACACGGGAGGCAAAAGTCCTATTAACCACACGGGAGGCAAAAGTCCTATTAACCACACGGGAGGCAAAAGTCCTATTAACCACACGGGAGGCAAAAGTCCTCACGAAAATATATAGAATAACAAGGCATGAATATGGAGGGGGAATACGAAGCAAATGGGAATTGTATAGACTATATCCAGATCCTAAGCTAGTAACAGAACTAAAAAATAATTTCAGTAAACGTAGAAAGAATTCCAAATGTCATAGGAGTGAAGTGGGTGCACCAGCGGAACCCCAGAGGAACACGGGCCAAAGGCAGACCTATGCTTAGATGGATCTATGATGAGGAAAAAGATCTACAGCAGCTGGCAATCCAAGCATGGTAAAGAAAGGCATCAGGTCCGAGTGCAAGGAAGTGATGAGGCAGGCCGAGGCCCTACATGGGCTGTAGCGTCACGGGGATGTGATGGATGGTCCGAGTGGAAGGAAGTGATGAGGCAGGCCGAGGCCCTACATGGGCTGTAGCGTCACGGGGATGTGATGGATGGTCCGAGTGGAAGGAAGTGATGAGGCAGGCCGAGGCCCTACATGGGCTGTAGCGTCACGGGGATGTGATGGATGGTCCGAGTGGAAGGAAGTGGTGAGGCAGGCCGAGGCCCTACATGGGCTGTAGCGTCACGGGGATGTGACGGATGGTCCGAGTGGAAGGAAGTGGTGAGGCAGGCCGAGGCCCTACATGGGCTGTAGCGTCACGGGGATGTCACGGATGGCATTGCTATCGGAGTGAGCAATTTTTTCACCTACCTGTTGGCGGGACCGTCTCCGGCTTTTCAGAGGACGTGTCAGTTCCTGAGAGGAATAGATGAGATGAAGTTTAGTGACGTAGTTTGAGCCTAACTATAACTGCATAGTGTTTTTTTGGTTGTAATTGTTGTTCATTTTTAAATGAATACTTTTACATATAGATGTTTACTTATTCAAAGTTGTCACAGTCCTGCTACAACCAATTTTAGAATTTCGTTTTCCTTGTGTCTTAGATTCTTTGAATAGTCGGTATTTTGAAATCACACTGCAAAGGTTCACGAACTATTGTGACTGTTGTATAAATATTTGTTCTTGTTTTTAAATTAACACACCCATTTATTTGTTTTGTTTTTTTTAAATAAACTTTGTAACATTTTTTTTTAAAAGAAATACCTAGGGGAACTTTTTGGTTTTCTTGGAAGTTAGCACACGAAATAATTCCCTACAAGGCTTTAGACAAGTGTAAGCAATGTGAACAGACCAGAGAGCCATCTCACAGGCGGTGCAAGAATGAATGAAGGTGTCCACAAAAAGCGGTAGTTACATGTACGCCATCTGAAACTATCTCACAATCTCCTATTCCTTCCCCTTTTTTCATAACCCAGTCTTGCGGCTTGTTCGGTGGAATTCCTTACCCATGAAGTCTCACTACTACGTACATTTGGTAATGGATTTTGTTTAGATTTCGATGGAACATACGGGGGCCACAAGCGTGAAACCTACCAAACGTTGGATCTGTGTTAAAGTAAGCATCAGTCGGTGTCACTGAAATGAGAAGAATCAATAGAAAGCCTGATAAGATGCAGTGAAGGGTGTTCTCGCTTTACAATCAACGCTCAGCACCGATCAGACCTGAGAATCATACGAACATCGTTTTAGCTCAGACACGGCAACGGCACGTCACACAGTCTAACAGCATTTTATGTTTTATTTACACTATGCATGTAACAGTAAGTATTTAACACTGCTCCCCCTTTGCGTTATTTATCATTAATATATCTGTAAATAATGTTGCAGTTTTGGCTTGATTCCAATTCAGTGCTCACTAATTATTTAGATAATTTAGCGCTATGGAAGCATGAGACAGGTCCGATGGTTTTCATTACCCTATACATAATGGACATTTTACAATTCACAATATAAAACAAGTCTCGAAGTTGTAATAAAATAATTTTTTAATTAGACATAGCCCGTCAAACATTGGCCGACACTAATGGGTGAACTTCACATCTACTATAGTTACTTGACAAAACATGAACTCAAGTAGCGCATATTTTAGAACCAATCACTTTTAAACCGAATATTCTTAACCATACTTACATTGACACGATTTCATTTTCCAGAAAGATAACATTACGCACCCAAAGCAGTTGGCGTAATTACCGGGAATCATATTGAACTCACTATTGAACCATACTTTCTTTCAAACATTTAAAATTAGTCGTAATATAATCTCAATACCAAAAACGCTGAATATTAAGAAGCGAGCCTCTTAGGAAGCAGCCGGCCGGAAATGGAAGCAGTTCACATGTCACACCAGATAATCTCATACACTTCACATACTTTATAATATACATATATGGAAGATAGCTATTCCGATGCTATAAGATGTAACATTAAAAAAAGCAAGCGCAAAGAATTACAATCCATACTCCGTCTTGGCCATTCGAACAGTCCGCTCACTGTTTCTTCCAGTATCCCTGAGTTTGACGTTTAAAACATTATCTTAATACTTAATATACCGAAATAATTTATTCTTGTAATTATGGAGCTTTTACAATGCACATACACGACTTCAGCCATATCTTTCACCTCTTCTTATTCGTGCCTACTTACAAAACAAAGACAAACTTCCTCGATCAAAACGCAAAAAGAAAATTAAGCACCGTAACAACAAAATCATTTAATTTTTTTTTAAAGGATATTTGAATATCCATTTTGTACAGCGGCAACGCTTCATCTCGGCACGGAAAAAAAGTGATGACGTAACGTCGTGTGTACAAAACATCTGCTGTTAGATTTCCGTGTGTCGATATGGTTTCAAATACTAGTTTAATTGCAAAACTTTTTTTCTTTACGTGTGATATAATTCTAATTCATTATCTTCCGGGCCCAAGTCATTTGTCTTTTTGGCCCCAGTCACTTGCCTTTATTGTTCCAGTAACGCGTCTTTATTGTTCCAGTCACGCGTCTTTATTGTTCCAGTCACGCGTCTTTATTGTTCCAGTCACTCGTCATTATTGTTCCAGTCACTCGCCTTTATTGTTCCAGTCACGCGTCTTTATTGTTCCAGTCACGCGTCTTTATTGTTCCAGTCACTCGTCTTTATTGTTCCAGTCACGCGTCTTTATAGTTCCAGTCACACGTCTTTATTGTTCCAGTCACTCGTCTTTATTGTTCCAGTCACTCGCCTTTATTGTTCCAGTCACTCATCTTTATTGTTCCAGTCACTCGCCTTTATTGTTCCAGTCACGAGTCTTTATTGTTCCAGTCACGCGTCTTTGTTTTCCCTGTTGTACTTACCGGAAGGTAGCCTAAATGTTGTGATGACGTCATCTGCGAATGGAAACGTTATTTTAAAACCTCAACGAAGCTTAAACGATTTACACGAGGGAGCGTTTAATCATTCGTTAAATACAACTACTGATTTCGGAAGTTACAAAAAAAGAAAAACTGTGTTTAGCAAAAATATTTAACGGTGAATGTGCTTTAGCTAAAATTGAAGACTTTTGGGTGCAAATGTGTTTTGTTTCTTTGAACGAGAAGAGCTCACGGTTTGAATAAAGGTGTTTATAATTGAGGTACGATTTCTTGTAAACCTAGACACATAAACGTCGCTCTCTTTGTCTTCCGTGTGTTCCTTTTAGTCATAATGTCAGGGGGTTATATTGTGAAAAGCTTCGTGGACGACACAGGCGTCAGAGGCTGGTGATGGAAGTCTGTTGACGTAAGCTTTTAACCGCTGTACGCCAATCACATGGGGAGTGGGTCTATCCCATGCTGGTGAGGGTTGAAGCGGTTCCACTGTATTGTAAAAAAAAAAAGGGGTGGGGGGGGTCAAACTCTGGCGCAGCTGGGAGAAATGGCTATTACTTTTAGCACTTCCCTCAACGTGTATTGTAAATGAGGGTACGGCTAACCAATTTGTTATCAACTATACAAAGTTTCAAGGCACGAAAGCCACTGTAAAACGGAATTACACGCTATGAAATATTAAAGTAAAGCTGAAAGTGAAAAAAAAACGAGTCACCGTGATATTCTTTAAACAAGTTTGCGGAAATCTTTATCTACATCGACGCTAATGCCGACAACAAAAAATAAAAAAATATACACCTCGCTCGTCGATTCGTACGAAGAATTAATAAGATTAGTATAAGCGACATAACGTTTCAAAATTCGACAAGTAGCCGCAAAGGCTGTGTGAAAGTCGACAAGATAAAATGATGAAAACACTTGGGAAGGGCCCAGATGTTAAAACTCATGAGTGAATGAATGTGTAACACGTGAAGATATAAGAAACGGTTAGGAGAGCTCCAAATAGATCCGGTTTGGTCGCTGAGATGGCGTCTGCCTCGACAGTGGCTGGAGTCAAACCAAATCAGAACTGTTCGCCACCAGGTTCCCAACCGTCTCCTCTCTGAGTCACTTGCAGTCTCCTCTCTGAGTCACTTGCAGTCTCCTCTCTGAGTCACTTGAAGTCTCCTCTCTGAGTCACTGATCGCAGTCTCCTCTCTGAGTCACTTGCAGTCTCCTCTCTGAGTCACTTGCAGTCTCCTCTCTGAGTCACTTGCAGTCTCCTCTCTGAATCACTTGCATTCTCCTCTCTGAGTCACTTGCAGTCTCCTCTCTGAGTCACTTGCAGTCTTCTCTATGAGTCACTTGCAGTCTCCTCTTCGAGTCACTTGCAGTCTCCTCTCTGAGTCACTTGCAGTCTCCTCTCTGAGTCACTTGCAGTCTCATCTCTGAGTCACTTGAGGTCTCCTCTCTGAGTCACTTGCAGTCTCCTCTCTTAGTCACTGACCGTCGTCTCTCTAAGTCACTTGCAGTCTCCTCTCTGAGTCACTGACCATCGTCTCTCTGAGTCACTTGCAGTCTCCTCTCTGAGTCACTGACCGTCTTCTCTCTGAGTCACTGACCGTCTTCTCTCTGAGTCACTGACCGTCGTATCCTCCCTTTTTTCAGAGTTACGATGCATTAAATGAATGACCTTCACCTGCAGTGTAAACACGGTCAAATCGACTTCTAGACGACAGAAACATCATATCAAGATTTGAAGTTCAGTGTTTAAATTTAGCCCCAACTAGCGCCAATTGAAATTGATGGCAAAAAGGCGGAGAGACTGCAATCATGCTGTCCTCTCGGATACAACTTTTAGCTGAGTGTTATTTCCTTTTTTTACTTCATTCTGTTGTTACTGTTGTTTGTTCTCCGATGAAGGCTTCCTGCCGTACCGTTCGTTGTTTGGTTGCGTTCTGTTGGGTTTTTTTTTTTCATTTTTTTTCCCTCATACTTTGTTTCGCCCATTCCCAATTGAAATTAATAAAACTTAAATATATTTGTTGTAAAGGATAGTATTATTTATACATTTATATTATATTTTATTACAACTCAATTCTAAATGAACACAATTTTAATTATAATTTTTTTTTAAAATTGAGTATTTATCAAAAAGCAAAGGAATCTTGAATTGGCTCATGTAAAGCTTAAAATGAAAACCTACCAACTGTCTCTCCTGTGTTATTTGTTGGTACAATACCTAATAGAAGAAGAAAACAAAAAAAAATTGCACACTCAGAAATCAGCATAGCAAAAGATAATAAAACAAAATTGACACTTTTACGACCAGATAAAGCCCCACTCCCCCACCCCCCCCACACGCGCCCACGCCACCACTTTCTGTTGACTCAGAAAAATCTCCATACCGCGAAATTTCTTTCTTTTTGCCTTTTCTTTCTTTTTGCCTTTTCTTTCTTTTTGCCTTTTCTTTCTTTTTTTTTTTTTGAAAGACATCCTAACTACATTACTCTGGTACCGTCTTGTCATATATCTCACACAATCGTTCCGCAACATTTACTTGATCCCCGTTTGCGATCACAATGGTCCCAACATGCCCAACTTTATTTTCTTTAATGCTACTAGGAACACATGTCGGCTGGTGATGTGAACCTTTGGCGCGCACGCACACATTCGCTTTCAAGAAGGTGCGGTTCATTACTGTATATTATGTTGCATAGTGTATTTATAATGGGTTACTATCAGTCATCTTTTCAAGCTCGATCAATCTCTTCTACTTTAACGGGTACTCAAAGGCAAAATGGGAAATCAAGGGGCAAATAAAAAAAATTAAGGGATGTAATAAGCGAGACATCGATGAGATAAAATATCATATGAGTAATCAGGCCTTACTGGGAGTTCCCGGTGTGAATGGAAACAGAAAAAAAGGTCCCACGGAGTGCGCTCTTTTGAACTTACCGCGCCTAAGTTGGGGAACGGTTTGCCCCAATCTTTGAGGGACATTGAAAATGATGTTAAAAAAAAACTCATTTAAGAACCTACTAAAGACGTTTTTCTTTAGATAGATTTTAGAACGTCAGCGCGCAGTTAGCATGGACACAATCGCTCTTAAAGTGCTCAATCATCATCATCATCATCTATCTACCTAAGGTCACACCATTTCTACAAATGGCTGAATGGATGAAAGAGAACAAAAACGTACTTTATTTTTCCTCTTTATATACACAACTCGACAGAAAAAAAGAAATTTAAATAGTGAAACATATAGAACGAAAGGTGTTTGTACATACCTAAAGTTGTGACAACTGTTGGAAAAGATCAATAAAGAAAAGTAACATCAACTTATAACTAAGACGTTTTCAAGAGAGAACTCAATCTGGTATACAATGGCTCAATAGAGAACTCAGTCTGGTATACACTGTTTCAATGGAGAACTTAGTCTGGTATACACTGGTATTATAGGGAAATCAATCTCTATGCACAGGTTCAATAGAGAACTCAATCTTGCATGCACCGGTTCAATAGAGAACTCAATCGGGGGGCATAATAAAACAGTAGAGAACTCAGTCACTCGGATACATACTGGTTGTGCAGAGAACTGAATTTACTTATGGAGCTGTTAAAAAAATGAAGTTAACTTATGCTGCTTTAGACAACTTAATAAATGTATGATGCTGCATAGAAAAATTCCGCCCCCTAAAGACTGTTATGACTATAGGTCCGCCCCTGAAGCGTGTAAAGACTAAATAGGTCCACCCATGTCACTTGTTATTACCTATTGGTCCGCCCACAAAGTCTTATTATGCACAACGATGCGCCCCTCCAGCTGGTTCTGACTAAACGTTCCGCCCCTGTGTTACTCAGCGATCTCAACATGCTCACCTTCGGCTGTCGTCATTTTCTCGTGGTCGAAGCATTCGTAGGGTAAGATCACAGGCTCCTGCTCCGTCTTGTTAGACCCCATGGGCACATTATTATCCATTGTCTTATTAGACCCCATGGTCACATTATTCTCCATGTTCATACTAGTCTCCATTGGCATCGGGCAGCCCTTGGGGGAAAAAAAATAAATGTTAAGAATTTATGAGCAGGGGACAACTTAATACATAATCGTTATTAAAAAAAAAATTATAGTGTCCCAAGTTGATTCGATGCATTGCAATAGAGATGTTTTCTTGTTGATTCTATCTACTGCAATGGAGATGTTTTCTTGTTGATTCGATGCATTGCAATAGAGATGTTTCTTGTTGATTCGATGCATTGCAATAGAGATGTTTTCTTGTTGATCCGATACATTGCAATAGAGATATTTTCTGGTTGAGTCATGGCAATAACGTCCAGGTTCTCAAAATAAATATCGCAGTAAATATTTAAACTCCCTTAGGGTACTATAGTGAAGTGTTAACCACGGGTCCGTGGCCGAGAAAGGGGCATTCTAACTTTTCGCACAATCGCTTTCAGTCCAAATTAACGTGCATGTTCAAATGCGTATGGTTAGCTACATGTATAGCATCATAACACGTGCTCCATAGCCTACGTCGTACTCGGAAAAAGAGCGGAGCCATACAGGGACAGGGAAGGGGGTGCCGTACGGGTGCTTCGCACAGGGCGTAAGTTTACCTAAGGCTGGCGTTGCCTAAGAGAAGAGGAGAAAAAAGGAAGAAACAAGAGCTCCAGACGTATGTAGGCGATACAGTTTAAACATTTTCGTTTTCTATATGGGGGATCTATTCCATCAGTTTTTTGCTGTTATTTCCTAAAAGGAAAAAATAAATCCAGTTGACCTATAGCAAGGATTCATTGTTTTCAAATGTTTCACTAAAAACTCCTTTCAAAACAAATATTTTGTTATATAAGTATATGAATATACTAGCATTTCTGCAATGTGTATGTATGTATGTGTGTGTGTGTGTTTTTGTTTGTTTGTTTGGTTTTTTAAATGGATTTTTTTTTAATGAAAGGGGAATTGACTCGTAATTAATATACGCCAAGATACTATCCCTGGTTAATGGTCTTTAATTTACGACGCCAATATACGAGATTGTCTAAAATCGATATGTTGTGCCTTGGAAAACAAAATGAAGTTGCCGTAACTTCATGTGCTCTTAAAGGTTTGTGCCTGAAAATAATAAAAGATGTTTTTGTTTGTTTTTTTTCCCCACGTGACTTAATATGATAGTGAAGATACACTTTAGCCAACTAGAGCAGCGGTTCTCAACCTATGGGTCGCGACCCCTTTTGGTGGTCGATAGACCCTTTCACGGGCTGTCGCAAAGGAAGGACCACCGGAAAACAGATATACTTTACAGTTATGAAGTAGCAAGGAAAATAATGTTGTGGTTGTGGGACGCCACAACACGAGGAACTGTATTAAAATGTCGCGGCATTAGGAAGGCCGAGAACCACTGAACTAGAGGTTGTAGCGAACCAGAAAAGTGACCTACTCATGGATATAAAAAAAAACAATTTTTTTTCCTTACGTGAAAGCCGGCGGCGTACATGTAGGAAGTGTTCATCCCGAAGCCGTAGAGATAGCTTGCAAACTTCCTCATGGTGGTGGTCTCCAGCCAGTGGTCCCCCTCCGCGGTCCTCACACCAATCACTTTCAGCGTCGAGTCGTTCACAGATGACCACACGTCCGTGGGGAACCTGGAAACATTTATAAAGAATCGGTGTAAAAAGCCTGTGTATATACCCAGTGTAAATAGTCTGTGGATATACCCAGTGTGAATAGCCTGTGTATATACCCAGTGTAAATAGCCTGTGTATATACCCATTGTAAATAGCATGTGTATATAGACTGTGTATATACTAGGTGTATATGTCTGTGTATATAGCTTGTGTATACAGCCGATGTACATACCCTATGTATATATCTGGTGTACATAGCTTATGTATATAGCCGGTGTATAGACCCGGTGCATATAGCATATGTATATAGCCTGTGTTTTTTAGCCAATATATATAACTTGTGTATAGCCGGTGTACATAGCCCTTATAATTTGGCCTGGGAATGTAGTCAGCGTGTAAAGCCGGTGTGTATATAGCCGGTAATTATAGCCGGTAATTACAGCCGGTATTTACAGCCGGTGAATACATAGCCTATGAACTAAGATATTAATTTTGATGTTACTGTTGTTTCCAAATTAAACACAAGTCTAAGATTATACCTTTCGTAATTTCCAAAGCCAAAATGTATATATATATATATCCTTAATTTAATAATTTAAAGAGCTTTAAGTGCATACATAATAAACGAGTCTTAACAATAAATGGTTTCAGCTCCGTCCATGTTGCGCGATATAAATGTCACTCCCAAAATGTCTTATCTCCTGCGTAACGTCATCAATGTCTTCCATTGCCATCGCATCCTTTTTCTTTTTCCTCATCCCGTATCACGTTGACGCCACCTACTGCCTCCCCGTCATTTCATCACTATCACAGAAAGATCATCGCTTGCCTTTCATCGTTTTTGTTTTTTTATATCTCCCCCCATCAACGCCAATCTATCTGTAACAAAGCAAACTTTCTTAGTTTCCAAATGCGACTGAGCCGTACCATTTTTTGGGGGGGTAAATCCTTCATATTAAATTCGCCTTTGTGTGTTAATGTTAAAAAATCTTCCAACGGCTAATTGACCGACTTCCCGTCAGCGTATCGAGCTGAAACTTGGCACATAGACGCGTTACCGATGAAAACACATTATGTTCATATTTTCAGTCCAATTTCTCAACCTTAGCCCCAAAAATAAGTTTTTCCTGACTTTCACGAGGGAAGATGGAGGGAATATCATGCCACAAATTTAATGATATAAAATTCCCGATAACTGAAATAAATGAGATTCTTATAGAGAATATGGCAAGTGCATTCATATTTTCTTTGTTTTTTCTGAAATTGTTGTAGAATTAAATCTGTCATGTAAATTTAATGTGAGAATTTTAATACAAAATAAATAATAAAGAATGCGTATAAAGGATTTATACGACAAACTTAGTTTATTCGGGTTTTTTTTATTTATATCCTTTATAGTAAATTCGCTTTTGATCACGGAGGGGCAAACTCTTTGGGTGGCTAATTGACCCACTTCCCATTAGCTTATATCGAGATGACGGCACATAGATTCGTTGACGATGGCAACACGTTTCATCAATTTTTTTAGCACCACTTCCCCCCCCCCCCCCCCCCCCCCCCCAAAAAAAAATTAGTTTCTTTCCTGTTTGTCAAGGGAAAGATGAAGGAAATATGATGACACTGATTTCGTGAAATAAAATTCCAGATAATTGCGCGAAATGAGTTTCTTTAAAACAAAAATATTGCAAGTGCGTTTGGTGCGTAATATTTTATGTTGCTCTTCTGAAATCGTTTGTGAAATAAATCTGCGGTGTACAAGCGGTTTGGTCATCAGATTATTAATAGAGATAAGGGCCGTGTAACAAAGGTGCGTTAGTGTGAGCCTTTGGAAAAAAAAATGGCGGGGTGGGGGGGGGCAGCACGAATTGGGATTCTTATAAAAGGAGGGCAACTTCTGTGCGTGTTCTGTCAGATGTATAACCGCACTCCCCCTTCCGTCGATTTATTTTAATCATTTTATAAATGTATTTATAAGAACGTCTTTGTTTTTTTTCATGGGGTCGTTTAATTTCAAACGTGCCCCCAAGAGAAGACGTCCGTGAGCTTGACCTGTGAGCACTCCACCTGTCACTTACGCCATGTGAAATTGTCTCGTGTCGTACACGAGATCCTCCGTGTAGTTGGACGCGATTATAACCAACAGGTAGTGGCTCATGTTGGACTTGGGTGTTCTGAAATGCGTGAGTTTGTGGGGGAATTACATTGAAACGATTCAATCAACACATAACAGTGAAGAGAAAAAAAAAGAGACGATACTTGAACATCATTGGTGGAATTATAAGAATATTTTTTTCCAGGAGATTTAAGATAAAAAAAAATAATACTTTATCATGGAGAACAGAATAGTCGTCTCAACTTAGCTTCCAAAAAGCAACATTTGAGGCGACTACATTTGACACATTTGCGTCTATTGCCTCCTGGCTTCTAACCCCCATTTCATAACACCATTCCTGAGTAGCCCTTGGAACCATTGAAGTATTCCCTTCAAAACCATGCACAGTAACATTGCGCACCCCTCTGAAACATAGGAGCCAAAATGATCAATTCATTGATAGTGGGCCCTCAAAATATAGAAGATGAATAATGATTTCAGTAAATATTTGTTATTTATACGGCTCCAAATTTAAATGTTTTGTAAAAAGGAATACATTAGTGAGCGGGATAAAAGGTTTTCTGTAAAAAATAATTTTATTTAAAAAACAAAAACCATATGAGTAATATATTCATTTGGAAAGTTTAAGCACTTTGTACGTATGATTAAGATAAATAGTTACTTTTTGCTTCCAATCTTCTTCCTTACTGTATGGGTATCCTGGCACGAGGTTCGGAAAATCCCGATATTCCATTTCTTTTTAAAGATGGTACTTCATAAATTTCAAGTCCTTCGCGTCGGACTTAAAGGGCTCCATTTTTAAACTTCCTCACTACTTTCTAGTCTTTCTTATACCCATTACCTTTAACCATTATGTCCTACTTCTATGGCTCTAACATTGTCGTAATTTCAAGACGCTATGCCTTTGAACGTGTCTCTATGTAATTTTTTTAATAAAATTATTTATTTCAATCAAAATGCCATGCTCCTATATAGAACCACTCTCACACTCATTTAGATAACAGTATTCATATTCTTGGTCAGGATTTTGTGCTGGTTTATATATATTTATATTTATATATATAAACCAGCACAAAATCCTCACCAAGATTATTAATATACATATAATATATATATATATATATATATATATATATATATATATATATATATATTTGAATGACACAAGACACTGTACCGTCAGATCTTAACTTCGTTACTCACTTCCAGACAAAGGCGTAGCTGAACAATGCGACCGGTAAGATGATCCCCACAGTGGGCGACGTTGGGTGATCGTCGGAAGTGTTGTCAGAGCAACCGGATGTTTGGGAGTAGAGAACGAGAATATCCTCGGTGCCCCTGACTAAGAAATTCCCCGTTACTTCCCTTGTCTACCACACGTAATGAGAAGAAACAAAATTTGGGTTTTGTTTAAAACACAAAATTTTTACAATAAAAAAATTGTAATGTATATTTTAAATAATTTTTGCGCATTTAAAAAAAACAAAAAAAACAATTTGATTATATATGAATGTCGAGTGAGCTCCCATGGCATACGTATAGATCTGGCTATAGTGCATCAAATGTGCAGTGCATACAACAACTGTTGCGCTTCCGGTGCTACTATACCAACGTGTTACCCTCAATCACCAAGAGGCTTTTTACTCATTGTGCTGTAAGCAACGGGTCACGACAGTAAGACTTCGAATACAATTATATGAAATAGGTGCTTTTCATTTGTATTAGTTTTTGTAATCGCTTTGGCCACGACAGTTAGTTTTTGTAATCGTTTCGGCCATGACAGTCAGTTTTAGTAATCGTTTTGGCCATGACAGCTACTTCTAGTTATCGTTTTGGTCATGACGGTTAATTTTTTAATCCCTGTGGCCATGACAGTTAGTTTTGTAATCGTTTTGGCCATGACAGTTAGTTTTTGTAATCGCTTCGACCACGACAGTTAGTTTTGTAATCGTATTGGCCATGACACTCAGTTTTGCAATCGTTTTGGCCATGACAGTTAGTTTTAGTTATCGTTTTGGTCATGACGGTTAATTTTTTAATCGCTGTGGCCATGACAGTTAGTTTTGTAATCGTTTTGACAATGACAGTTAGTTTTGTAATCGTATTGGACATGACACTCAGTTTTTTAATCGTTTTGGACATGACACTCAGTTTTGCAATCGTTTTGGCCATGACACTCAATTTTGTAATCGTTTTGGCCATGACACTCAGTTTTGTAATCGTTTTGGCCATGACACTCAGTTTTGCAATCGTTTTGGCCATGACACTCAGTTTTGTAATCGTATTGGCCATGACACTCAGTTTTGTAATCGTTTTGGCCATGACACTCAGTTTTGTAATCGTTTTGGCCATGATAGTGAATTTTAGTAATCATTTTGGACACGATCGTTTCTCTAGTTATCGTTTCGGTCAATATTTAAATTTCATTAATAAACACAATAACGAGATTCCTTACGGCATTAGCTTCCGAAATGTCGATGGGCATCTGGAGATGAAAAAACATAGAATATGTTCTTTTATTACGTCATTTAATGTACTTTATTCACATTATACCTGAATACCTGTTCTTTTTCCCAAACTATATCAAAAGTCATGTCATTTTTCCCAAACTATATCAAAAGTCATGTCATTTTTCCCAAACTATATCAAAAGTCATGTCATTTTTCCCAAACTATATCAAAAGTCATGTCATTTTTTCCAAAATAGTTCAAATGTCATGTTCTTTTTTCCAAAATAGTTCAAATGTCATGTTCTTTTTTCCAATATTTCAAATGTCAAAATTTCTTCTACTATCTTTCACACTACAATTAATATCGTGCATTAATAAATATTTATATAGTATTTCAAAATATATATAAAACTATAAGTTTAAATTTGAAATTTTAACTTAAAACCCCATACTGTCACGTACTCAAAATCCATCATTAGATGTACTTAAATCAGAATGATTCTTTCGCATACTCTGACTTTAAGAACAGCATTTACGACTACACTGACTTCTACAACTCAACCTACTTCTGCGAATCAACTTACTTCTACGACTCAAATTACCAGTACGATCAAACTTACTTCTGCGACTCAAATTAATTCTACAACCCAACTTACTTCTACGACTCGACTAAACTTTTTCCACTCAAATAACTTCTACGACTCAACCTATCCTTTACGACTCAAATTATTTCTACGACTCAACTTACCACTGCGACTCAACTTACTTCTACGACGAAACCTGGCGTAGACAACAATTTGGTTTCCAGATTGTCATTGACGAAGTTCACCCTCGTCGATTTCTTGACCGATGCAATGGACAGCAGACTTGGGTTTAGTCTGTTCGGCAAGGTCGGGTAAACGTACTCCGTGGCGGAGGTCTCGGTGACTAGAAGCATCTCTTAGAGAACAAACACCCTTCCATTAACTAAACAGTTCTTATTTTCTCTTCTTAATTAAACATATTCAACTATTGTGTTCGCAAGAATACTGTTGTTTTCTTCCCCTAAATAACTGGTGTCAGAAGATGAAATGCTTTTTAAAATATTATTTATTATTATATTATTATTATTATTAATTTATTTTTAATTGAAATTTAAACGTTTAAAAAAAACAAACAAGATAGGTTTAGTCTCAAGTAGTAAAATATAAAAAAAATTGTACACCAAAAGAAATAGCAGCTGTGGTCGATTCTACAGATTTCTTATAGAACTTTTTTTTTTTTTTTGTAAAATGAGAATATTTAATCTTCCGAATAACCTGCAGACATGTCCGCTGGTGAGTTTTCTATATTGCAGCTCTTCTCTAACGGCATCTGTTTGGAATAGCAGTTTCCGATGATGACCCCTAGGGGCTTTGTCCCCATTATGCTGGTCCCTGAAAATGTTATTTTAGTTTGCTAGTTAACCGGACGCGATGACAAGGGCCACGAAACAAACTTGAAAGTTATCACAATCAACAAGGGCATGAGCGGCGATATAAAATGTCAAGAGAGAGGGGGGAGAGACATGCATAAAGTGACAAGAAAGCTGAAACATTTTGAAAGGGAACACACAGACAAATCACATGTGAACATTTTAACTTTCAGGGCAAAAATACACGTAATTCTCATGGGAACATGTTAACTGACAAGGGAACGCACACAAAAAATATCATGGGAACATGTTAACTGACAAGGGAGCACACACAAAAATATCATGGGAACATGTTAACTGACAAGGAAACATCAAAATAAATCTCATGGGAACATGTTAACTGACAAGGGAACGAACACAAAAAATATCATGGGAACATGTTAACTGACAAGGGAGCACACAAAAAATCTCATTGGAACATGTTAACTGACAAGGGAGCACATACAAAAATCTCATGGGAACATGTTAACTGACAAGGGAGCACACAAAAATATCATGGGAACATGTTAAATGACAAGGAAACATCAAAATAAATCTCATGGGAACATGTTAACTGACAAGGGAACGAACACAAAAAATGTCATGGGAACATGTTAACTGACAAGGGTGCACACAAAAAATCTCATTGGAACATGTTAACTGACAAGGGAGCACATACAAAAATATCATGGGAACATGTTAACTGACAAGGGAACATCAAAATAAATCTCATGGGAACATGTTAACTGATAAGGGAACACGCACATAGATAAATCACATGTGAACATCTTAACTTTCAGGGCAGAATACACGTAATTCTCATGGGAACATGTTAACTGACAAAGGAACGCACACAAAAATATCATTGAAACATGTTAACTGACAAGGGAGCACACACAAAAAGCTCATGGGAACATGTTAACTGACAAGGGAGCACACACAAAAATCTCATGGGAACATTTTAACTGACAAGGGAAAATACAAATAAATCACGTGGAAACATGTTAACTGATAAGGGAACATAAAAAAAATCTCATGGGAACATGTTAACTGACAAGGGAACACGCACATAAATCACACGGGAACATGTTAACTTACAAAGGAACACACACATAAATCACACGGGAACATGCCACAGGCTCCACTGGGTAGGGTCACCCAAGTACATTTGAGAGAAGCAGAGACGCAGTACATTGCCGCGCTCAAGAAAGACACGTGTTTGCCGCCAACAGTGAAAAATAAGAAAGATACACGAACGGTTGTCATGTGTTACGGTATGGTGGAACAAGTGCTTTGGAGTAGCTACCTGTCAAGGACCCTGAATTGTTGATCATTGTCGCTGAACAGTTGGAAATCGAAAACGCTTCGTATCTAAGGAGGAAAAAGGACAGAGTAGATTACAAGCCATGCATTTTCAAACTTAAACTATATTTATTTAAGGATTTCATTCTTACATCGCAGTAATGTAAGTGGCCCTTTTCATATATGAGAATGTGAAGCATCCCGATGTGAAAGTAATTGACTTTCATTACAGAAATGTAACATATTTATTCTGTTATATACATATATATTGTTATAAATATATCTATATATATTATGTAAAGGGTGGCCAAAAAAAAAATAACATCTCTTAAAATTTAATATAATTACATCAACATTTGTTAACTGTATACATTTACTGATTTACAAATGTCACTATATCATTAAATGGCATTTTATCGTGACAATTTGTCAATGACAAAACATTATATTAATTCAATTCGATTAAATAAACCTTTACTATGGGATGTTCTAGCTTCTTGGGGGCAACCTTGCTTGTGTTAGTTCAACAGGCTATTCGCCGACGGAGAAGTATTTCACCTTCGTATATGCATTAAAAAAAATTTTTTTTTTTTTAAAATAATATTGAAATGTGTTTGGTCAATTATGTGATGGTACCGGCCAAAGCTCTCGGTCTCAATCTTACGTACTGGCATAAAAGACTGTGGCCTAGTCTTTTGCAGCGTACCATCCAAGGCTAGCCTGCTGGGCGCATACCATTGTTTGGGGTCATGCTGTGCATTAGATCGCATCGCACTGCGTATCCCAAGTACCAAATCAATGTTAGACAACGAAACATAGTGCACATTAATACTAAATTATGCAAGGTACAGCTCATCGGTGTTAGAAAAATTGAATCCGACTCGGCGACATCCAGGGAACTTAGTTTTCTGGGCACTAAAACACACGTGCGTGTAAATCAGCCGCGTGCGTGTACATCACCTGCGTGCGTGTACATCATCTGCGTGCGTGTACATCAGCTGCGTGTGTGTGGATATCAGCTGCGATGGAGACGGAGTGTCATGCGTTGGTCCCACCGGTGGGGTGTTGCGAAGCAGGCAGGTGCCCTCCAAAGAGTTGCAGCGCTATTGATGATTCATATGAAGGTGACCACCTTTAAATTCACAGCAGCCTTGCCACAATTTGGTGACACAACGTTTTGTAAGGTGGCCACCACAGCAGCATCGTCACAATTAGGTAACACAACGTTTTGTAAGGTGGCCACCACAGCAGCCTTGTCACAATTTGGTAACACAACGTTTTGTAATTTTACTCATTAGTTGTAAAAAAACAAGAACACAAAAAGCATTTTCATCATTGCTTTTCCCCGTGTGCAGTTGTTAACACGATTTAAAGATAGGAAACAATTCGGAAACCACTTCAAGACTTGTGACTTGTCATTATAGCATCTCAACTATGCTTAGAAAGAAATTGTCCATCCTTTTTCCCCTTACGTTGATGATAAAATGTTGGATAATCCACTTGAACCTTCTCCATAACTACTATCATGGAAGTTAACATTCTGTGGCATATTTATTTATTTATTTTTATTTATATCAAAACCTAACTCAGAGCCATAAAATGCAACTTAACATTATTACTTTTATTCCCTAGCACAAGGACGCCAAAAATATTTTTTTCCCTCAAGGGGTGGGGTGTGTGCACCGGTCGGGTCTGACAGTCATGGCGCTGGGACTACTTAGCTGTAACTAATTAATGCCATTAAAGACCGGAAAATTATAACAATTACGCTATCCTCAATTGTTCTCTGACAGTTTGATAGATCTTAAATAAATTATTCAGTTCAATTAATTCAGTTGCATTCAGGGCGTTTGGAGAACCCGACGTGGGGAAAATGTATGGCTCAGCTCCAGCAGATGGATCTGGTAGCTAATGTACTTGCCGGGGTCATAAGAGAGTCATCTCAGACTTTCACCAAAAGATGTGTGTTAAATAGTTGTATTGTGTAGGTTATTGAGTTTTCCCAACCCCCTCTTTACCAAGAGATAATTTGTTAATCTTTAGGCCGGTTGATAGTATTTGACCCTCCTCACCCCCACTACCCTTTACTCTTTGACGTCTCCTGCGGGCGGCGATACACCAGAAGCTGTGTCAAAGATCAAATATTACGCAGCAGGAGCTCGCGTCAATCACCTGTTGAGAGTTACCATCAGGACCTGTTCGCTCCTGTACGCACTGTGCTTGTACACAAACACAAAACGATCCGAACTCATGTGCAAGCCCACTTCCACTTTGTTGTACATGCGAGCCGACAGCACTTGGATGTAAGGAGACATTCTAAGGGGGAAAGAAGAAAGCAAAAAAAACAACAAACTCTTTAGACCAGTGGCTCTCAACCTTCCTAGTGCCGTGACCCCTTAATTCAGTTCCTTATGTTGTGGTGAACCCTACCCCCCACCCACCAAACCAAATCATGAAATTAGTTGAGTTGTAACTTCATAAATATGTGTTTTTCGATGATCCTATGCGACCACTGTGTGAGGGTCATTCGACCCCCCCCCCTCTTCTTCCAATTGGGGTTTGGACCCACATGTTGAGAACCACTTCTCTGGAGCTTTAGAGGTTTTGAATTAAACCAAACGGGGTGGGGGAAGGGGTGTGTCTTGTTGCTTAAAACTAGATCACGGCAATACTAAACTAGATCACGGCAATACTAAACTAGATCACGGAAATACTAAACTAGATCACGGAAATACTAAACTAGATCACGGCAAAACTAAACTAGATCACGGCAATACTAAACTAGATCACGGCAATACTAAACTAGATCACGGCAATACTAAACTAGATCACGGCAAAACTAAACTAGATCACGGCGATACTAAACTAGATCACGGCAATACTAAACTAGATCACGGCAAAACTAAACTAGATCACGGCAATACTAAACTAGATCACGGCAATACTAAACTAGATCACGGCAAAACTAAACTAGATCACGGAAATACTAAACTAGATCACGGCAATACTAAACTAGATCACGGCAAAACTAAACTAGATCACGGCAATACTAAACTAGATCACGGCAATACTAAACTAGATCACGGCAATACTAAACTAGATCACGGCAAAACTAAACTAGATCACGGCGATACTAAACTAGATCACGGCAATACTAAACTAGATCACGGCGATACTAAACTAGATCACGGCAATACTAAACTAGATCACGGCGATACTAAACTAGATCACGGCATTACTAAACTAGATCACGGCAATACTAAACTAGATCACGGAAATACTAAACTAGCTTTTTGCAATACTGAACAAGCTATCAACAATGCTAAACTAATTATCAACAGTACTAGACTAGCTATCAACAATACTGAACTAGCTATCAACAATACTAAAATAGCTATCAATAATACTAAACTAGCTCTTAAGTTAAAATAGACTAGCCTTCGGCAATAATATACAAGATCTCGGCAAGACTACACTAGCTCTCAAAATACCTCACCCACCTCCAAGCACTACTGAACGAGGGCCCCCCCCCCCTCACTCCCCTCACCCTCCCCCCAAACCAAACCGCCGGGTTACTTACGCGGCCGTGGTGACGTAGTACAGGCACCCCCAGGCACTGATGGGCACCGCTAGGTACGCCGCGGACACCAGCATGCTCGGGGTCATGAAGATCACGGACAGCCCAAAGTATGTCGGCCCGTCGAAGAAGAAAGACGGCATCAGACCAATGTCGACCTCAATCCTGTGTTTAAACAAAATATGTCCTTTAAACAAAATCTTGCATAATTATTGCTTTGAAACACAAACGTTAGTGACTCCACAGCAATGGTGAGCATATACTCTGTGAGATAGTTTAATATGGTTGCTACATTTTATGTTTACATACGACCCTTTAAATTGTTTCACTTTTTTTGTAGATACTAAAGTTTGGATTTTCCTCTTTTTGTGTTTTGTTGTGGTTTTTTAACATTTTTTTTTTATTTCGAAAAAGTTTTTTTTTTTTTTTTAAAACCATACTATTGTCTCAACACCACGTTATTTCAGGTAGGTTTATAATTTCATCACTCCTTCATTACAGGTAAAGAGTAGAATTTGAGGACCCCTTTATTTCAGGTAGGTTTATAATTTTAGCACCCCTTCATTACAGGTTAGAGTATCATTTCAGGACCCCTTTATTTCAGGTAGGTTTATAATTTTATCACTCTTTTATAACAGGTAAGTATATCATTTCAGGACCCCTTTATTTCCGGTAGTTTATAATTTCAGGACCTTTTCATTTCATGTATGTTTACAATTTCAGGACAAATTTCTTACGGAAATGTTTACAATTTAAGCACCACCTTATTGAACGTTAATTGACAAAATCTGACGTGATCACCACTTGAATAACTCTCTTACCCTGTACTGAAGAAAGTTTAGCAAGGGCAGGCTTTAGAATGCAGTAAGCCGTCGGCGCAGCGGGCTACTCTACAGCAAAGAATAACAGTAAAAGCTCTAAGAACGTTTACAAAGTACAAGTCTAAGTGGTCAAAGCGGTCGTACTTACAATGAGCTGATTTCTACCTTGTACTCGGTGACCCGCGTCTTGTTCAGTGTGAGAGCCATAATCTCCTTGTTGGGATTCATCGGGACAGACACTTGAACCTAAAACAAAACAAACAACAAAAAAAAAGAAATGTCCCGTCATAAGAATTGCTACCAACGTACTACAGGAGTGGAAGACAAGGGCATAACAAAGACTATTATAAACAACAACACACAATCAAACACAAATAAACAAAAAAAAAAGACACACAAAAAAACGTATTAGCCCGCCACACACCCCCCCCCCCCCCCCCCCCCCCAAAAAAAAAAAAAAAAAAAAAGAAGTCATTTGTTTCAAGTGAAAATTGAGTGTTTGATGATTTACCCTCCCCCCCCCCCACACACACACACACAAGCGCGCGCAAGTTCACATAAACCATTGCTGTCTCTGATCGCTTCTATGTCTTTCGTCCAATAGTTTTTGTCACACACCTAGGCTTTTAAGGCGATAACGTAAACAGAACCAATGTGACTAAGTTGGGCATGGTGGAACTAAGTCCTGCGTACCCAAATGTGTGTTCCAAACTGCCTTACAGTCCCAGTCAAATTCGTATGGCTCCGTTCAAAAAGTGCATTTTATTTAGTTGTTTTTTATTTTATTTTTTAGAAACATACGCACTGAACGGTAATGTGCTGGTTTGGATGGGGTGGCAATCAGATGAACGGGTGTACAATATGGTTGATAGTAATGGAGGGAGCGAAACACGATCTCAGTGAGGTGGTACGTTATAGCAACCGCCCCGTGTATCTTTCTAAATATATACATCCATGTGGCCATCGATGCAACAGTCGATTGAATAATCGGCTATTCATCCATCCATTTATCCATCCATTCATCCATCTATCCAGCCAGCCAGCCAGCTATCCATCAAGCCGACCACCCATCCATCCATACATCATGTTTATGTATGTCCTAATGTCCGTCTTTCAATGTGTTTAACGGACAGACTGTCTGTTTTTATATATTTCTTTCGGCCTATTCCTTAATCTCAACTTCTCCCTATCTCTGTTTCCTTCCCTCTTTGTGTCTGTATTTCTCTCTCTCTCTCTCTCTCTCACTCTCACACACACTCTTTCTCTCTCAATGTGTCCTACCCTATCTATCACTCTCTGTCTCTCACTCTGTGTGTTTGTGTGTGTGAGTGGGTGTGTGAGAAATTACCTTAAATTCCTCTGGAGAGTAAGTGGTCAAGTGAAATACCATCATAGAGCCCATCCTTTTCTCCATCTGATTCTGGCTGGGACCAGGCACCAGAAAGTACTTTCCCATGGAGGTCAGTACAACTGGAAAAAAAAGCAGGTTATCAGAGATCATCAGGTCGACTAAGGGTATATTAGGGCATGACTTAATGAGGAAACAAAATACTATTATGTCAATCTTGAACGTTGGTAGATCTCTAAGATTTTTCATTAATAATTTTCTTTTCATTTTTAATCTTTAATAAGTAACTAATGAATCTATTTGTTTTATTTCAATCCGCGATCAGCCAACGTTTCTCTAGTGCTGTAATGTAAACGAGAATCCTAAAATAAATACTTGATATCTTTTTTCCTTAATGCTTCTATGGTGTGTCAAAGGACTGTTGTGATAAGCTTAAGAGAGGCAAAGGATTGAAAAATGTTGAAAAATCTCTGATTCAAAGTAAAGTTGGTGAAAATTGAACATTCTTTATCTTAAAATGTTGCCTATGTCCATCCTGCATTGAAATCTACTTTTAGCAGGATCGGTTAATGTCTTTTTGTTTGGAATAGCTTTTCCCAAGCTCTAGAATTGAAATCCACTTTTAGCAGGATCGGTTAATGTCTTTTTGTTTGGAATAGCTTTTCCCAAGCTCTAGAATTGTGTCCGTGAACTTACCTGTTCCTAAATATCTGGATCTGAAATTATTTTAATATAGAGTATGTGTATTTTTAGTAATGACTTATTTAATTTTCAGGGGAAATAACTTTATCTCTTCCTATATTGTAATTGGTTTTTCAAGTTAATTCCCTGTATAAGAAAAAAACAAAGAAAGTGATATGAAATTAGTTAGGGCTTAAGAGAGTTGATAGTTAAACAATTTTTTGAACACAATATTCATTCTCTTTCCGTCATAAAGTGCTTTCAAAGAAGACATCTAATTTGTGGCAGATGTTATTGGATTTTGTCATACTACTTGCAACCATTCAAACAAAATGATGACTCAGCTAACGTGCTCTAAATTACATAACCATCATTGAATGATCACTTAGTGAAAGTTATTCTGAAGTTCAAAAAAACACAGATTTTTAAATTTTTTTTAAATTTTAAAAACTTGTTTGTTTAAATAGATTTATGAAAACCAGAGCACAGTGAGCATGCTAAAGTAGCATGGATACCAGCGCTATATAAATATCCAATAAATCAATCAATCAATTACTTGTGACTAATATATCTTAACTCCAATCACCTGTGGTATCTAACTCATTGTGCAGCACCTACCGTGAGCCTTGCTTGGAGGCGGGGCCATTGAGATGAGCATCAGGTAAAACCATCCGACCATAGTATCGTCTGTTCTCAGCTGGAAAGTTATTCTGAAGTTCAAACAAACACAGATTTTTTTTTTTAATTTTGTTTAGACCAACGACCATTTCGTTCGACCACTTAGAACTTTTACAGTAGCCAAGAAAACGCTTTTTAAAAAAAAAAATTAACTGCCATTTCGTTCGGCTACTTTTACAATAGCAACTCGAGCATCAAGAGATTATCTCCCGGTGGTTATTTTAAACTGTACAGATAACGTGCCCCTAAAATATAGTTGCGGATTTGCATGAATTATATAAAGTTTTGTTTTTAAATTTTACATAGGTCAACTATAATCCTACATGTTGTTGTTTAAAACTTGGTTCTTCATAATTTGTCCATCCGTCCTAAACAATTTGACGATGGTGTACACTGCATCTACACGAAATCACAAGGCTTTGTACTTTCGGTGTCTTTACAAAGATAAGCTGGTTCCTTAGACAGCTAATCGCCTACCTCCAAGCATCTCGATAACCCAATTTTTTTCTTTCATTTTGAGAGTATAGTACAGAAAGGCGTTCCCACCCATTCATGCAAAACGTTACCCTTCTAATGCTACTAAAATTAATACCAGATAATAATACTACTGTTAGTTAATGTTGTTTAATGCCAAATCAGGAGTGTAAATATTACTAAGCAAGGCTACTGTATTTAAACCTGTATTTGTTCCAATCCTTACTTAACAGTGTCAAAACTGGGCTCTGAATAAGCGAGTCTCGAGTTGGCGGGGTCGACGTATTCACCTGCGAGATGAGATGTCTAAGACGAGAAGTTGCCGAAACAAGAAAGTGAAAGGGGCCACACATTCGGAAACAGGGCTAATTTTGAAAGATGGGGTCATGACGTCATGTGCGTGTTTGGTTATGTTGCTGATGACTTTAGGGTTCAGGTTAGGTTTAGGGATATATTTGGGGCTCAGGTTAGGTTTAGGGATAGATTTAGGGTTCAGGTTAGGTTTAGGGATACATTTAGGAAATTTTTTCATTATTTTAAAACTTTTTATTCTTAATTTTACGGGTCGTGTCAACCAAGATGGCAGCCATGGTAAAAAACGCGGCCCGATCTCTCAAAATTTACCGGAAACAGGAGTTGAGAAAAAACTGGTTTGTGATATCCCAATCAGCCATTGACATCGTCCTAAACAAATGAATTGGTTGGCCTCCATGGTCAGAACGCCTGTCATCCAACCTGCATTGACAAGCTTACAAATAGCAGGGCATTGCGGTTTCAGGGCAAGAGGGACCCCCCCCCCCCAAACCCATTTTGTGGATTGACTAACTAAAGGACACCCTGAAAAAATCATCCACAACAAGAACCTCCAACCATACCACCCCCGCGAAGCGTCCCCCGTTAAAAAAATCGCACAGAACTAGAAAGAAGAAGAATTATTTCTTGACCTACTCAACCGGCGATGAAAGCTAGTCCAAGCCGAGACGCTTGCATTTTAAATGTGGCCTTCGTTTCCATGCACAAATCGAAACCGACGGCTGGTCACCACCATTTGCTGTCTGTTTACTCCATTTTCTACGTTTGGCATTATAATCCGGTCACAATTAAAAAACAACAAAGGTTGCGTAGGAAAGTGTGGCACTTGTGAATCCAGTCCGTGCAGACTCGTGCTGAATTGCGCTTCACATATCTCATGTCTGATCTATTTTTAGAAGAGATGCGCAAAAAATAAATAAAAACTTCATGCTTAAATGATTCGTTTAAGGCATCTGTCAGCAATTCTAAACAAAACCCCCAGCAGTCCCAAAATTCAACGATACCTAAATAGTGACAATATATAAGATAATAACATGTATTTAATTCCTTAACATGTAAATGAAAACATAAATTTCGGAATAAATGGTGTGTTTTCATGGAAAACTAGGATTTTTTTTTTTTTATGTATTTTTAAACAAATTTTTGAACGTGCCGAAATGTATCTGAATTCTTTGTAAACCTTGGCAGTTATTTTGATTTTCAAAGTATTGACACAAGAAACACAATTTAATTTTAAAAAAAAATTTTTTTTAAATTTAAAATACGAATTCCGGCTTAAGGACATGCAGAGAAGACATCATTTTTTGCTGCAGAGAGAGATTTTTTTGTTTAACGTTCTTGGACATTTTCGAGACGTTACAAAGGAGCCTTTGAAAAATCATACTCTCTGTGTATATGTTTATATTTTAATACTTTTTGTCTTTCACTTTTCACTTGTTGCGCTTTAAGTTAATATTGTTTTGGGTTTGTTTTTTTTTTTTCTATACTTGATTTTCTTTTTTTTTTTTGTTTGTATACATTGAAAAGTACAAGAAAATATGAACATCGTTGATACCACTAGCGTTGGAATCCTTTTCCTATGTGTACTGGTTTCCAGTCCATTGAAGCGTATCGTTTAACACAGGAGCCTGCTCTTAAAATTAGGTTGAGTTGGGAAACAAAAACAGATAACGGTACTCAATAGAGGACATCATGACCTGCGTCGTGTAGGTCATCACGGCTTAAGTTATGTAGGTCATCATGACTTAAGTTATGTAGGTCATCATGAATTAAGTTATTTAGGTCATCATGACTTAAGTAATGAATTTCATCACGACTTAAGCAATGTAGGTCATCACGACTTATGTAATTTTGGTCAACAGTTACCTCATACTCCAAAACTCTACCACCCCTTTCCTTCCTGTTTTAGTTGTGACACTAACACATAAAAAAGCAAGATATATAGAAAGCAATTATTATCTGCTCTACTCTATAATTTTTTTTTTTTTTTTTTTTTTTTTTTTTTTTTTTTTTTTTTTTTGTAGTTGTTTATGACTTCAATGTAATTTTATTGAAACCGCCTTTGAAATAGCTGCCTTTCAATGTAATGTTATTGCATCTGCTTTTGACATGGTGGCGTTCAATGTAGTTTGATTAATCTGCATTTGAAATGGTGGCCTTCAATGTAGTTTGATTAATCTGCATTTGAAATGGTGGCCTTCAATGTAGTTTGATTAATCTGCATTTGAAATGGTGGCCTTCAATGTAGTTTGATTAATCTGCATTTGAAATGGTGGCCTTCAATGTAGTTTGATTAATCTGCATTTGAAATGGTGGCCCCCTTCAATGTAATTTTATTAAATCAGCCTCTGAAAGGGTTGCCCTTCAATGTAGTTTGATTAATCAGCATTTGAAATGGTGGACTTCAATGTAGCTTGATTAATCTGCATTTGAAATGGTGGCCTTCGATGTAGCTTGATTAATCTGCATTTGAAATGGTGGCCTTCGATGTAGCTTGATTAATCTGCATTTGAAATGGTGGCCTTCAATGTAGCTTGATTAATCTGCATTTGAAATGGTGGCCTTCGATGTAGTCTTATTAAATAGTGGCATTATAGGCTTTTCAATTACAGTTACTAAGTCAGAGTTTTTTGGTTTTTTTTCTCGTTATGTGGTGGAGCTAATTAATTTTCTACGACGCGTGAGAACCACATTTCTTTTCAGGAAATTTTCCCCACAACATTTCACCGCCAGAACTTGCGGAATATGGTTTAGCAAACAAAAAACAATAAAAACAAATAAATATAACAATAAATAAGCGAATTTGTTTTTTTCTCTTCCAGTTCTTGAACTCCAATCCCCCCCCCCCCCCCCCGAAGATGGAATACATTGAAGAAAGCATTCTTTGTGGATCAATTACGAATGTTTACCTATATTTCCCGCTTGTGACAGCAAAAAAATGCGTCCGAAAGTCTCCGGTATGCCTTAGGGCTCAAACCGACGCTACAATTAGGCGCCTTGAACAACAAATGCAGCCCCCCCCCTCCCCCCCCCCCCACTTATCGGAATGCCTTTCCTCAAAGCCATAACAGCTCCTTGTTTTTGTTTTTAGGACGTTTTTGTTTTTATGACGTTTTTGTTTTGCTTTTTTTTTTTAAAGCGTTTTTTGGTTTGCCATGATCCAAGTAGGTCAGGAATGCACGCTTCTTTTTCTGTGTCGAGTGTCTCCTGGACGTACTTTTTGGCGGGACGCTAGAAAGATTCTAGACCAGGAGTGGGCAAACTTTTTATGCGGAGGGCCACATTGACAATTGTAAAGCTATTTGGGGGGGGGGGCGCATGTATATTATGTACAATTTTTACATGTCGATAAACATTTCTCTACATAAAAATCGGTAAATTCGCATTTTAGCATTACATGACAAAAGTCAAGGACTGTTTAAAAAAATAGAAAGTTAGAAAGAAAGTTGATCAAAAAATGTTAAAACAATCATAACGGTATATGAAATTCTGTAAAATTCAACAAAATAACTTAAAAAGCCAGAAATTTTTTAAATTTCTAAATGCCTTCGAGGGCCGCATAATATCAGCTGACGGGCCGCATGCGGCCCGAGGGCCGTAGTTTGCCCACCCCTGTTCTAGACTTATCGAACTTAAATTTAACTTAGGAATGGGTTCGTTTCAAAACACCAGATGTGCTACTGCTGGTAGGTTAATCTGCGATGCCAGTGATTTCATGTTAAATTTATTATTATAAATTTGTTTTTTAAAATATTATTTTAAAGATTTTTTTAAGATAACAGACATAGTTATTTTTTCCTGATGTTTTGATTACATTTATAATATCCTTGAGTTAACAAATTATTTTAGATTTAAGTTGTTAAGGTGTTAAGCGAGTCGAATACCTCGGAATAATCCCGCCTGTAGGGCGGTGTCTCATAAGTGCGCCCTGAAAAATGCGCAACAAAAATCATGTATATTACAATACACGAAAACCTTTTAAACGAACTGTCCCCCGATGCGTTTACCGTCTTCGCTCATCCTTAACCGCGGTCCTGTGGGGAGAAAGGCCCAATTTAGTTTTAAAGTTTCAAAAAAAATAAAATCTCATCAAAAGTTAAACTCGTTGCGAGACCAAACAAAAGTCTAACCCGATGCTACCAAAATTTCAGACCGAGGAAACAACGCTTCTCTATCACCTCGCCTTGTCTCCATATCATATATCTTCCGTGATCCCCCACACCAACCTACACCCCATCAATATATCATTAAAATAATGATAATCACAAGAATGAATGGAGTAATAGTTACTAAAATATTGAAGAAAGTCTTTACTGGACGCCACTTGCCGGAGTCGGAGAAAGAAAATAATTTGCTTTTTTTTTTTTACAGTTCTCAATATCCAAAACCATTGCTACTTAATTTCTCGTAACCAGCACATAGAATTTTTACTACAAAGATGTGCAGGGATTCGAACTGAATGCTCTGCTTTTGTGCATGCTGTTGTGTAACACATAGTAAAGGATGGCATGATGATTTGTGTTTGATTGTCATGTTTTTAGTGTATGCTGTTGTATAACACATAGTAAATGATGGCATGATGATTTTTATTTGATTGTCATGTTTTTAGTGTATGCTGTTGTGTAACACATAGTAAAGAATGGCATGATGATTTGTTTTTTAATGGTGGCTGTTATCGACACGTCCCAGCGTCGGTGCATTAGAAGTTGCGTCACTACTTCCTCCGCACTTCTTTACTCCAGGTCAATCTCTGTCAAGTGCCGAGCAGTTCGTCATTCCGACCGAATTCCATTTTTGCAGGGCAGGGTGTGCTTCAAGGGCGCTAAATACTGTTATTGGAACACTCCCCCACAGGGACACACTGGTTCAGGCCCAGGAACGAGGGAGTGAATATTTTCAATTTATTAACTTCATATTGTAAAATAAAGTATACATTTTTTAAAAAATAAATAAATACAACTTTAAAAAGAAGAAAAAAAAAAGAATTTTTTATCAAGGAGAGTTCAAACCACTAGAAAAAGAAAAAAAAATATTTGTTAAAATTTCTTAATATGCAGTATGCAAGAATTAGAACTGAAATGTTGAGAAACCCAAAACTATGTTTTATTTTAATTAATTTTTGAAAAGATGTTTCTTCGCAATCATTTTGTGCGAAATGAATTTAAACAAATTTGACGTAACATGACCGCCGGAAGTCTGTAGCGGTTTACATGAACTTAATCCCTGACGATATTTTCGGACAAACCATGGCTAATAATTTTAACTAATTTGAGTAAGACCAAGTTAAAACACAAATTATATGACTTTGATATTTAAAACAGGTAAAAATACTGGTATGCCCCCATTCGACACCTGTCTGATATATGATAAACCCGCTACAATGACCAGGTGTTGTTTGTAGGGCGTTTTATTCACCGTCCTGGAGATGTTAAAAACAAGAACCTGTTTGATCCCCAAGTCATTCGTGCATGGCATGGACAAGCAGGCAGAAGAAAAGCACCAATTGGGTATGAGTGCGTTAGGCGTTCCGGCCATTGCTTCTATTTTTTTTATTGAAAGGCGTCTTACGTAAATAAATTTGGGGGAAATAATTGATGAGACTAGGGTAGAGGAGAAACAACAGGTACGGTCATAGATCATGTAATATTGGAGTGACCACTCAAAATGACTGTTCATGTACCTAAAAAGAAATTGCAACATGTTGTGAATTATAATGCGAAAAAAAAAATTGTCATCTAATTTCAAACAAAAATTTTGTACACGAAATTGGAATATCTTGCTGACAAATTTGAACATACAACCGGCGTAAAGACGACAACGATTTTTTTTTAATTTTTTTTTTTTTTTGAAAATGAGATCTATTTTTTTTTATATTCAATCTTAGTTTATGTCAGGTGTGCTTAAACTTGAATTCAGCTATGCTAGTCAGCCTTCTTTAGTCCAATTAGCTAGATAATAAAAATTACAATAAGTCTGATTTTCTGGGACTTCCCCATCCATGGTTTTTATACCTATTGAGAGAAACTAGGGAATCAAACCCGTAAAAATTATGAGTAAATGAAAATTTCCCCCAACTCCTGCGATGTAGAGTTCATACAGTCATAGATTGCACAGTGAAACAAGCACACGCACACATATTCACACACACGCGCGCACACACATACACACATACATATATATATATATACACACACACTGCTTTTCATCTAAAGCTTCCTGGTCTATTTCCAGTGGTTTTGAATAAGTCTTGCCATTGGATCAGATAGTCAAAGACGAGTGAGTGAGGCCGACAAATTGAGCAACTCTCCTTCACTTTAAACTAAATCCAGTTCAAGTCAATGCTTCTATACTCAATTCGAAAATTGCTAATGGCCATCTTCCGTGTTTCACATTTTTGACAGTCGCTCAGCTTTCTTGGAATACCTTTCAACGTGTTCTTCTTTGACTTTCCATTCAGAAACCCTTATACTGTCCCCCAATCCCATTAGACAAATATTTGATCTGCCGCAGTTAGTTTGATACAATCCTTGCTATTGTATTGTACGATTTTGAGACGATGTTGTACGAGTTTAGGAGTTCTGCAATAAACAATACAAATCTAGATAAAATAATTCAAAATTGAAAATGGTAAATATAAGGCGCACACCAGCCAGGAGGTCATCGGGAATGTGAAGACCACCTAGTATTTTGATGACCCCCCTGCTTTAGAGCAAGAATGTACTAAGCGACAAAATTACCATCACCAAATTTTGAAGTTTTCTAAATTCCTATGATAATTAAAAAATTTAAATAAATAATTCAATACGGCAGCATTGCTATTTTAAATGCAAAAAACAAAAGTTGACTGCCCTCTAGTTAAATCTACATTTACGACAACGCTTGCTTTGACTGCTAGGACTATCTTGCTCTCAAAAGAAGACCTGACCTTCAAAATATAAAAATAAAAATAATAATTCTAAAGGGTGTTAGGGCACAGTTCAGATCATGCATTCCTGTTCAGGACTAATCCACCCTAAGATGTTGGATAACAATTTCACAGGGATGGTTTTTTCTGAACGCTGGGTTTCCGTTGACGCATATAATGGGGGGGGGGGGGTCGGGCTTTACTATCTCTACTACAGCAATAAGGGTGTGTGACGTAACGAGAGATATAGATATTTTTTTTGTCGTTTACAATCTCGCCCCGTCTGTGACCTACTCGGGACCCAGAGATAACAACACGGGGCGTCATTTTCGAAACATCTTGCTGCCAGTGGCGTCGACTGAAGGGGTCGTGTCATCCAGTACAGTAACACATTGTCTCAATCGCCGTTTTATTTTCAGCCATGCTCTCCCCCTCTCCCGTCCCCAAATGACCTTCACCAAGTACAAGATCATTCCAAATTCTTAGCACTGTTTACATTTTCCTAATAAGTCAATCATTTGGTGTCACCCTCCTCTAGCTCGACGCTTTCACCTTGGTGCGTTCTCCCCCCCCCCATCCTGCATCCAAGTGACGCCACTGCATGTTTGCTTCAAGCTCTGCACTGTCCGGTAGGCTCTATTCCCATTGCATGCAGGATATCAGCCATTTCTTAGATTGCGTTGTAAGTTTCTAGGACGCTTGGTAGATTTGTTGACTTATTTTCAAGTACAGGAGGGTACTAGGGTTCACAATGGTGTAACTAACGATTAATTCAACACAAATAAAGACTACAAAATACGTCATTAATTTGCCCTTAATTTTAATTTTAATCTTAATTTTTTTTTTTTTAAAGGCAAGAAGAATTTAAAATTCGTTGGCTCTAAAAATTGTATGTACTCTCCTTGCAAAAATGTATTTCCTATCAAAATAGAATGCAGTGAAAACAGGAAGAATACAAGACCAGTGTTTTTCGCACTCGCCAGGGAAACTTATTGCCCAGAAGAAAAATGGGATTAGGCGGTCCAGCAGTCAAGCTATAATATTTCGTATTCATAACTACAACTCTTACGACGTTGGCTCTTAAACTAAAAAAAAAAATAATAATAATATTACGGGACATCCCAATTTTTAAGACGTTTGGAAGCAGTTACTGTAATTTGTAATCCAATAATTTTCACAAAGTCTGTGAAAAAAACTTTTACGCCACAAGTTCCAAGAGCAGTCGAAAAGGAGTCGGAAACCATTTTTTTGGTAACGTTGCGCCAAAGTAGGATTTCTACTTCAATGAGTGTCACGAGAGCTTATTCGTTCTCCTTTCAAGACGATATTTTATTTAAATGTTGGGTTCTATGCATGCCATTGAAAATCGCTCTGCGTGCCGCCAAGTCTGACACGTGTACCGCGGGTTGTGGACTCCTGCATTAGAACATGTGCGTGGAGTCGAAATAATTCGCGTGAGCCGGCAGTCTTTTGTTTATTCCTTGTTGTTGTTTTCCCGTCTACCAGGCGTTCCTAAAATCCACTCCAGATTCAATTGCGTCATTGCATTTTTTCCACACACACAAAAAAGGACTCCCAAAGTTCACATAACAAAACATGAACGGCGTCAGAGATAAATAGCAGTTGGCCTGCTACATGTTTGATATATGACCCTTAGATATCGAGGTCTATCTAAGGTGTGTCGTTGCGTCACAGCGTTTGAACTTATGAACGTCAAACGATGTCTTGTTGCCTAACGTCACGAACGGAAAATTTCGTTGTTTGTAAACAATGAATAAGCTCTCTCACACACACACAAATAAATCAGACCTTTTGTGTATTCATTTAAGTCATACGTTGAGACGTATTTTCTAAATTTCAGATGAAATAATCCTTAACTGAGACCAAAAAATAAAATTTAATTTCATTTAAATAAATATATATATATATATTTATTTATTTATTTTAATGAAAATAACTTTTATTTTTTGGTTCAGAAGTTAACACCCTATATACTACTCAAGTTAATATGGTTATGAAATATGCAAGTCTTAGAAGTTGAATAAGGCCCAGTGAAAGTGACGTTAGGCTTAGACAAAATGGCATTATGGTTAGTGGAAGAGGCAATGGGCTAAATGAACGCCACATTAGGCTTCGTAACAGTGGCCTTAGGCTTGGTGAAAGTGGCCTTAAGCTTAGAAAAAGTGGCCTTAAGCTTAGTGAAAGTGGCCTTAGGCTTAGTGAAAGTGAAGTTAGGCTTAGTAAAAGTGGCCTTTGGCTTAGTGAAAATAGCCTTAGGCTTAGTGGAAAAGAAACGATTTTTATATTGATCATTTTTTTTAACTTAAGGTAGATCTGAATTTTTATTTATTTTTATTTTTTTAAATGAGTGACGTTGACTTCTTCACAACGAAATATTGTATCGATAAGCATTTATTTAAGAACCGGTAATAAAGGGATTGACCAGACCTAGATATTGTCAAATGAGCCGATACAAGAAGATGTGAGCCCTCTTTAAGCCCTGTTTAAGCATTTTTTTTTAATATGAGCCTTCATTTGAATCATGCATTAATATTTTTTAAAAACCTTTGATTAAAATTGTAAATAACAAAGCAAAGTGAAATAAAACAGAAAGGGTGAAAGGAAGAAACAAACAAAGAAGAATAAAGAGACAAAGAAGCCAAGAAAGGAAGAAAGAAGTAAAGAAAGCAAGGGAAAAAAAGGAAAGAAAGAAAGATACAAAGAAAGAAAGACAGTAAGAAAAGAAAGAAAGACAGTAAGAAAAGAAAGAAAGAACGAAAGAATGAAAAAAAGAAAGAAAGAAAGAAAGACAGTAAGAAAAGAAAGAAAGAAAGAAAAAAAGAAAGAAAGAAAGATACAAAGAAAAGAAAGAAATAAAAAAAAGAAAGAAAGACAGTAAGAAAAGAAAGAAAGAAAGAAAGAACGAAAGAAAGAAAGAAAGAAAGAAAGACAGTAAGAAAAGAAAGAAAGAAAAAAGAAAGAAAGACAGTAAGAAAAGAAAGAAAGAACGAAAGAGAGAAAGAAAGAAAGAAAGAAAGAAAGAAAGAAAGAAAGAAAGAAAGAAAGAAAGAAAGAAAGACAATTAAAAAAGCAAGGAGGTAAAAAAAAAGGAAAGTCAAGAAAAGGACCAAAGAAAGAAACTGTCCTGGGGAAAAGCAAATTGAAATCAAATAGTTAACGCAGAAATTGCCAGAGGCGAGAGAAAGGTGGAATAAACAAAGTCAGCGTGATTAGCTAACACTACAAGAAAAGAAAGAGCTGACCTTTAAAAGAACCGCTCTCAGTTTCAATCTATACAATTTTGTTTGATAAGACGATAAACCAGCGGTTCTCAGCCTGTGGTTGGCGACCCCTTTGTGGTTCGAACGACCCTTGCACAGGGGTCGCCTAAGACCATTGGAAATACACATATTCATGAGGTAGCAACGAAATAAATTTTATGGTTTGGTTGTGGTGGGTGGGTGTCAACACAGCATAAGGAACTGTATTAAAGGGTCGCAGCATTACGAAGGTTGAGAGCCACTGCGATAAACCAACTTATTGGTACTAATCTAATGTCTACGTTGGCAAACATTATTGCTTTCCAGGTTTTAAACTTATACTCCCAGAGGACTGTACTCCATTTTTTCTTTAAATCAGAGATCCTCAACATGTGGGTAGCGACCCCTTTGCGGGTCGAACAATCTTTTCCCAGGGGATATTCAGCCATCATTAGAGCTTACTGTGTTAGGGAGGGGGTGGTGGTGAGGAAGTCATTTTGTAAAGTCACAAATCATAAGGTTGGTCGTATTTCACAAATACCACATCATCTCTGATTTCAAGGCCCGAATGACGTCAAAAAGCTCAATTTACTAAAAGTGATTATACGCGTCATAAGGCCACACGTGCCCTTTGTGTGATGACGTAGTTAGAGAAGAGACGTCATTATAAATTGTCACAAAAAATACCGTGGGGAAAAAAAGGGGGGGGTGAATTATTTACAAATGTGTGTGAGTTTTTCTGTCCGGTTAAATATACGAGCGGATCAGGAGTCGTAGAACCTGAACAGCTCCAACTTTGGTGTTTTGACGTAATTCAATGGAGGTGTAGTTGTTTATTTATGTTCTTATTGTAGGGTGTTCACGAATCTTTTTTTCAGTTCAGACGTTAAAATTTTTGTCAAATTTCTTTTTGAACGCACTATAGTATATAGTAAAACTAAATAATGCGTTTAAAAAGAAATTTGACGCAAAATTTTAACGTATAAACTAAATAAAACGATTCGACCAAATTTCCGTTCGATCAAATTTCCGTCGATCAATTTTCCATCGACGAAATTTCATTCGATCAAATTTCCGGATACGCTGTAATTGAGATGTTTTTTGTTTTTTTAGTTAATCTTTATTGAAAAATGTGAACGATTTTTTTGCAGATAGCACACTTTGATATTCTTTCACGATGTTTTGATTACAGTTATAATATTATTGAGTTGACAATAACTACTACAACTAGCATAACAATCGGTCCTTTCCCTGGCTGATATGGCACTGACTGAGCTTCTACCCATTGGCCAGAGATCGAAATCACTCCTCAGATGTTATTATCCTGTTGTCTTAGGACGAAATGTTGAATACAGAATACCGCTGCGTTCGTTCCTTAAAGGTGAAGAAAAGACAAATAATCAATAAATTTGAAACCAAATATATATATATATATATATATATATATATATATATATATTTTTTAAGAAAAAATTTATAATCCCTCCGGCTTTCAGCTATGTGCGTCTTTTAATAACGGCCCATTATTTTTTTTATTCGTTCTTACCATATTTAGTCCGTACGCCAATGATTTCAACAACCACCCACGCAAAGTAAGGGGGCCTATGCACAATCAAAATAGGAACACAAATGTGTTTTTTTTTTTCAAATTAAACTACCGCTAGCTAGAAATGCTTCAAACAAGATTGACTGCGTTATCTGCCCTGATCGTGACGCCATTCGGCGAGGACAAGGTCATAGACCCACAACCCGGAGGTACATGGATGACATTTTTTTAAATTTTTTATTATCCGATATCCGCAAATTCGATAACAACAAAAACATTCCAATCACTATAAATCATGTCGGAATTCGTGGGTTGTTCCCCCTTTCTTAAAAAGAATGTGACTTTTCCACCTTACTTTGCCGAAACGAAGACTGGATGGTGTTTAAAATAACAACACGTTTACACCATAACACTAGAGGACATTGTTATCAGTCAAGGGTTGGCCCAAAGTTTGTGCACGGTCGTCAACGTCTCCTAAAAATGTACGCTATGTAGGTTGATATGTGACGTAATCAAAAATTGAAAGGAAGAAAAAAATCCAAATCAGGTCGCGTTCTTGGGCCGCACAAGCTCTGGTATCGGATGTCAACAATGTGTGCAGGCATGGGGGGGGGGGGGGGGGGGGCTCAGACACAACAGTTGACGGGACCTGTAGAGGGAGGCAAGAGCTCTTCAAGCACTAACGATGAGATTGATCATTCGATAATTCACTGGGACCTTTAATGGTTGATGCAATGCCCTTATAAGACGTGTTGCCCAAAAGACGCTAAATAATATGTATGTATGTATCCCTCAGATATCAAATTAAATACCCCCCACCCCCAAAAAAATATATATAGAGAGAGATAAAAATGGACTGGGTACATAGAGGGAGAAAGAGGGATCTTGAAACCACAGATTGAGAGACTCTGCAAATGTATTCTTTTAGGTTTACATCAGGCCTGAGCCGGTTGAAGTGTGCTTTTTTAAAAAAATTGATCCTCTCATTATCTTTTATGTAGTTCACCTCATGGAGAGAAGTGAAGAGCATAATGTATAGAACCAGTAGAGATCTCGAAGGCATCAAAGTTGATGGCTTTCAAACAGTTATGGCTCGACAATATAATCCTAACTCGTCGGTTCTCAAACTTTCTAGAGCGGCGAAACATTTTATAACAGTTGCCAAGTTGCGGCGACCCACAACCAGAATTAATGCAATGTAATTGGGAAGATTGATTGATTGATTGATTGATTGATTGGATATTTATATGGCGCTGGTATCCATACTACTTTAGCATGGTCACTGCGCTCTGGTTTCCATAAATCTATTTTTTTTTAAATGTTTTTAAATAATTTTGTAACCTTTTCAATACCCATCAAAGATTGAGGCAAACTATTCCACAATTTTGGCGCTATTGCTTCAAAAGAGCGCACTCCGTGAGACTTTTTTCTGTGTTCATCCACACTGGGAATTGTAATTAAGGATTGTGTAGAAGACCTACGTTTCTTTAAGGATGCGTGTTTATGAATCAGTGTCAGTGTCTCTTTCAATTTCCTCCAGGTTTGGGGGGGGGGGGGGGGGGTTTGCATTTAAGATTTTCAGTGGGCAGTGCGATAGGCATATCTAAGAAAGGCAGAGGAGACATATATCCCCGGGCGACCGACTGGCATGGGACGATAAATATGATTTTATATTTGCTGGATTAATATAATGGGTTTTAGAGTTCGGGGGGGGGGGGGTTTGGGGGGGCGTAAAAATTAATCTTTATGCCCTGGCACCACACACTGTAGCTACGTCCCTGGCAGTGACGTAGCAAGGCGGTCCTCCCAGTTTTCACTTTTTTCTTTATATGGAATGGAAACACGGCAATACCCTCCTGGACTTCCACCAGTTAGGCTAACTGCCTCCCTTATTTCAATGCGTGTTAAATTAAAGTTACTGTTATTGAATTCCATAACAGAAAGTAGAAATGAGCCACGCGCATACGCACACATTTACTCACACCACACACATTTTGGCTACTCGGTATCATCAGCCAGTCAGCATGTGCAATGAAATATTACTTGTAAAATAGAAATTTCCATGATCATAACCAAAATTATTTTCATCTCACTAAGACAAACTATGTCACACAATTCGTAGCAGCAAGTACATTTTTTCAGAGCTTTGAAGTTGTATTTAGCTTACATTCAGTTTTATTTAACTTACATTTAGTTTCATTTAGGCTACATTAAGTTTCATTTAGCTTACATTAAGTTTCATTTAGCTTACATTTAGTTTCATTTAGGCTATATTTAGTTTCATTTAGCTTAAATTTAGTTTCATTTAGCTTACATTTAGTTTCACTTAACTTACATTTAGTTTCATTTAGCTAACATTCAGTTTCATTTAACTTACATTTATTTTCAATTAGGTTACATTACGTTTCATTTAGCTTACATTTAGTTTCATTTATCTTACATTTAGTTTCATTTAGCTTACATTTTGTTTTTTACCAATCGGTTGTCATTTTTACATAATTATTTTTTTTTTAATTCAGGCTAACTGAATATATGACAAATGTGTAACAAAAAGTGGCGACTGGATCTATACATACACTTTTCAATTCTCCCTTTTGGGTGAAAGACATTACAGAAAATGAGAAGATGCTCTCTTTTTTTTTTTCCACCTATATCCCGTTCCTAGTTGTTGTTGCTTTATTTTGGCTGGGTCCCTGTATGTTACGGGTGGGATAACTCTTGGCTTTTCCGGGTATCCGGGTAAGTACTCGGTTCAAACCCTAGTTCACATGATGTGACAACCACGAAATGATATTGACCGTTCCTGCTCTTAGTAGCTAAGTTATTTGTTGAAGTTTTAAAAGAATATCATGCAACCGCCCTAGACATCATTGGAATTCCTTGAATGAAACAAAATATTACTCAAATAAAAAAATTAGAAGCATTCAAGAAGTTTGAAAAAAAATTCATAAAAGTCTTTTTTTATATTGGAACCAGAGAACACAAAGAGGTAATCATATTTTTCTCTTCAGGGGGTGATAATCAGTTTAATAAAAAACAAAGAGGTTTTCTTTTTCTTCTTCTATGCTTTCAGGGCCCACGATCAATGCATTGATCATTATGGCTCCTATGGTTCAGAGGGGTTCGCGATGTTAATGTGCGTGGTTTTTTAAGGGGATAATTCACTGGTTGCAAGACAGGAGGCAAGAGCCGCAAATGTGTCAGGCGTAGTCGCCGCAACAGTTTTTTTTTTTGAAGATTGTTCCATTCCTTTATTGTCTTTGGAAGGAATGAGGAGCTCCTGTACTGAGTTCTTGTTTTTATAAGTCGAAGCTCAGCTCTGTCGTTGCCCTTCAGCAATAACTCATCGATTTAACATTTTAAAATGCTGTTAATCGTAAAATAACAGTTTGTGCTCTTCGACTCTAGCATCATGCATAGTTGGGTTAAACACGCTATACATGTAGTCGATAAGGTGGTTTTCAAGTGGGCGGGAGAAACGCTTTAAAAACCACCTAAAAGCCTCATTGAAAGCGCTTCATGCAGACCCGTGCACACGTGGGAATTATCGGCAAAAGGGGTCGAGCATCGTCGCGGCGTTCCTCTGTACAAAACGGCTCCATTTCAACATGAAGCCAACAGAACAACCGCTTTAGAGCACGAAAGACGTGCCAGAAAAGTCCAGGCTAACTCTGCACCTGGAAATGTCCCATTAATCCACTGCACTTACCGCACCAGAACCTCAACGTGTCAGACTCGGTCTCATCAGCCATCTGCGCACCCACAGCCAAGTTCAGAACCGGCGCAGATACGATTATTAAAATGGCTATGGTCAATTTCGGCCGACGAAGAATTTGTCTATAATTTAATAATTTAATATCCCCGAATGCATCCATTTGAGACGTTGAAGCGTTTCTTTTTTCTTTCTATTTCTCTGTCCAATTTAATAATCACTTTTAATTAGTTGTTAATTTTTTGGCAAATGCTTTATAGAATTGTATAGGTTAAAAATACCAGAAACGGCTTTTTCAATTAGAAAATTAATAGCCTCCAGTTTGTCTGTAACCTGGAATTCTCTCGAATTTGGCTCAAAACTCCTGTATTTCTTCCAAATAAATATTGATTTAAGCAATGAGAATCCCTGGATTTCAAACAAATGAATCTTGACTTAAGCTATAAGAATCCCTGGATTTAAAAAGAAAAAATCTTGACTTAAGCTATGAGAATCAATGGATTTAAAAAAATGTATTTTGACTTATGCTATGAGAGTCCCTGGATTTCAACAACTAAATTTGAGAATCGAGCATACATACCCCAACTTAGCAGTGAAACTCTCCTGTGGTGAGAATAAGGAAGACCATGTAACAGACAACTTGACACAATGCTTCGCTCGATGGTATCTTCAAGAACAAATAATGCGCCTCTATAATCATAATTCCGAATAGTTTTTGTTCCTCTTTGAATTGATACGTCTCCTCCCACTTCTCCTTCCACTTCTCCTCCCACTTGGGACACGAGTGCCGAGTGCACTTGCTGCACATCCGTGTGTCAAACAGGATTCTTGGAGCTATGCAGGCGCCAAAGTACCTCGACCCTGTAACTTCACAAACAATAAATACATGGGGAAAAAATGTAGTCTTTGTTTGAATACGGTACAGATAATTGCATTGGAAGTCACCGAGTGCAAACAGACTATAAAAAGTATATATAATATAATTATATATTTTTTTAATCTGCAGAATGAATTTAAACGTCATGTTAGTGTTAGAGTCTTTCCGGATATCTGATGCTAATCTCCCTTTAGTGTTTGGGATATCCCGGAACTTTAACGGGGTACCCGTGCCAGGGATCAGGTGGCGTCGTCTGTTGAACTTAGAGGTTCTCATGTTGTAGATATTAGAGGTGGGTGGGGCTTTTAAAAATTAATTTTATTTTCTCCTTTGATTATGTACTTTTAAAAAAAACTGAAACGGAAAGAAATATCTTTAAGAACAAAGAACATATTTAATTGAATCTAAGTACGATGAAACTTAATGCGCAATCTGGTAAATTCTACAATAACAAAAGTCCAGAGATAGAATAATCTATATGTCATTAAAATATTTGAATGAAACACGTGTCAATTGTTTTTCATCATCATCATCAAGTCCCTGAGTCCTAGGACCGTTGGGGCGCCACAGATGACACGAAAACTGTCCTTCTCCATTCTTCTCGGTCTTCGGCACTACGCATAGCATCGCCTCGTTTTAGTCCCGTCCACTCTTTGATGTTATCTTCCCATCTTTTTTTATCTGTCTTCCTCTTCTTCTTCCTCCTCTCGTTGTGTCCTGCATGATTTCTTTTGGCGAGTCCTTTTTTCTGGTCACGTGGCCATACCACTCAAGTTTGCGCTTTTTTTGCAGACACCAGGAGGTCATCGTACTGCCCAGTTGCTTGACGAATCCTTTCTTTCACTTCTTCATTGGTGATATGGTCTCTATAGCAGATGCCAAGAATGCCTTTGAAACATCTCATCTCCATCGCCTTTATTTTCCTTTCAATTTCTGCTGTTAATGTCCAGGACTCACAGGCATATAAGAAAATAGAGAGGACTAGTGAGCACATTAGCCTGATTTTAAATAAATAAAAAATTAACAATGTAAATGCTATTCTGCTGGGTATTTTTAATTGAAGAAAGGTATATAGTACTTTTGGGTTATGGTATATGCTCTTCTTCGCATAATCGTAATTCAAAGACAAAACATTAAAAATAACTTGTGAGCGAAATGATCTGAGGCCAAACTCGTTGCCTTTTAGAAACAGTGAAACGAAATCAAACACCCTGCTGGTTATAACAAACCATGGTCAGCGAAGACGCTTCGAGTTACTCCACAAGTTCTCTTCCATTTGGGGTACCCTGTATGAAGATATATGGCACCGGGCTTCACTGGTCGGAACCACTGAGAAAGGATCGAACAGTCTGTCGCCTAACAAAATGCCCAAGCGTTCCATCTGAGTGAAGCTTTACACGAAACTGGGTCAAGTCGGAAAGGGTTCCTTGGGAGTGACGACATCAAATGGTTTTTAAAAAAAAAAAATTTTTTTTTAATAAGTTCCCGCAACTCGTTAAAAGTTATGGCTTCTTTGCCTCAACTGGATTGTGGTCTAGACTCGACAAAGGGGTTATGATCACGCGATAACACTCAAAAATTATCCTCTGACGACACGTTTGTACCCGAAGACGTTTTAACTTCCGGGATAAAAGGTCACGGATAGGTTATCCTCACTGGTCGTTCAGACATGGCGTGACCCTCCCCCCCCAACCTACACGCCCCATCCCCCATCCTGCCACTACACATAGCCTTTGCAAAAATATCAACATTTGCATAGTGTGGCTATTTTTTATTTCTGAATTTCAGATTACTGACGTCATCCCTGTTGGGAAATAGGTCTGACCATCAATGGTGGAGGAAGCGGGCACCCCGGGGTGGGGGATGTCACTTTTTTTCTCTTTACATTAAGGGGTGGCATTTTAGCATATTTTTTAGCGTATTGCACAAACGCTGCCCTCTCCCTAACATCGCCACTGATGATCATGACTCAAACTCCTCCTTCCAAATCATATTCACTGAACCATTGTTCACCCAACTTCTTGAGTTAATCCTACGCCGATGGATTGATCTGGGCAGTCAGCACTTTTCAAAATGTGCGGAAACGTCGCCAAAGTGGCGCCGAATCTACTCTATGAACACATTGAGCTAGTGTCTCCACCTTACAACAAAGCCCATCAAAGAATGTCTTCAGCCATCAAAGCATGTCTTCAGCCATCAAAGAATGTCTTGAGCCATCAAAGAATGTCTTCAGCCATCAAAGACTGTCTTAAGCCATCAAAGAATGTCTTGAGACCTCAAAGAATGTCTTGAGCCATCAAAGAATAAGCCATCCGAGAATATCTTGAGCCATCAAATAATGTCTTGAGTCATTAAAGAATGTCATATGCCATCAAAGAATGTCTTGAGCCATCACAGATTAAAGTCTGAACGCCAAAAAGTCAAACGATCATTAGAAACACTGCGCGTACTTATTAGTTTGAAATCGTCTCTAGCGGGCGGGGGAGCGGAGGGTGGTGGTCTCTCGAATGGCATCTTTGAAATAGGTCAATTAGCCTTTCACACTTTAACATTGAGTAATCCCTTCCAAACAAAGTTCGTCCACACAATCAGCGTAAAGTGAAATCGGATCTTACGGCACGTCAAGTGTAATGGCTTGGACACCCAGACTCTTCATAT
Organism: Omphiscola glabra; assembly: GCA_964017045.1. Lineage (NCBI taxonomy): Eukaryota > Metazoa > Mollusca > Gastropoda > Lymnaeidae > Omphiscola > Omphiscola glabra. Next base: position 9,075,531 of record OZ024807.1, on the reverse strand, counting down.
TAACAATGGTAAATAAAAAATATTAAAAAAACACGATTTCATCATCTTATTCTTCTAATATCTTAAGGGCCCACGACCAATGAATTGGTCATTCTGGCCCCTTATAATCTTTGCTGCCATTCAAAACTATTTTAGGGCTTGTTTTTAGTGTTTTTTTTTAATTATCTATTTTAACTTCCCATTTTTTCGACGGATGGCGGCCGGGCAAAAAACTTCGGACGGCTAGTTGACCCAATTCTCGTCAACCTAACTAGCTGAAACTTGGCACATAGACACGATGCGATGACAACGCACTCTATCAAATTTTAAGCTTCAAACCCCCCCTCCCCCCATAAAAAAACGTTTTGTCCACAGGAACAGGAAATAAAATTCCCAAATTCCCGATAACTGCACTAAATGAGATTTAAAAAATATATATATTTAAAAATCGCAAGTACGTTTGGTGCGTAAAATTTCTCTAAAAATTCTTGGTGGAATAAATCTTCGGTGTAAAAGCGGGTGGTTCATTAGAATGTCAATATAGTTCAGTGGCGTGATAAACATGAGTGATTGCGAACCTCGAGGAGGGTGGGGTGGGGTGGGGTGGGGGGGAACTATTTGGGATTCTTCGAAAGCGCGTTACTTGTATGCATCCTTTGTAAAAATTTTCTACCCGACACCCTGACCCACTCCTTATTCCACTCCATACCCCACTCCCTATTCCACTCCCTATTGCTCGATATAGCATTTTATAAATGATTTATACGAAAACTATGTTTTTAAGGGTTGTATAATTTTATTATTTTTGTTTGTTTTGTTTTTGTTGTTGTTTTTTGTGTTGTTGTTTTTTTTTACTGTTCCTCTTTTCTTTTCGCCTGTCGTGATTTTAATGAGTCTGTAAAAGTGTATGCCAATTAGGAGATGGAGACATACAAAAATTCAATCAGAGCCATGCAATGCTAAGTCACATTACATAAAGTCAACTTCACGGACTAGGACGTCACAGCTTTGAGCGTAAGACGTCATGCTTCAGTCACACAAATTCGCGGAACAGGACGCCACAGCTTTGAGCGTAAGACGTCATGCTTCAGTCACACAAATTCGCGGAACAGGACGTCACAGCTTTGAGCGAAAGACGTCATGCTTCAGTCACACAAATTCGCGGAACAGGACGCCACAGCTTTGAGCGTAAGACGTCATGCTTCAGTCACACAAATTCGCGGAACAGGACGCCACAGCTTTGAGCGAAAGACGTCATGCTTCAGTCACACAAATTCGCGGAACAGGACGTCACAGCTTTGAGCGAAGGACGTCATGCTTCAGTCACACAAATTCGCGGAACAGGACGTCACAGCTTTGAGCGAAAGACGTCATGCTTCAGTCACACAAATTCGCGGAACAGGACGTCACTGCTGGAGCGCCAAACGGCAGGTTTCAGTGACCCAACTACACGGAACAGGACGTCACAGCTGTAGAGAAAGACGTCACGTTTCAGTCACAGACGGTCAGAAGGTCATGTTGTTACGTTTTTGCCCGAAGCAGTGAAATCCGAACAACGTTTCTGGATCTAAAAAATAGTCACTAGCGTGACATCCGTGCAACCACAGTACATTGACTAAATGTATCAGTCTATTTTAAGCTCTTTAAAAGAAGACGACTCCGTCAGCAAGCCTGCCGCTGTGGAATTGAGTCGTGTCCTATTATTAACAGTAAGACAACGCCACAATATAATGTATCATGGGCGTAACCATTCGATGATTATAACCTGGCCTCCCTCGCTCCTTTTGTCACTATTTGTTTTTGTTTTTTTTTTCTTTCATTTTTCTTGTTTTTTTTAACATAAAATACCTTGCAAATGCCCCCCCCCCCACCCATACAAAAAAATTGTTGGAGAATTATATTTGATAATATCTGACCAAGTATTCGAACAGAAAATCTGCGGTAAAGGCCCCCCTTTTTGGACATCCTCCCCTATGCGTACGTACAAGAAGATTTCGACTCCCACCCACTACCAGGCACACACACAAAAAAAAAACACCAACGAAATCTAATAATGTTTAGATAATTGAGATGTCGCAGTAATGGAAATACATTTTGCCACGGGTTTAAACCGCCGATTAGTTGGCTAGTCCAGTGGTTCCCATAATAGAAGCTTCGTCCGTCTGGTCCCCACGTTGCCCCCCAGAGCCATGAGAATAGGGCAAAGAGGGCCGGCGCATCTGGTGCTAATATCGTGAGCGCCAAAAACCGTTATTTTTAAAAAAAAAATAGGAACTTAATAGCGAATAAAAAATAGAATGCCAAAGGTGGCACCAAAAAATCGTTTATTTACTGATCCGCCCTGAAGGTGCACTTTTTTTTCAGGCTTCGCCCCAGGCGCCGTATTTACAGGGGCGGGGGTGAATACGTTACACGCACGTTAAAGATATGGTTGACACAATATTTATGCAATACTCCTACTACTAAGTACTATTTGAGCGATATCTAAGGAGTTCATTTGTGAAAACGCGAGTCAAGATTTTGACCTTAATTCCTGCAAACGTACTGTGATAATTTTACAATATTCGAGATATAAATATTCTATTTTTGGACTGTCACAATTTCAGGATGACTATGGTTAAATTGTTTAATAAATGTACGTAATTTCTGCCGAGACACACCCCATCCCCCCCTTTTTTTTTTGTTCCATCCTCAGTTCGTTCTTACTATGTTGGTGGTCCCTAGAAGGCAGTCCAAACAAAAAAAAAGTGTAACTTTTTCACACGATTAAATCATGGAAATGAACCAGATTGTACTTATAAAACGCGGTATTCTTAGAAAGAAAGATCTTTATATGGGCCTGTACTAAATTATTCCAACTTCCTAGACCAGCCGATATGTCAACTTTGAACTACCCGGAAGGAAATGCCCTAGCGGCAGAGCTTGAGATGCGATTGTGGTTCGAAGAAATCACTACAATTGTGTGCGTGTACAAGACGTAAAATGACACTTAAGTGATTCAAATATTGAGCGGTGTAAGATTTAGGTAGAGGGGAAAAAGGGTGGGGGGGGGGGCGGGGTATGGAGTACCGAGGTGGGTTCAAAGGTTAAGATGTAGAACTAATAAACGTATGGCTTATACAGAGGCGTAACAACGGCTTGGCATTGGGGCAGTTGCCAAGGGCGCCGGCCTGCGCCAGTTCAAAAGGGCGCCGCTAAATCTCTAATTTTTAAATTTTTATTTGAATATCAAGGGCGCCAAAAATAAATTAGCCACGGGCGACAAAGACCCAGTTACGCCTCTGGGCTTATAGTTTGGGCGTTACGGGATCTCGAGCTGATAGAGTTTGGGACTCCCCCCCCCCCCCCCCCCCCGCTTTCCTTGATATTTCCCCCTCCCCACTGCTATAGTGAATTATATGAAGTTGACCGAAAAAGGCCGCCCCAAATTAAGTCCCGCCTAACATGGACCGCCCTCGCGGCCAAACTCTTTCTACGCCCTCTGGGTAAAGGATAAATACATGCTCAGTTGGAGCCAATGAATGTTTGAAGAAACCGCCAACATGGAAACAACATGGAAACAAAATGGGTAAAGAAATTTAGTTTCGGATTTTACTATGGCGTTGGGTTTACTGTGGGAAGGGGTTGGGGGTGCATATTTCTATATTAAACACCCAAATGAGGAGCATAAACACCGGAACTCTGAACAGGTATGCTATTATGCCCCCATTAAAAAAATGTTCCACCCCCACTACGGGTCCGTCCCAGAATTTGCCCCCCAAGATTTTGTAATCATCTCATTAAATTAAAGTTTCGATGAACCGCCAGCAGTCAATAGTTCCCAGTTACCCAAATGTATCGTGCTGACGTGCAGTAGTGGGCAGCATGTAAGCTATTAACGTACATACCAATAAGGCAGTTGCCCAAAGGCCGCCCACCGCGACAAGGGTTTGGGACCTGATTTGATCTTGAACGCACTAAGACTTGTGACGGCGCATGCCGCAGCGGCGTTTCCCAAACTTTCAAAAGTTTCTGCGGATGGGTTGGAAATGTTTCGAAATTGCACCAGTCACCTGTGCCAGATTTGGCAATTATATTTTTTTATTCGACCATAAATGTTCACGTCGACGTAAGACTTGAGGAACGGCGACGTAAGACTTGAGGAACGGCGACGTAAGGCTTGAGGAACGGCGAGATAAGACTTGAGGAACGGCGACGTAAGACTTGAGGAACGGCGACGTAAGACTTGAGGAACGGCGACGTAAGACTTGGAGGCCGGTGCCGGTCCGCGGACCACCATTTTGGGGGAACGCTGTTTATTGAAGTACTGATGATCATCCCGTACATCTACATACACAATACGTTATAGAGTTAGAGGGAAACAAAGAAGGTAAGAAGAAATTTGGGGACGGGTGGGGGGGGGGGGACAAAAGTCGTGAACTTTTGCTAGATATAATCATCAAACGAGGAGGCTTGAGAAGATTGTATTGCGGTGATAGCAGGGATAAATTGAAGAAACAGTGCAAGGTCAAATGGGACAGTGAATAAGCAAAAAAAAAAAAGGTGGGGAACAAGAGAGTGACAGAGAAAGACAGAAAAAGAGAAAATGAAAGAGAGAGAGATAGAGTAAGCAAGAGTGAAAGAAAGAGAAAGAAAGAGAAAGAGAGAGAAAGAGAAAGTGAGAGAGAGAAAAGCGGTGAGAGAAAAAAGGAGAGACAAAGAAAGTGAGAGAGAGAGAGGGGGAGAGAAAGAGAGATGCAGTGGGGTAACTTGTGTAAATCCTTTCCCCCGGGGAACGAACTCACAAAAGTGCTCCGACCTAACACACACATTCACACACACACACACACACACACACACACGTTACGCCTATTACGTGAACCCTAAAAGTCCCGTCCGGCCCGATGGCGCGAACATTTCGACCACCTAGCAACTTCCGCAAGGTCTTAATCCGTCACTGGATGTAGGTACAGTCGATCTCTCGCCTTGATGGATGTCAGCGAAGTGTTGTTATTATTATTTTTTTGAATCGGAAGCGTCGCATAAAAAAGTTTGGCATCTGACACTGCATAAACTTCGATAGTAATCTTCATCTAAAAATAGATTTGTTGAGGGTTGTTTTGTTTTTGTTGTTTTTTTATTTTCCTTTACAAGACGTTTTATAACCCCCAGCTATGGGAGCGGGGCGGGGCGTCTTCCCTTGTAACTGAGTGTGACAGGGGGGTGACAGTACTGTTCTTGTTTGACCCATCAACTCATATTTAAATTATTATTTTATTTTTACATATACTGAACTGTATCTTGCAACTTTGTTGGGGAAAATTGACAGGGGAGCCCGTTGAGGTAGAGTGTTTTAATGAGATCTGGGTGTTGGAGTCAGCCAAGTGTAATTTCTTTCACTATAAGTACACTTGACCAAAAACAGTGTAAAGTCGATCGTGAGACAACCAGCGTGACGTGAGGTAATTTTAAACGCTCCCAGGGTACTACATGGATCGTTGGTGCATTAGAGTCAAACGCTCCCGGGGTACTACATGGATCGTTGGTGCATTGGAGTCAAACGCTTCCGGGGTACTACATGGATCAATGGTGCATTGGAGTCAAACGCTCCCGGGGTACTACATGGATCGTTGGTGCATTAGAGTCAAACGCTCCCGGGTAACTACATGGATCGTTGGTGCATTAGAGTCAAACGCTTCCGGGGTACTGCATGGATCGTTGGTGCATTAGAGTCAAACGCTTCCGGGGTACTACATGGATCAATGGTGCATTGGAGTCAAACGCTCCCGGGGTACTACATGGATCGTTGGTGCATTAGAGTCAAACGCTTCCGGGGTACTACATGGATCAATGGTGCATTAGAGTCAAACGCTCCCGGGGTACTACATGGACCGTTGGTGCATTAGAGTCAAACGCTCCCGGGGTACTACATGGATCGTTGGTGCATTAGAGTCAAACGCTTCCGGGGTACTACATGGATCGTTGGTGCATTAGAGTCAAACGCTTCCGGGGTACTACATGGATCAATGGTGCATTGGAGTCAAACGCTCCCGGGGTACTACATGGATCGTTGGTGCATTAGAGTCAAACGCTTCCGGGGTACTACATGGATCAATGGTGCATTGGAGTCAAACGCTCCCGGGGTACTACATGGATCGTTGGTGCATTAGAGTCAAACGCTCCCGGGGTACTACATGGATCGTTGGTGCATTAGAGTCAAACGCTTCCGGGGTACTACATGGATCGTTGGTGCATTAGAGTCAAACGCTTCCGGGGTACTACATGGATCAATGGTGCATTGGAGTCAAACGCTCCCGGGGTACTACATGGATCGTTGGTGCATTAGAGTCAAACGCTTCCGGGGTACTACATGGATCAATGGTGCATTAGAGTCAAACGCTCCCGGGGTACTACATGGACCGTTGGTGCATTAGAGTCAAACGCTCCCAGGGTACTACATGGATCGTTGGTGCATTAGAGTCAAACGCTTCCGGGGTACTACATGGATCGTTGGTGCATTAGAGTCAAACGCTTCCGGGGTACTACATGGATCAATGGTGCATTGGAGTCAAACGCTCCCGGGGTACTACATGGATCGTTGGTGCATTAGAGTCAAACGCTTCCGGGGTACTACATGGATCAATGGTGCATTAGAGTCAAACGCTCCCGGGGTACTACATGGACCGTTGGTGCATTAGAGTCAAACGCTCCTGGGGTACTACATGGATCGTTGGTGCATTAGAGTCAAACGCTTCCGGGGTACTACATGGACCGTTGGTGCATTAGAGTCAAACGCTCCCAGGGTACTACATGGATCGTTGATGCATTATAGTCAAACGCTTCCGGGGTACTACATGGACCGTTGGTGCATTAGAGTCAAACGCTCCCGGGGTACTACATGGATCGTTGGTGCATTAGAGTCAAACGCTCCCGGGGTACTACATGGATCGTTGGTGCATTAGAGTCAAACGCTCCCGGGGTACTACATGGACCGTTGGTGCATTAGAGTCAAACGCTCCCGGGGTACTACATGGATCGTTGGTGCATTAGAGTCAAACGCTCCCGGGGTACTACACGGATCGTTGGTGCATTAGAGTCAAACGCTCCCGGGGTACTACACGGATCGTTGGTGCATTAGAGTCAAACGCTTCCGGGGTACTACATGGATCGTTGGTGCATTGGAGTCAAACGCTTCCGAGTTCGCGTGCTTTAGACACAAGAAGATTTATATACTCGACTACACTAGACTGCCGTCTCAGCCTGAGGCGCCCTGCAACCACTGCTGTTGCTGTGGGGGCGCCTGGGGGTATTTGTGGAGCCCAAAGGTGTGATGTCGGGAATCCAAAAAATTAATTTTTTAAAAAAAAATAATTATTTTCCACATGTGGGGTGGAGCAAACCCAAAACGATGCAAAGTGTGTGTTTGTGTGTGTGGCGGAGTGATGTTTCGTTAAAAAACAGGCACGTGACTTCTCTGACTCTAGACACGAAGACTGATTGGATAGTTCAAATGAAGACCTGGTCAATGAGAAGGTCTACCCTCCTTGTTTTTTTTTTCATCGGACTTGTTGTTGCGCTTGATGTTTTTGTTATCCTCTAGATCAGTGGTTCTCAACCTTGCTAATGCCGCGACCCTTTAATACAGTTCCTCGTGGTGTGGCGACCCCCAAACACTTAATTATTTTCGTTGCTACTTCATAACTTTGGAGTATATGAGTTTTCCGATGGTCTTTAGCGACCACAGGTTTGAGCACCGCTGCGGTAGATCAAACGTGGACAGTTTATTTTACGCCAACCTCACATGTTCTGCTTCATGCTGACTTCTGTGGTTGAGCTTGTTTTTCGGTTGTTGGTTTTCCCTACACAAAGAGACGGTGGAGCAGTCAAGGTTCGTGACGCCCAGGGTGACCCCTAAAACGTGCCGCGCCCTTACTTAAGAAAACAACTACTCATAAAAATTAGATTTAAAAAATAAGCCATATTTATCATGTGTACGGGGACTAGAAAAGATCAGCCCCAACAAATGTCACACATGGCTGCATCCACCCACCCTCTTTTCTACAACGCCGGAGCTCAGGGACTACCACACACATCCCCCCACCCCCCGAAGCATGGCTGTTTTTACTTGGTCAACACAACCGTTCCAGGAGATGTCGTGAATAAACCACTACAATCGCGAGGTAGACAATGAAGCTACTACACAAGTAGAACAACTCATTCGATCTGGGCTCATCATAATTGTAACGATGAAACCTAGAGCTCTGGGGTTTAGTTACCTGGTACCCAGGATCGGCCCCTCGGATGCTGGCGCCACGGGCAAGCTTAAATTAGGCGCCCATTTTAAGCATAATCATAAAAATGTGTGCAAAGAAAAAAAAAACTGAGGATTACGGAATTAGTTTATAATCTAGTTTTCTGTTTTTAAACAAACAAAGAACAACAAAAAATACGTTTCTTAGCTTGTACCTATACAGTATGAAGTTGTATGAACAATTAGCCACCGTGGGAAGCGTGAACAATTAGCCTACCGTGGGAAGTATGAACAATTAGCCACCGTGGGAAGTATGAACAATTAGCCACCGTGGGAAGTATGAACAATTAGCCACCGTGGGAAGTATGAACAATTAGCCTACCGTGGGAAGTATGAACAATTAGCCACCGTGGGAAGCGTGAACAATTAGCCACCGTGGGAAGTATGAACAATTAGCCTACCGTGGGAAGTATGAACAATTAGCCACCGTGGGAAGTATGAACAATTAGCCACCGTGGGAAGTATGAACAATTAGCCACCGTGGGAAGTATGAACAATTAGCCTACCGTGGGAAGTATGAACAATTAGCCACCGTGGGAAGTATGAACAATTAGCCTACCGTGGGAAGTATGAACAATTAGCCACCGTGGGAAGTATGAACAATTAGCCACCGTGGGAAGTATGAACAATTAGCCTACCGTGGGAAGTATGAACAATTAGCCACCGTGGGAAGTATGAACAATTAGCCACCGTGGGAAGCGTGAACAATTAGCCTACCGTGGGAAGTATGAACAATTAGCCACCGTGGGAAGTATGAACAATTAGCCTACCGTGGGAAGTATGAACAATTAGCCACCGTGGGAAGTATGAACAATTAGCCTACCGTGGGAAGTATGAACAATTAGCCACCGTGGGAAGTATGAACAATTAGCCACCGTGGGAAGCGTGAACAATTAGCCTACCGTGGGAAGTATGAACAATTAGCCACCGTGGGAAGTATGAACAATTAGCCACCGTGGGAAGTATGAACAATTAGCCACCGTGGGAAGTATGAACAATTAGCCTACCGTGGGAAGTATGAACAATTAGCCTACCGTGGGAAGTATGAACAATTAGCCTACCGTGGGAAGTATGAACAATTAGCCACCGTGGGAAGTATGAACAATTAGCCTACCGTGGGAAGCGTGAACAATTAGCCTACCGTGGGAAGTATGAACAATTAGCCACCGTGGGAAGTATGAACAATTAGCCTACCGTGGGAAGTATGAACAATTAGCCACCGTGGGAAGTACGAACAATTAGCCACCGTGGGAAGCGTGAACAATTAGCCAACCGTGGGAAGTATGAACAATTAGCCACCGTGGGAAGTATGAACAATTAGCCTACCGTGGGAAGTATGAACAATTAGCCTACCGTGGGAAGTATGAACAATTAGCCTACCGTGGGAAGTATGAACAATTAGCCACCGTGGGAAGTATGAACAATTAGCCACCGTGGGAAGTATGAACAATTAGCCTACCGTGGGAAGTATGAACAATTAGCCACCGTGGGAAGTATGAACAATTAGCCTACCGTGGGAAGTATGAACAATTAGCCTACCGTGGGAAGTATGAACAATTAGCCACCGTGGGAAGTATGAACAATTAGCCTACCGTGGGAAGCGTGAACAATTAGCCTACCGTGTGAAGTATGAACAATTAGCCACCGTGGGAAGTATGAACAATTAGCCACCGTGGGAAGTATGAACAATTAGCCACCGTGGGAAGTATGAACAATTAGCCTACCGTGGGAAGTATGAACAATTAGCCACCGTGGGAAGTATGAACAATTAGCATACCGTGGGAAGCGTGAACAATTAGCCTACCGTGGGAAGTATGAACAATTAGCCACCGTGGGAAGTATGAACAATTAGCCACCGTGGGAAGTACGAACAATTAGCCTACCGTGGGAAGCGTGAACAATTAGCCTACCGTGGGAAGTATGAACAATTAGCCACCGTGGGAAGTATGAACAATTAGCCACCGTGGGAAGTATGAACAATTAGCCACCGTGGGAAGTATGAACAATTAGCCACCGTGGGAAGTATGAACAATTAGCCTACCGTGGGAAGTATGAACAATTAGCCTGCGTGGGAAGTATGAACAATTAGCCACCGTGGGAAGTATGAACAATTAGCCACCGTGGGAAGTATGAACAATTAGCCTACCGTGGGAAGTATGAACAATTAGCCACCGTGGGAAGTATGAACAATTAGCCACCGTGGGAAGTATGAACAATTAGCCACCGTGGGAAGTATGAACAATTAGCCTACCGTGGGAAGTATGAACAATTAGCCTCCCGTGGGAAGTATGAACAATTAGCCACCGTGGGAAGTATGAACAATTAGCCTACCGTGGGAAGTATGAACAATTAGCCACCGTGGGAAGTATGAACAATTAGCCACCGTGGGAAGTATGAACAATTAGCCACCGTGGGAAGTATGAACAATTAGCCACCGTGGGAAGTATGAACAATTAGCCACCGTGGGAAGTATGAACAATTAGCCTACCGTGGGAAGTATGAACAATTAGCCACCGTGGGAAGTATGAACAATTAGCCACCGTGGGAAGTATGAACAATTAGCCACCGTGGGAAGTATGAACAATTAGCCACCGTGGGAAGTATGAACAATTAGCCACCGTGGGAAGTATGAACAATTAGCCACCGTGGGAAGTATGAACAATTAGCCTACCGTGGGAAGTATGAACAATTAGCCACCGTGGGAAGTATGAACAATTAGCCACCGTGGGAAGTATGAACAATTAGCCACCGTGGGAAGTATGAACAATTAGCCACCGTGGGAAGTGTGAACAATTAGCCTACCGTGGGAAGTATGAACAATTAGCCACCGTGGGAAGTATGAACAATTAGCCACCGTGGGAAGTATGAACAATTAGCCACCGTGGGAAGTATGAACAATTAGCCACCGTGGGAAGTATGAACAATTAGCCACCGTGGGAAGTATGAACAATTAGCCACCGTGGGAAGTATGAACAATTAGCCTACCGTGGGAAGTATGAACAATTAGCCTACCGTGGGAAGTATGAACAATTAGCCACCGTGGGAAGTATGAACAATTAGCCTACCGTGGGAAGTATGAACAATTAGCCACCGTGGGAAGTATGAACAATTAGCCACCGTGGGAAGTATGAACAATTAGCCACCGTGGGAAGTATGAACAATTAGCCACCGTGGGAAGTATGAACAATTAGCCACCGTGGGAAGTATGAACAATTAGCCTACCGTGGGAAGTATGAACAATTAGCCACCGTGGGAAGTATGAACAATTAGCCACCGTGGGAAGTATGAACAATTAGCCACCGTGGGAAGTATGAACAATTAGCCACCGTGGGAAGTATGAACAATTAGCCACCGTGGGAAGTATGAACAATTAGCCACCGTGGGAAGTATGAACAATTAGCCTACCGTGGGAAGTATGAACAATTAGCCACCGTGGGAAGTATGAACAATTAGCCACCGTGGGAAGTATGAACAATTAGCCACCGTGGGAAGTATGAACAATTAGCCACCGTGGGAAGTGTGAACAATTAGCCTACCGTGGGAAGTATGAACAATTAGCCACCGTGGGAAGTATGAACAATTAGCCACCGTGGGAAGTGCGAACAATTAGCCACCGTTGGAAGTGCGAACAATTAGCCACCGTGGGAAGTGCGAACAATTAGCCACCGTGGGAAGTATGAACAATTAGCCACCGTGGGAAGTATGAACAATTAGCCACCGTGGGAAGTGCGAACAATTAGCCACCGTGGGAAGTGCGAACAATTAGCCACCGTGGGAAGTGCGAACAATTAGCCACCGTGGGAAGTATGAACAATTAGCCACCGTGGGAAGTGCGAACAATTAGCCACCGTGGGAAGTGCGAACAATTAGCCACCGTGGGAAGTGCGAACAATTAGCCACCGTGGGAAGTATGAACAATTAGCCACCGTGGGAAGTATGAACAATTAGCCACCGTGGGAAGTATGAACAATTAGCCACCGTGGGAAGTGCGAACAATTAGCCACCGTGGGAAGTATGAACAATTAGCCACCGTGGGAAGTATGAACAATTAGCCACCGTGGGAAGTGCGAACAATTAGCCTACCGTGGGAAGTATGAACAATTAGCCACCGTGGGAAGTATGAACAATTAGCCTACCGTGGGAAGTATGAACAATTAGCCACCGTGGGAAGCGTGAACAATTAGCCACCGTGGGAAGTATGAACAATTAGCCACCGTGGGAAGTATGAACAATTAGCCTACCGTGGGAAGTATGAACAATTAGCCACCGTGGGAAGCGTGAACAATTAGCCTACCGTGGGAAGTATGAACAATTAGCCTACCATGGGAAGTACGAACAATTAGCCACCGTGGGAAGTATGAACAATTAGCCACCGTGGGAAGTATGAACAATTAGCCACCGTGGGAAGTATGAACAATTAGCCACCGTGGGAAGTATGAACAATTAGCCACCGTGGGAAGTATGAACAATTAGCCACCGTGGGAAGTATGAACAATTAGCCACCGTGGGAAGTATGAACAATTAGCATAGTGGATTTATTTTTTCTTGCTTTTAGATCAGCAAATCTTTTGCTAGCACTTTCTATTTTTCCTCAACGGCGCTCAAGTGCAATGATTTTCTTATGTGGTTGCGAGCCTTGAAAATACACGTTTGGGGGTGTAATTGGGATTCTTATCCGATTTGTCAAATTTTCAGCCCCCCTCCCCCAAATCTAGGTCAATGTTACATATTATAAAGGATGTCTACGAAAAAACGTTGTTTAAATTAATTCCTATTGACATCAATTCTTTAGTAGATGCAAGATGTCATTGGATTTTAAAATGGCCTAACGTACTTTTCTGAGCACATGCCCCCCTAACACAACCCCACCCCCACCCCCCCCCCCCAATGTATATTTAGATCAAATTCTTCAGATAACGGAATCCATCACTATAGTTGTGTTTTTAAACATGTAAGGGCGCGTGGCCAAGACGTAATACTCATCCATAAATTTGCGCGAGGCTATCTGAAACTGGAATGGATAAATTAAATTCTCACATTGTGAGATTTGACCCCGGGAAAAAAAATGTCTAACCGACCTGAGATGTGGTTTATGAACATGGACGATCGCGGTCCAAACCTGTTCATTTCTACTCATTTTAAGGGTGGGGGAGGGGTGACGGTTGGTTTAAAGGGGAAAGTGACCGCTGCCAACGTGTGAGCGTGTTACTCTATTCAGTTGAAACAATCGGAAAAGAGGAATTACTTTTTTTAAAAAGGGGATTTCGTTTTTGTTTTTACTAAAACTGCCTGATCAGTCTTATGGTACTTTGCGATGGACCGAGTGTTAAACTTGACAGAAATGTTTCCTAAGAGATAAGAGAGGGCGGTTGGACAATGTGATCATTATTGAAAAGTGGGTTGCGATGTGTGATGATGGATGTGGGATGCTGGATGCGGGTTGTGATTTGAAGGGTGTGTGATGGTGGATGAGGGGTATGAGATGTGGGATGTGGGGTATGAGATGTGAAAAGAGGGGTGTGGGAAGCGAGTTGGGATTTGAAGGGTGTGTGGTGTTGGATAAGGGGTATGAGATGTGGGATAAGGGATGTGGGATGGTTACCGGAAATTTGATCAAAAGAAATTTGGTCGATGGAAAATTGATCGACGGTAATTTGATCAAACGTAAATTCGGTCGAATCTTTTTTTCTGTCCAGACGTTAAAATGTTCGTCAAATTTCTTTTTGAACGCACTATACTAAATAGTAAAACAAAATAATGCGTTCAAAAAGAAATTTGACGCAAAATTTTAACGTATAAATTTAAAAAAAACGATTCGACCAAATTTCTGTTCGATCAAATTTCCGTCGATCAATTTTCCGTCGACCAAATTTCTGTTCGATCAAATTTCCGTCGATCAATTTTCCTTCGACCAAATTTCTTTCGATCAAATTTCCGGATACGATGTGGGATGGCATTTATATCAGACAGAGCTGACCATTTATGTTTTATTAAAAAAAGAACAAAGGCCCAATGTTTGACAACTACATTTCGTTTTTTTTTTTTTAAGTTGTCCTCTGTTATAATAGTTAGTCAATTATTTGCAGTACAAATAATTAACATTTAGTCTAACTTAATCCTTCAACAGTGAATCTCGAAACCTGACCAGGCAGGAGAACTAAAATTCAACGTCCCTTATGAAAGCAAGGAGACCAGTTTTAACAAAAATAATTTTTGTCAGCTTTTCCATTGAGGTGGGAGATGAAGTGGCGTGCGTTAGCTTAATGTCACCCAGGGTACGGCCTATTTACACACACACATCTAATTCGCACCCCCCCCCCTCACACATACACACCTGTGCGCCACTAGTGAATGTTGTTGGTAAGGTGTGGGTATTAAATCTTTTAAGTTTCTTCTGCGTGAGCTATGGCAAAAAGAAAAAAAAATGATTTTGAGAATCACTGCAATGGCCATATGTAGAGTAACACTAAAAATAACTCTGCATTTGATTATTTGTGTCTCGGATATTGGACACGGAGACAGACGACTCACGATGAAGTCGTGACTTCTCCCTCCGCCCGGTGACCAAAGTGACAACACCAAAGTGAAAGTACTTCACCAGCTGTTCCTGTGTCGAGGAGGGGGGGGGGGTGAGTTCAAAGTTTGAGGTTAGCTGTTGTGTTTTTGAAAAGTGACGTCAACCTGTTACATAAATGTGACTAATCCTGGGTGGCGATGGAGACCTCGTGTTGGCTGAGACTCTCTCCCTCCCCCTTTGCCTTTCCTGCTTCTGGGCTTTGATCTTGTCAGGGACATGTGACCTTTCTTATTCTTTTCTTTCAGTATTAGGTAGAATACACCTCCCTCTCTCTTTGTGCGTATATATATATATATATATATCTTATCATCCATCAATCAACAAAAATATTGCCCAACCATCTGTCCATAAATCCATGTATCGCCCGTCCACCGACTCATCAAGCCATCCAATCCTCTATCCATCAAAAAATCCAGCCATCATTTTTTTTTCCCAACCGAATATCCGCCAACATATCCACTCATCAATCCTCCACTCAGCTATCCTAACATCCATCCACCAATAACACTCAAAATGAGAGGATACTATAATCAATAAAAAGATCACATGCCTGGACAGGGCTACCTCTGTCCTTCAGAATTCCTAAAATGTTTGAAACAAGAAGAATCAGGACACGCCGCGTCCTGGCCAAGGCAGCGAACAATGGCCGCCCCTGTCTTGGCATTGCATGTACACGAGAGAATGCATCGTGCGTACGGTGGCCGCATGTAGGCGGGTCTTAGGTTTCTTTTGTTTATATTGCTGTACACTAACACGACAAGAATTCCTAGCTCGATAAGTATTTGCTGTGACGTAATTTCCGCTTTTGGTTTGGAGCCAGATGACATTGACTTTTTGGGGGGGGATTTTGGTGGCCGTTGGACTTGACCACACCACGTTTGGCCAGGGTGCTGTTCTGAAAGCTCATGGACCACCCCCTGACCCCCCCTCCCGTCCCCATAAGTTTTGCTACGACATTTTTCTTAGTGCTCGCCATATTCAATTTTAATAGAATAATACAGCGGTCATCAAACAATTTTGGTTAGATTTCGTCAAACTTTCGCCGGGTCCAACACTAACGGCGAACGAAGGTGTGGGGTATGTGGTTGGGGAGGGGGGGCAGGCCCAGGGGCGTGATTCTTCATGAGTCGCCATTCAAGAGAATGTGCCGAAACGTTTACTTATGCGTGATGTAAAATTATTACGAAGACAGAGAAAAAATGGGAAGATAACAGCAAAGAATGGACGGGATTACAACTGGGGGCGATGTGATGCAAGGGGCAGGAGATCGAGAGGAATGGAGAAGAAGAGTTTTTATGTCATTTGTGACGCCCCAACGGTCGAAGGACTGCAGGACATGATGATGGTGAAAATTATTATTAAAGTTTAATTAAATATTGTTATATTGACACAGTTAATTCAAGAGCTATGCTTGGTAGCGTTTCAATAATTCTATGCTACGCTCATCGACAGACACCATCAAGCCTAGCAAATCATAGATGATGTAGGCAGTTCTTTTAGAGTAGATTGAATGGCAATAGACACAGATGACGGAAAATGATGTTAAGCCAATATAAGAGACTGGGAAAACGAAAAAAAACTGCACATTTTCGTGAACAGCTGGTCGCCTGGGAGAACACTGCACATCTTCGTGAACAGCTGGTCGCCTGCGAGAACTCTGCACATCTTAGTGAACAGCTGGTCACATGCGAGAATACAGCACATCTTCGTGAACAGCTGGTCGCCTGCGAGAACACTGCACATCTTCGTGAACAGCTGGTCGCCTGCGAGCACACTGCACATCTTAGTGAACAGCTGGTCGCCTGCGAGAACACTGCACATCTTCGTGAACAGCTGGTCGCCTGCGAGCACACTGCACATCTTAGTGAACAGCGGGTCGCCTGCGAGAATACTGCACATCTTCCTGAACAGCTGGTCGCCTGCGAGAACACTGCACATTTTCGAGAACAGCGGGTCGCCTGCGAGAACACTGCAGATCTTCCTGAGCAGCTGGTCGCCTGCGAGAACACTGCACATCTTCGTGAACAGCGGGAAAATAATGTGGAGACGGGTAGGTCATAAAAATTGAGATGGATAGGTCGTAGAATGAGTGAATAGGTCGTATCAGTAGATGGCTTGGTCATACCATGAGATGGATAGGTCATACCATGAGATGGATAGGTCATACCATGAGATCGACAGGTCATACCATGAGATGGATAGGTCATACCATGAGATGGATAGGTCATACCATGAGATGGATAGGTCATACCATGCGATGGATAGGTCATACCATGAGATGGGTAGGTCATACCATGAGATGGATAAGTCATACCGTGAGATGGATAGGTCATACCATGAGATGGATAGGTCATACCGTGAGATGGATAGGTCATACCATGAGATGGATAGGTCATACCATGAGATGGATAGGTCATACCGTGAGATGGATAGGTCATACCGTGAGATGGATAGGTCATACCGTGAGATGGATAGGTCATACCGTGAGATGGATAGGTCATACCATGAGATGGATAGGTCATACCATGAGATGGATAGGTCATACCGTGAGATGGATAGGTCATACCGTGAGATGGATAGGTCATACCATGAGATGGATAGGTCATACCGTGAGATGGATAGGTCATACCGTGAGATGGATAGGTCATACCGTGAGATGGATAGGTCATACCGTGAGATGGATAGGTCATACCATGAGATGGATAGGTCATACCATGAGATGGATAGGTCATACCGTGAGATGGATAGGTCATACCGTGAGATGGATAGGTCATACCGTGAGATGGATAGGTCATACCATGAGATTGATAGGTCATACCGTGAGATGGATAGGTCATACCATGAGATGGATAGGTCATACCATGAGATGGATAGGTCATACCATGAGATGGATAGGTCATACCATGAGATGGATAGGTCATACCATGAGATGGATAGGTCATACCGTGAGATGGATAGGTCATACCGTGAGATGGATAGGTCATACCGTGATAGCCAGGCAGCTACGAATGAAAGCGAAGTCAAGATAAATGATTCTTTTTTTTAAAACCACTTTTGTAACATGTGTTTCAACATGCTCTTCAAATAATGGACCGATGAAATATAACACAAAAAAAACCTTTAAATTATTTTACGTTTCAGTTGTATCTGATCTAAAGAAGTGAGACGTTTTGTTTTAAGCTGCGACCACTTGGCGTTATCGTCTTCATCCGGCAGCTAATTTCACATTTAACAAACAGCGCATTGTGCCTGAAGACTAATTAGTTGGACTACGAATGTGACTTATTGTGCGAGTTTCTCTTTATGTTGTGTTCTGTGAGCTTTAAATGAATTTAAAGGTCAGGTACATGAAATAGTTACGGGAGAAGCAATATTTGATATCATTACTTTAAAATAGATTTTAGACCAGCGGTTCTCAATCTCTGGGTCGCGACCCCTTTTTGGGTGACAAACGATACTTACACAGGGATCGCTGAGGAAAACACATATTTATGAAGCAGCGACGAAAATAATTGTAACGGTTTGGTTACACCACAACAACGAGGAACTGTATTCAAGGGTCGCGGCATTAGCAAGGTTGAGGACCACTGTTTTAAAAAAAATTTGACGAGCCGTCGATTCCGTTTCAAATTTGTAGCAAAATTTAATACAAAGTGGGACTGTATGGAGCATTGTGAAGTAAATTAAATAATAAGTGGAATAAGATATTTTCAGGCTCAAAAAGAGCACCGGTGAATCATACGGACGTTTGGGCTTAACGTCATTTTCTTCAGGCAATACAGACCATGAAATGAAAAGTTAGGTGACAAAAGAAACAATCTAATTGTCAAGAGATGACAATGTAGCTCTCTCGGGCTCTGTATAGAAACCATATAATATACTCCTCAAATAACATGACATGTGCAATCATAAGATGACAATGTAGCTCTCTCGGGCTCTGTATAGAAACCATATAATATACTCCTCAAATAACATGACATGTGCAATCATAAGATGACAATGTAGCTCTCTCGGGCTCTATATAGAAACCATATAATATACTCCTCAAATAACATGACATGTGCAATCATAAGATGACAACTGCAATTCTGCATGAACGAACTGATGTGACATTCATGCAGTAGGATTTCTAGAACAAATATTATAATTTGCATCCAAGAGGACCTTGAAGGTGGAGCGCAGGGACGTCAATTTTTTAAAATATGATTTAATTTATAAATATTTTGTTCAGCTAATACTAATGTAGAATTTGCATATTTTTCACACAACTGTTAAAAATTTGAGTGTGTGTGACACGAGTGAGCAGGAGTCCAACATAGCATGTCTGTGTTGTTTATTTCTCAACAAAACCAGGCACAGCAATACTAACACATTCCTTTTAAGACCGTTTGAAGCAACAACTGTTGCCTACTAATTTTGTTCTTTTAAAATTTTATGTACGTGGTCTATATATACAGTAGTGCTTCATTTATCCTAGCTATCTGGGATACAATGGGGTTTGGATATCCTATTATTTTAAAAAATGCAGACACTCTTATGAAAATGTCGCGTTACCGAATTTAGTGCATAAAATATATATTATATATATATATATATATATATATATATCTGTATTATGTGACAGAGAAGTGAAGAGGGTACACCACTAAAACCCCAGAGGAAAACGGCTCAATGGCAGACCTAGGCTTAGATGGACGGATGATGTGGGGAAAAGGATCTACAGTAGCTGGCAATCCAAGCGTGGAAAAGAAAAGCATTAGTTAGTTCTGAGTGGAAGGAAGGGGTGAACGGTGGAGGCGACACCACTTGACACATTTGCATCTGTTGCCTCAAGCCGTCCAAACCCAGTTCATGATTGCCTTGCTTATTCGCCCTTGCAACCAGTCAAACATCTTCTTCAATACCAGGCACACAAACATGGCAAATCCCTCTACATACATAGGAGCCAGAAGGAGCAATGCATTGATCGTTGGTCCTTAATATATAGAAGAAGAAAAACCGTCCAGCTGGTTCTCAAAAATAAATTATTCGCGCTTAGAATAAAAATCTGGTGTTAATTTGTCTTTGCGGGTGTGCTGTCTACGATATGTATTAACTAATGAATTCGCAGATCACATTATCACTAGCTGATACATAAATAGTTCGGCAAGGGCGGAATCTTTGTCCGATGCTCGTCCCCCTCATCAGGGGGGTGCATTTGGGATAACTAACGTTTCGGCTGATCGGTGTTCTGAAAATTGAAGCTACTACTGAAAATTTATTTGTTTGGATTAAGCTGACAGCGCATTGTTTAAGGAAATTTCCACGGAACGTCTTGCCAAAAGACAGCAACGAGAAGACCTTTAGACCAAATTAAAATACATTTTTTTTAAAAATGCTATGACCGCAATAGTCTCCACACCTGACAACTCTACGGTTGACTACACTGTTAACGAATTATGGTCCTGTTGGTTTTGTTGTGTTTGTTTTTTTTTTTTTTTTTTTTTTGTTGTTGTAATATTACACTCTGTTCACACAATAGTAGACAATAATGAGGTGTTATTTTCTTTTAACAGAGGGGAACATAACAACAACAACAAAAATCGTAGAATGTATTCATAGATCCGATGCACACTGTTATCCTTTGAAAAAGACGAGATAGATTGCGAGTCAATAAAAATAAAAAATATATAAAAATAAAACCAACCAAAATAAAAGATGTCAGAGGATTACAAACTTTTGAAATGGAAAACAATTTTTCAAG
Source organism: Omphiscola glabra (assembly GCA_964017045.1). Lineage (NCBI taxonomy): Eukaryota > Metazoa > Mollusca > Gastropoda > Lymnaeidae > Omphiscola > Omphiscola glabra. Next base: position 9,054,942 of record OZ024807.1, on the reverse strand, counting down.
GAAATTGTAAAATAACAGAATGGGGTTTTGAAACAAAAACTACAATCGATTGACTCACTCAGTGGGGGTTGGGGGGGGCAATGGGGGGGCAATGGTGGGGGGAGCAAAGGGGGACAAAGACCAAAATCCGCCCTAAAAGCTTCCAAGAAGTATTCTTTGTTTAAAAAAACAACTGAGCAGATGACAAATTGAGGAGAGTCATTTGAATTGTTACAGGTCTTGTTACGGGTGATGAACAGTTGTTTCATTATGTGGTCCTCGTAACGTGAGCTGGTGTGTGGCCCTCGGGAAATTGTATCAAGTGCACGGATATCAAAAGGAGGGGAGGGGAAAAAATGAATACTAAAACTATTTAAGTGAACCCTGGCAGAGATGGCTCTCTTCAGTCAAGGTCAGGGTTACGCATGACCTTGGGACCGGGTAAAGGGGTTTGGGGAAATGGTTGTTAATACTACGTGAAGTACTTTGTTAGTGCTTTGCCCACTCAGGTCCCTTCGCGGATTTCTCCAGTTAAATATGACCGGTAGTATTATATTTAATGCCGCAAGGATTCCCAGCCAGGGGCGAGTCCGGGAAACATTAATGGCTAGGAAACTTTATTTGGCAAAGTCATGTGTGCTATGACGTTAAGAGTAGGGGTGAGAGGGGAAGAGTGGAGAATTAAACCTTTATAAAATTGCGAGTCCTTTTGTTTTCATCATCATCATCATCATGTCCCTTACTCCTTGGACCGTTGGGGCGCCACAGATGACATGACAACTATCCTTCTCCATTTCCCTCGGTCTTCTGCGCTACGCATAGAATCGCCTAGTTTTAAATTCGTCCACTCTTTGATGTTATCTTCCCATCTTTTTCTCCGTCTTCCTCTTCTTCTCCCTCCCCTACTTATGCCATGCATGATTTCTTTGGCGAGCCCTTGTTTTCTGGTCACGTGGCCATACCACTCAAGTTTACGCTTTTTTTTACAGACACCAGGAGGTCATCGTAACATTTTCGAATTTCTTCGATAACGATGGTGAAGGCTGGTGGGTAGCGGATAGTAGGTGGCTGGTAGCGGGTAGTGGGTGGAGGGTAGCGGGTAGCGGGTAGTAGATAGTTGGTAGCGGGTAGCCAGTGATGTCAGCTTGTTTAAAGTTTAAACTCTTGCAAGACGAAATTATCTTTTCGTCCTCCTCTAAACAACAACGTTTCCATACCTACGATCGAAAATAAACGGATATTTCTGTACCATAAGTATCAAAGTAACAAAGACTGTAGATTTGTGAGCAAGTGTCTTCTGCAATTTGAATGGAAGGGGAAAAAAATAGGAATCATTTTCAGCCAATCCAGTAAGCCACTTTTTTTTTTTTTTTTGTAAGGCTATTTCAAACTTTGGCCAAGGAAGCTGGTTGGGGCATGATTCAACTGGCCAACCCACTTTTTTTTTTACACCAACCATAAGGACCCTTAAAGCTGTGTTTTCGAAATGGTTAATTTAACCCCTGCAAAAAATGTGACTCATATTTATTGAAGTTCTTAATATCTCTTCAAGCTGAATTGTCGTAAGAGTCTACGTCTTTTGATATAGTTGTTAGGAAAAAAACCACATATTTCATTCTTCTAGTTTAAAAATTCATGGCTCCGATGACAGCAAACACGCATGTCCTAAGTCTGATTAAATTTAAGATTTAGCCTGGGAAGATACAAATATTCTAAGTTTGCGTATTATATTTTCTAAGCGTCAGTTCACACGATAAAATTCTACGTCAAATTGTTGGATGAACGCACTATTTTGTGTGTGGTTTCTTTTTTTTTTGGGGGGGGGGGGGGGGGGAAATTGATCAAATTTGAAAGTTGTGTCTCGGGTATGAGTGGCAGAACATAGAGCCCGATTTGAGAACCCATTCCGTGAGAAAGATATGATTCCCTGTACACAGAACACAATTTGAGCAGCGCCCCTTTCGTGAAACAGATTATTCACTGTATTCTATAATGATTTTCTTTTCAAAGGGTGCCACGCGCCAAGATGTATCCTTGACCTGGAAAGTGACGTATTATATTCAGTGACACACCCGACGTGTCACACAACCAAAACGGGTTACGATGATTCGTTAGGCCATGCAGTCGTTTCAGCACGGTGAAGATTAAAAGTAACGGAGAGCCTCGATGGCCTGTTTCCTATGTACACCCTTCCTGCTGCTACAGCAGCGATTACGTCATCTGATTAATATTAGATTATATGATTATGTTCTTTAATAACTGTATGGCATAAGGCAGCGGTTCTCAACCTGTGGGTCGCCACCCCTTTGGGGGTCGAACGACCCTTTCCCAGGTGTCGCACAAGACCATCGGAAACACATACACTCCACAGTTATGAAGTGGCAACGAAAATAATTGTGTGGTTGGGGGTCGCCACAACATGAGGAACTGTATTAAAGGGCCGTGGCATTAGAAAGGCTGAGAACCACTGGCATAAGGCTTAAAATACGAATATTATGTTAAAATCTTCAATTAAGCTTTTTTTTTTTTTAAATTGCTTGAGGGGAATGTGAAAAAGGGGGGGGGGCATCAAGTGTGCACTTTTTTGTTTCTTTTTTTTTTAGGCCCGGGGTGTGGATTGGGGGGGGGCATTTTCGGAAACCTACATAGGTTTTGGGTTGTTTTTTTTTCTTGTTGAAAGAGGTTGCGAATTTCCACGGCCAACCTCGTGCGGCACCATCCCTACATAGTCACATCTCTGGGCATAAGTGTTAGAAGTGTTAAAAGACGTGTCGTTAATGGCGTGTGTCCAGGGCCGGATTAAGCCATTTTAGGGCCCAAGGCACAAACCCACATGGGTGCCCCCTTCTGCCCGGATCTTTCTCTGACCGTGACCGCTGGTATGTTCAATATTATGCAAAGAAAACAGTTGTTAACAAATATGTTTGTAGTTTGTACTACTATCACTTATATAAAATCTACAATTAAGTATTTCTGTATTAAAATTAATAGTTAATAAATTTTGAAATAATAATAGACAAAAATACTTTTTTTTATTAGATGAAAAAATCAAAAAGATATTGTCATTTAAATTTTAAAGTTTTTTTTTCTAGATTTACATCTAGCAAAGTCTTTGAGGGTATCGTCAAAGTTAATTTTGCGCAACACATCTGCCTCGATCATAAGCAGAGATAAGGAATCGAGCCTTTCTTGTTTCATTGTTGATCTATTTGGATTTGTTGTACGTTTCAACTGAGAAAAAGAGCTCTCAGTTGAACAGTTAGAAACCATTAATGTTAAAAATATGCGCAAGGTGATTTCAACATTTGGAAAGGCACACTCGATGTTGTCTCTAACTATTACTTTGTATAATTCTCCATGATTGAACGTGTTATTTTCCAATTTTGATGCAGGAAACTTGTGGCGAATATATGAATGAAACTGTTGTAATTCAGTATATAAATTATTGTTCAGATCTTTAGGATAAGCATTTATTAGTTCGTCACAACACTGAGACGTTTGTGATAGTGATACATCGACCAAACAAGAAAATCGAACTGCTACATCATTATATACTTGTCCTCGTCTACTCATTTCTGTCTCAAGTTTGTCAACAATGGCGTAAAATGTAGATATACGAAATGTGTCTATGGCATTCAGAGATAACTCAGGGGCATCACCATCAATTACCACTGTCGTTCGTCAACGTTGACTTATAATCTACACCTGGTGTTATTATTTTTGCAGCTTCTTCAAATCTTTCAAATTCATTCCTAGATTTATGCAAGTGATCTGCTAGTGAAGAATACAAATCAGCAGACGTGTTCAAGTTCACATGCTCATTTTGTAGAGCTTGACTAGCCCTGTGAAAATGCTGTAATACCTCTTCCCAAAAAACAAGCATGAAAGCAAATTATAATTCTTGCTTCTTCTTTGCAATGTTTTCTGCTTGTCTTCTGGTGTCTCTTTCTGTGAATGATCTTCTTGTATACCTTCTAATGCTTTTAAAATCTGAGGATGAGACTTTAGTATAGCGGCAGTTGCAACAGCATGTGCGTCCCATTTGGTATCGGAAAGAGACTTTACCAGCGTTTCATTCACAAGGCATCTTTTCAGAATCTTCCATCTGTTGGTTGAAGCTGAGAAAAACGTATAGATCAGTTGCATTGTATGGAAGAAATTTACTGCCTCTAAACAGGAGTCAACGACACTTCTGCCTACAAGATTTAGTAAATGGGCAGCACAGGGTATGTATATAGCAAACTCATTTTCCTCTAGAATTTTTTTTTGCATGCCCTTGTAGCACCCAGACATATTAGCTGCATTATCGTAGGATTGACCTCTGCTTAGCCATATCTTCACCGGTGTGATTTTGCAGCTCCAAGAAAGTCAAAAAGCGTTCAATGGGCTCTCCATCTGCTACATATCGAAGAACAACGCTTAACTGATATATATGTGAAATATCGGGTGTTGAGTCTACTGACAAGCTGAAATAACTGGAAGCCTTTACTTCATCTACAATTACTTCACTGACTTTTTTGGAAATAATTTCAATCAGCTCTTCACATATAGTTTTGGATAAATAAGAAGGATTTCCCTTTCCAGAATTTCCATATTTCGCAATGTGTGATGCTAGAATGGATCAACTCCAGCAACCCTAAAAAATTTCCATTTTGTACAGATCCAAATTTTTCCTTTCCCCCTCTAAAAGCCAGACCGCGCTCAGCTATAGTGCAAATAACCGCTACTGCTCGCCTCAAAACATGTTCACAGTAACTATACTCTTCATTTATTTGCTCTTCTAACTTGTGTAGTAGACCGGAGCCTTGTCGACGACTCAGGTATATTCACATGCAGTCTTTATGAGTAGCGCTTTGTTTGTGATTATCAACATAAATGTTATTTTTCCAGTCACTGAACCCATTTTTATCAGTTTATGGGTCTATTACTAAGGGGTTCCCGGTCGAATTAATTAATTAATGTTATTATTTTAATATTATTGTCTCAGACACGCGTAGAACCTAAAAGATTCTTACAGTCTCAGACACTCGTAGATCCTAAAAGATTCTTACAGTCTCAGACACGCGTAGATTCTAAAAGATTCGTAGCCTCTTAAAGTTACTAAAATTAAAGTCGGATCTTGTAAATGACGCCCTTCTCTTGAGCAATTTTCGTTCACGCCCACCAATATGTCTCTGCTATCCCTCTTGACTGTATTTCAAGCTCAAATTGTATTATAAATCTCATGTTTTCCACCCGGCGTCCCGATATCGAGTCGAGCCATTTGAAAGATTACTTATCATCTGAACACAAAGATAAAACAGTCAGTAATAGCTAGTTGAAATCTCCCGCCTGCGCCCACGGTCCTTTCGATCACAACGTACACAGCTGAACTGCCCTGTCGACAGTAACGCACATTGGTACCGCCAAACAGCCCTGTCGATCCCCGAAGTAAAGTGGTCACCGGAACAGCTCTGTGGACAGTGACGTATCCTGGTTCTTAGAACAGCCAAGTCATCCGCGTCTACTGCTGTATTTATTCCAGATAGTGGCTTAAAAGAAGGTGGTTGCTTCGGCCCTCCAAGGCTATCATTCTTTCTATATATTTAGGTCGGCAATTACATTCAACCGCATACGTTTTTTACCTTAAAGTTTGGGGGGGGGGGGGGGGAATCTTGGCAAGCCGAGAACGGCACCGACCCTAACTACGCCGATGTTCTAGATTTTCACAACTGTGGAAATAAACAGTGACTCCTATTCTGTGTACGTAAGTGACTCCAAACCAAGCGTCAGTAAATCTCAAACCATGATACATTCTTAGCTGTCGATGAATTTATTTTCTCCAATGTTGTACCGGGCGTGTACAAAGTTTCTAGTCCTCCAACGTTGTACCGGGGCGTGTAAAAAGTTTAGTCCCCCAATGTTGTACCGGGGCGTGTACAACGTTTCTAGTCCTTCTAACGTGCATTTTTGGATAAAAGGGTGTGTGTGTGGGGGAGGGGGGTTTAAATTAAAACATCATGCTGAGTTGTAGTGCCGAGAGCACCATTTTACATCATGTACCATTCGGACCTTTCCACGCCTTGTCTCATTTAGACCCTTCTGCTCCCGGGTTTAATCAGACTTTTCCACCCCAATCTCCTTCAGACCCATCCACTCCTTGTCTCATTCAGGCCTTTTCACGGCAATCTTATGCAAACCTTTCCACTCCTATCTCATTCAGACCTTTCACTCCTTGTCTAATGCAGACCTATCCAATCCTTGTCTCAATCAGACCTTTCCATCCCTATCTCAGTCAGACCGCCTTGTCTCAGTCAGACCTATCCACTCCTTGTCTAATGCAGACCTTTCCAATTCTTGTCTCATTCAGAACTTTCCAAAATTCTCTAATGCACACCTTTCCACTTCTTGCCTCATTTAAGACATGTCCTTATATTGTCTTATGCGGACTTCTCCACCAGCTGCCTCATTCAGAACTCTCCACCCCATGCCTCATTCAGAACTCTCCACCCCATGCCTCATTCGGATATTTTCAACACTATCCCATCCTGATCGTTTTACCAAATTTTTCATTCCGACTTTGACCCATTCAAACGTTTCTCCTCTATTGCAAGAATTCAGAGCTTTGTTTGCTATTATTATTTGTGTACATTTTAAACTAATGTCTCCCCCCCCCCCCCAACCTAATAACTCATTAAAAAAAAAAGAGATCTTTAGTAACGTCATTCTTATATTATTATTTTTGTATTCATAACACAGTTGTCAAAGCTATTCCTCTTCAGCCGAATCCATGGCCATGGTGACGTTGTGGCACAGCCTACCGGCACTGAAAGATGCCTTTGTAAAGTCAAATTATTGTTATGGCTACAATGCCAGGTGTACGCGTATACATATGATATACAAAATAAACACTCAACGCCTGCCAGACTTGGGGGAAATTACCAAAACAGCGCTGCTGGAAAAACCCAAGCCGCAGAAAGCCTGTGACGCAGTTGCATATGATTAACAGGTTACTGTAAAATAAAGACTGTAGGAGGTCCGCTGTATGTGGAAAAAAAGGTAACTTCAAATAAATGCATTGATAGATGCTATATTTATATTGTCGTAAAAATATATATGAATATATATTATAAATAAATACAAATTTGTGGGTCGGTCCGATCACTAATGATTGGCTAGCGAAGTGTTTGACTACCAGAGTAACTTGGATCTCTCTAACCAGAAACATTGAATACCGTAAACATGATCTTTGAGGGCTGCCCCCCCCCCCACACACTTTTTTCCAAAGTCAAACCCCAGAAACAGATTAGGGCTCATTGCTCTCAGTCACATCAAACCATTTTACCGGTCCAATTTTGTGCTAGATACGCTTATCTTTTAAGCAACCATTAACCCTCTTGGGACGGCTGGGCCGATCTATCGAATGGCGAAAAAGACGGGTGGCCGATCTATCGGCTAAACAGTAAAAGCTTCGAGGTTGGCTAGCGGGTTGACGTACCAGCCAGTCAGATTGCTTCTCGCGTGTCTTGTTCATTTCGCCATTTTAATGGCGGCTTCCATTGAAATTGTATGGTCTTCTATCATTTTATATCAAATTTTTTTTTTCAAATGTTTGTTAGGACTTATTAAGGCTTAAGAATCATAAAATTCAACAAAATTCTACAAGTAAGAAATGTTTATTCTAAGTTTTTTTTAAAAATGCATGCATAAATTATGCAAATGAGGATATCTCATCTCCATAAATGTTGAAATTTCAGTTTGATTTCTTAAAATCGTATAAGTACATTAAATTCCATACAAACTTATATGCACTTATAAATATATGCTATATTTCTAAAGTAAATAGTTTGTTGTAATGTATTTTGCAGTATTAGTGGTGGGTTTGTAAAAAGGGCTCCGTCTTCTTTCGGCACTGACCTTCCAAAAAAGGCTCCGTCTCAAAAGGGTATACGGTACAGTACACCGCCGACAGCTGGTCAGCCAACGCAACGAGGTTCTTTCGATCAAATAACTTGAGACTCTTTAATTTTTAATGAACTAGTCACTGCAGAATTTTTTTGCTGATATCTTTAAACCACCGTGATCAATTTAGTAGAGTCCCTTCAAAAAGGTCATGTAAGACATATCACAGTCGTGTTCTGTGATAGTCCCAATACAAAAGTCATATAAGACATATCAAAGCCGTGTTTTACGATCGCCACAATACCAAAGACATGTAAGAAATATCACAGACGTGTTCTATTAGCTTGTTACAATGAGACTGAAAAGTCTAAGAGTCCCTTCAAAAAGGTCATGTAAGACATATCACAGTCATGTTCTGTGATAGTCCCAATACAAAAGTCATATAAGACATATCAAAGCCGTGTTCTACGATCGCCACAATACCAAAGACATGTAAGAAATATCACATACGTGTTCTATTAGCTTGTTAATGAGACTGAAAAGTCTACATGACAATCTGGGAACACTCAAGTTTTTCCATTGCAAAAAAAAATAATGTATCTTATTTTGTATTGTCTGTTGAAGAGAGCATTTTGCTCAAACGTGCTTTTAATTATTTTTTTTTCATACCTTAACGCAGTGATTCTCAACCTTCCTAATGTCGCGACCCTTTTAATACGGTTCCTCATGTTGTGGTGACCCCCAACCACACAATTATTTTCGTCACTACTACATAACTGTAGAGTATATGTGTTTACCGAAGGTCTTCGGCGACCCCTGTGAAAGGGTCATTCGGCCCCCAAAGGGGTCGCGACCCACAGGTTGAGAACCGCTGCCTTAACGTATCTCGTTCCACTATTTATTTACTTCATTCGTCTTGAAAACAGTCCCCCCCCCCCAAATAGTCTTTTATTTGTAGGCTTTTATTTAATATGAAGTGTTAGACCTTTACGGGAAAATATCCGAATCCAGCTACGCGAAGAAATTAGAAGTGTTACAGTAAATATCTAACATACAAAAAATTGGCTCAAACAACGAAAATGTTACTTAACTTTCTCAGATTGTCCTCGTGAGTGTTTAGCCCAAAGACAATGTTGCCAACAATGGTATCAAAATTGCACAGCGCATTGAATGCAAACATGAGTCGTGAAAAGAATTACATTTCTTGTCATTTTTTCCCCCAGGATTCTCAGATTACAAAAAAAAAATATAACTCGCCGACCAATGGCGTTAAAAATAAATTTTGAACTGGCTGTTCCCGACCGTAGGTTATGTCCGTTATGGCCGCTTAATAAATCCTGCTTTGTGGTGGTAGCATGTCACCTTACCATAACTGAAGTATCTTGACGCAACGTCTATTTACGTAACGATCTTCGGGTACTTTTAAGCATACCAATTGGTGCAAGTACTGGACATTTTATTTTACGCTCCCAATGAGCGCAGCATTACAGCACTGCATACGTACATACCTAGAAAAGTATTATTAGTGTTATGACGTTATATATATTGAATTATATACCTCGGTACAGCGTTCCTGAGTCACCTGCACAACTAAAAATAAAACAATATTCAAAGCTTAAAATATGTTTAAATATATTTTACTTTCCACATGTTTAATATATGAAGGACTGTGGTCAAGCTGTGTGAATGTAACAGAAGAAAAATGCATGCGCAATCTTGAAATAGAAAGACATGATGAATAAAAATAGCGACCACTTAAGTTGTTTTTTTTTCATATTTTCTATTTTCTTGTTATTATTTGTTTTTTCCTTGTCCCGTCTGCTGAGGAAGGCTCTTAGCCGAAACGTTCTAACTTTCTAAGCTGTCCACAAAGGCACACAAACAAAAGTAATATCAGTTTGTTTATTATTTAAAAAGGGCACAGTGGTTGGGTTTTTTTTTTTTTTAAGGGAATATTAAATTATATTAATAGTCCAATAGAAGTTAACTAGCCAGTGTGTTAGCTTTTCCTCTGTTTTGATTTTCCGACCCACTATGATTACGCTTGAATCTCTATAAACATCGACTCTCTCTTTTTAAAACAAACAATAAATATATATAGATCAACTACACGCAGATGATCGTTAATGTCCCAACACGAACCAAATTAACGATCAACTTGGATCTGTTGAGGTTAAGCCGTAGTGTGGCTGGGGGAGAGTTCCGTCGATGTGTAGTTCGCACTAGTGCGCAGTTCATAATGACTGTCTCAATGATTCACGTGGATCTAAAAAGTATTCTATACCTATTAGTCGCTGAGAAATTAGGTGCCTCAGCGTTACAATCTCACAAATTCGAAAATAATTCGATGGTTGGGTGGGACAGGAGGGGTGGGGGAAATAAAGGGGGGAGGGTAAGGGTGGGGGGGGGGTAAAAGTTTACCACTATTTCAGACCTGTTTACCTCAAACTCTAAAAATCGTACAATATCATCACAAAATCGTTCAATACATTATCTTAATAGTAAAAAATAAACATACAGAATATTTAATGTACACACCTCAAAATCGTGCATTGTACGCCAAAATCGTAAGAGTAGACAGGTCTGCTATTTCAGCTTCTCATTTATTGTCATACAAATTTATTTCATTTATTGTATTGTACGTTTATGCTACAACAATGCCTCATGGAGGCCCACAACAAAAACAAAAACAACAACTGAAATGTAATCTGCGTGAAGGAAGCAACGCGACTTTCTTGTTGTACTTCACTTTTCTTCCTTCGAACTTCGAATGGGTTTGGGGCCAGTGGCGTAGCGAGCTTAACTCGCGCCCGGGGCACGATACCTTTTTAGCGCCCCTCAATACCTTTTTAGTGCCCCCCCCCTATTCGAAAACCATACAATATTATAGTAAAATATACCATTTGGCGCCCCATTGTGAGTAGCGCAGGGGGCATGATGCCCCCTGCGCCCCCCTCACTACGCCACTGTTTGGGGGGTTTGAGGCGTTGCGTTATACATATTTAGTAGCTCGGGGGGGGTGTATTTTTGTAAAACAATGCTTTGAATATAGTGAATATCTCCGAGTTCCTATTGCCCTATGAAGTTGATTCAATTTTACCTATTCAACCATTCGCTTTCAGTCAGCCTACGACGGCTACACGTGTTTAGATGAAACACTGTATTTTGTTTGTAAGCGTTGAGAAGTGGGGGGTGGGGTGATGTGAACCATGTTACCATTTATTACTTCTTCTTTTTTTTTAAAGGAAATAAAACACAAAAAATTTCCAAGCCAAGATTAAAGAGGAAAGGAAGTTTAAGTTGTATCCCATTTTCTTGACTTTGCACCGAAGTAACCAACCAACGTTTTAACAAGTTCCAATCAGGGATAACACATTATTTGATAGATGATAAAAACAAGTGCACCCTGGTTTATTTAAATGTGGGCGTCTTTTATCTACACTCTGCCTAGCTCATCAATTTTTGTGTAATGAATTTCCTGTTTCTCTCGTTATTCATCAAAAGTAGCGTAGCTAGGGTTAGTGGCAGCAAAGGTTGGGGCAAGATTTTTAGCCCCCCCCCCTCCCCCTCTCCCCACTCTTTCCAAGAAAATCAAATCTCTGAAGATTGCTTTAAAATGCGCGCTGCCGGGCCGGACAAACTTTCCTCCACTTCGTTATTTTGCTCTTCACTTTTTTAAAATATTTTTTTAAATACATTTTAGACATCGGGGTATTTACGAAGCGAATTATACAAAGGTTGGGGTAAAGGGCCGGGGGGGGCATGAAGAAGGACTATAACAGAAAGGGAACATTTCGACCAAAAGCCTTCGACAACAACAAAATAGTTAAAGGCTGTCGAAGACTTTTGGTCGAAACGTTCACTTTCTGTTACGGTACATCATCAGATTTCCCCCCACCCCCTTTTTTTTTTTGCCTTGTGTATATCTCTTAACTGCTCCAACCCAAACACAGCCCCCCCCCCCCACCGTAGTTCTCTTACATACGAAAACCTGGATTGGGCAAAGGCGCCATCCATCGGAAAAAAAAAAGTAATTCAATAGATGAGAACAGCAAACGAGGTAATTGAAGAAGCGTTCACATTATTATAGAAAAAAAAACAACAATCCATCACGGACATAGCTTCAAACTGAATATGTACATGATGATAACACCTTACATGTGACACACCAATTTCTTGTTTTTTTTATTTTTACAATGGTAACACTTAGCGCAGCGGTTCTCAACCTTTCCAATGCCGCGACTCTGTAATACAGTTCCTCATGGTGTGGCGACCCGAGCCAGAAAATTATAATCGTTGCTACGTCATAACTGTAGAGTGTTCTTGTTTTTCGAAGATCTTAGACGACCACTGGGAAGGGGTTGTTCGACCCCCCAAAGGGATCGCGACCCACAGGTTGAGAACCGCTGACTTAGCACGACATCCGATCCAATCCTGAGCAGCGTAGTGGTCTCATTTTCTGTCCACTGCGAAAATTATATACGGTTTAACATGTGGTGCGTTTTCAGTGTGTATATTATTATATATTTATATATTTTTTTAAATATCTATTTTCATTTCAACTCGTTTAAAATGTAACATAGGGGATAAAGAAGCGGTCCACCATGACACCGGACGTGGCGAGTGTACGGTGTCCATGTTGACCAGTCTCCAACATGTACGCTTGATCTCGTGACACGTCAGTGCATAAGGCTGTTGGCTCGAAAGTCTTTTTGATGCAATGACCTCACACAATCTCTAGGTAAGCCATTTTGTTTTGTTTTTTTAATAAAGAAAGTACTATTTTTCTCCTGAAGTCTGTCTTGTAGTGGTCTTCTACTGCAGCACAGAGTTCACAGGTGGTGGCTGGCTTTACAAAAGTGAAACTCCACCACGATGAGACAAGGGCTCAGCGAAATTGCAATAATGTAAAAAAAAAAAGACCACCCGAAATTAGCAAATGAGAATGTCAACAGACCTGAAAGATAACGCAGGACAAAGAGGCATACAGAAAACGAAACTCGGCCTCCGCTCCGTAAAAGGCGCACCCGGCATATAAGACATATGACAGAAGGAAATACATCTCGTTTGCACATGGGATTATTCAAGCGATGTGTCATCCTTGAGTGTTACCCACCCCTCATCTTTTTTTTAAAAATCCCACCTCCACCCCACTTAACAAAAGCCACCCTACCCACCCCGGGTCGTATGCCCCCTGTGGTTATGACACTATGTACCCTTGGAGAGATATGTCCTCCCCCCCAGCCCCTGATCACATATAGAGAGTTGTAACCCCACATTACAAGTGCTATGAAAATCCTATCTGCTTGAGTCAATCCATACAATCCAGGGGATCCAAATCATTCTGCGGAAAAGAACCACGTTGAAGAGCAGATTTGACTTTTTTTTTAAATGGCGAATTCCGGAATGGTCCACGCAACGACAGTCCTCTAAGACAGTTATAGTCAAACCATTCACTTTCTGCTCAGCCGTCAAAAAAAAACTTCTTACACTGCTGCAGCGTGCTGCCAGGTTTACCCCCACTGTGGTCTTCGTTTGGGGATCTCTGGTTTCAACAGTTGTACGAATGATTCATGGTTCAAATTTCACACGTAGTGTCACAAGAAAGAGACCGGGCTCAAAAAAATTTTTTGGTATATTGACATTGTATGTAAACATTTGACTTAATGATTTGTTTATAAAGGCATTAGCCCAAGAGTAGGTGATGTGTAGACGGTGCGAGGAATGCTCAAAGAATTTGGGAGAGTGTGTCTCTCCGTGAAACAGTAGCTTTACTAAAGTAGATGTTGAACATTTTTTATATGACGAAAAATTATGTATAAATTGTGGAAGGGCCAAAGTGAAGGGTGGGAGGTGATAGGGGAAGACCATTGGTGAGTGGGGAAGACCAGTTGTGATAAGGGAATAACATGTGTGATCGAAGAAGACTATTGTTGATTTGGAAATGATAAGACGTTGTTGGGGAAGAGTATTGGCAATTGGTGAAGCTCATTGGAAATTAGGGGGAAAACATAGATGAATGTAGAAGACCAAGAGGGATTGGGGAAGACCATGGGTGAGTGGCGAAGGATATGAGGTGAGTGGGGTGGACCACGAAGAGATCTAGGAAGTACAGGTGGAGAAAGGGGAAAGAGCAGTGGTAATGGAGGGATGGACAGATGGATAGGGTGAAAGGCTGTGTTTTTGGGGATTGACGGGAAATTGTGCTGGTGTGTTCGTGACGTGTAGATATACCAAAAGGCTGGGAATAACTTCTTAAATATTGTTCATAGTATGTTTTTGGAGACAACGCAAGCCTCACATATCCCAAAGGTATGAAACATGAGATTGAAGAGTACTCAAAATAACATAAGAAACACGAAAATCGGGACACTGAATATCCGGTCTTTCCTTTGTGCGTGCATCTGTTTTGACACGTCAGTGTACAATGTACTTACTACAGAGAGGGGGGCACATCCAATGCCCATTGCTCAAGGCGTCACAATGAAAAAAATAATTAGAGGTGGATAGGGCATGCTCTTCGTAAACGCCAGGAAACATTACCAGAGCAACACATATCCTCGAACACACCGGGTAAGTGTAAGAGAGGAAGGCCAAAACATACATGGAAATGCGAGCTAGACACACACACAGCACTGGATACACCTAAAACCAATTGGAAAGATATGAATTAAAATACATGTAGAGGGGTAAAAGGAATAATTCACATATATATAATCGTTCAAAGAATTAAGTGAAACAATGTATGGGGAAAACCTGAAGAAAAAAAGAAAGCAACAAAACAACGGAAGTGTCGGCAAGAAGCCTTCTTCAGTGAACAAACAACCGTGAAAGCAATATAAAAATTAAAATAAACACTTAGCTGCAATGTAGTATCCGAGAGGAGAGCAAGAAGGATGTGTCCTCGGAAACTACATTATAGACAAATCAGTATGTCAAATGTTTTACATACACAGTCAATATCTCAAATTTTTTGGGCCGGGTCTCTTTCTGGTAACGATAAGTGTGAAATTTGAACTATGAATCATTCACACTAATGTTGAAACCAGAGATCCCCAAACGAAGAACACAGGGTGGACATCAGCCCGCCTAAGTAGATTAAGAAGATTTTTTTACGACTGCGCAGAAAAAGAATGGTTGCCATTTATTTATTATATGTCTTAGAGAACGGTCATTACGCGGATGATTCCGGAATTCGCCGATTTTGAACAATCCTGCTCTTCAATGTGGTTCTTTTTACGCAGATTGATTGGGAACCCCTGGATTGGACGGATTGACTCAAGCAGATAGGAATTTATCCACATCATCTTAGCCCATCTCTCAGTCGTCATGACTGAATCTTGCCATTGGTCATCCACTTCATCCTAGCCAAGTCGTCTTGACCAATTTTTTTTTTAATCGGATCAAAAAATAGGCAAGGACGAGTGAGTGATGCTGACGAATTGCGCAACTCGCCCTCGTTTTTTAACACAATACAGCTCAAGTCAAGGCTACCACTCAGCTCGGATGGCGAAGAACTGGATTTAAAAAAAACAGTCACCAAATAAGTCATATACAATATACGGCCTCAAGAGAAGCACTAAACAGCATGACTTATGTTTAGTCACATCAATTTCCAGCACTCTCACGTCAATTTTCAGCACTCTCACGATTAAACCCGTTTAAACGGTTATTGTACTATTTGAATGGGAAATGGTTTTCATGTAATTATAACTTTTATGCCATTCATTACCCGGATACCTTTTATTTGACGACCTACCTCGGGTCACGGTTATTTTAATTTTTTTTTTAGATCAGTCCGAGCTCTTTCTTCATTGCATAAAATTTCAATGCAAGCGTACGGCCATTCAATGCAAGCGTACGGCCATTCAATGTTTCAGTAAAGGCATGTAAGCGTTTCAGGGTGTCAATTTTATGTAACAAGTCGTAAGACTAAGCACTTTGTATAAGGTAGTAAGCAGCCGCTTGCAAATAACTGTTATATATATTGCTTCTGTTGTGTCCTGCTTCCTTTTCGAAACCTCGCTCCCCCCCCCCCTCCAACACTCCATATGTTTTATATTAAAAGTACTCAGTGATGAAAAAAAAAAAGATTGTCATGCGTCGACACGTGACCTCGGGTAAAAAAAATATTTTGAGCGATGGGATTGTTACATTAATTAATATAAAGCCACGGGTATGGTATATGACTGTCTGTGTGACTATTGTTTAAATGCCGACAGGTAGGGTGTAGGACTGTCTGCAGATCTATTTCTCGAAATGCTCGGACCCGGTGTAACCAAAACCTGCACCCGATTAATCCCTGTTTTTATAGTATTCATCAACCACTGAAGGGGACTGGAAATAATGCGACACGGCAGACACCATGGGCATCAATCAAGTCAGACATCGAGAACAGCAGACATCACCGATGTCACATTGGAAAAGACTGCCTCAAAAAATGTTTTAAAAAGCTGACATCAAATTATGGGCATTCAAGACAGCTGTTCCCCAAGACAGCTGTTCTCCAAGACAGTTGTACCCCAAGACAGCTGCTCCCCAAGGACAACAGATGTCAGGTTCAGAAGCCCCCTTCTGATATCAAACAGCAAAATCGGAAAATCCGAAGACAGCTGGCCGCTCAGACAACAGGCAGCTTAGTCAGCAGTTCCTAAAGACAGCAAATTTCCAAGACAGCAGAAAGCAAAAGAGTCAACAGACAGCAATATATATATATATATATATATATATATATATATTATATATACAATCAAGACTGTTATCTCGAGTCCTGGATACCCCAACAAAGTTAAACGAGGAAGCTGCACTACGCGCGCAGAATTCCCCCCACGACCGTTAGTAGGCCAAACTTACACGGACGTATACTACGCTGAACTGACAGCTTGAACCATGGAGAAAAAAAAACCGTACCCAGTGACCTCCGTCGGCTGTTGACGGCCGCGCAACGCGACAAAGCCGGGGATATAATGGCATTCTGTCAAAACATACGCCCACGCGTGGCGTACAGGTAGGTAGGGTGTCTTTTGGCTAGTGTCCCCCATTTCGCCCTTCACCGGTTTAAAATTTTATTTTGCTTTTATTTTTTTAGGTTTAAAAAAAACGAAGGTTTACATACGCAATGTTATCCTGGTTTAATTCGTCCTGGGGTTAACGAGTAAAGAGTCTTGGTTTACACCGCCAGCAGATTACCCGGCGTACAGTTCTGTACGGACGAACATGACAGGGAGAATGGTTGTAATATTTGTTAACAATACACTAACAAACATGTTCTGGTGAAGGTCTGAGATGACTCTCTTATGACCCCGGCTGGTAAATTGGTCGTCAGCTCAATCTGCTGAGCTTAGCCATATAACATTTTCCTCACGTAGGGTTCCCCAACCGCCCTGGCTTCCCCCGGGACATCTAGTGAAGGACATTCGGTCAACAGATGCGCTAGCGTCTCGGGGACCAAGCTGCAATGCCGACAGGTAGGATCCCTGTTGCTGTCTAGCCGGCAGAAGTATATTAAACTACAAATAATGAATAGAAGATGCTTGTTGACAAAAAAATAATCTCGCATTGGTCGTTGGGGACGGTTCCGATTTTGTAGTTTGCTTGGTTCTTAACCTATTTTTGAGACGGCGTATCTCAACGTTACTCCCACTGGTGTAGCTAGGATAAGAGCTACCCGTGGCGGACCAAGATTTTTGCCGCCCCTCTCTACAAAAATAAAAAAGGGACCAACACTGCAGTCATCATGATCATTTTTTTAATGTAGTCATCATAATCATTTTTTTAATGTAGTCATCATAATCATTTCTAATGTAGTTTTAATTTTTTTTTTTTTTAAATTCTATACCGTACAGTGAAAAATTCTTGTAATAATTTTCTAACTTTAAATATTGAAACCCATAGTATATTTTAAATGTATTGATTCAGTTAGAAAATGTATATGATAAACCATATGTTTTTCTAATAAACACATTAATGAGCGTCTTAGAGTTGAAATGTCACCGGTTATAACATGCGTGAAGTTATTTAACTGTGCATAATATTGAGGAACTAATGAAACGTATAGCTCTCAATAACAGACATTTTTTTTAAAGTAGGGTAAATATACACTATGTCATTGACCTCACTGTGGCCAGCATCTGGAAATTTCGTCACGCAAAATTTCCCATCTCCTGGTTGACTGTTGTATTTTCAGAAATTTATTTTTATTTTTAAAAAAATAAAAATAAATTTAAAAAAAAAAAAAAAAAAAAAAAAAAATTAAGCTAAAAGTAGCTTTTTTAAATGAAATAATTAAATAATATTCTTTCCAAAATTTCATATTCCAAGATTCCTACCTGGTCGAGCCAGTGTTTTCCAGCAGGGGCGTATTGGAGAACCAAAAATTTTCATGTACGTATTTCATTCTTGGAATCAAGGGAGGACATTTCATTACGGCTTGGTGGTGGGAAAAGGGGCGGGCGGGGGGGGGGGGGAGTTTCATGGGTGACAAACGGAGAAACCCTCAGACCAAAGTAGCTCAACTCTGATGACCAATGCCTAGTGTTTGTATATATTCGGTTCCGGGAATAGACGTGGGACGAGATCCAAAAAAAAAAAAAAAAAAAAAAATTGCCAGGCTGACACATTCCAATGTTTATTTTTACTTCTTTTCTTATTATTAAGGCATTTAAATCGGCCCCAGGTCAACAACTGGGTGACAAGCCGGACTTCTGTTTAGCCACTTGACCTCACCGACAGTCACCGTGCAGCAGAGCTTTCAGCCATTGTCTTTGTGAGTGAATGTAATTCTTGAGTGGAAGTGATCTAGGGCACATGACATCATCGCGGAGCTCTAGGACACAGATGACATCATAGTGACGGGGGACTCGTTACATCGGTGTCTCATCCATAACCATTTTCTCTCTCTCTCTCTCTTTCGCTCAATATTTCTCTCTCTCCTTCTCGTTTTCCTCTTCTTTTATTTCTCTCGCAATATCTCTCTCTCTCTCTCAATCACTCTTTGTATTTCTCCTCTCTGACACTCACTCCCTCTTCTTCTCGTTGTCTCTTTCTCTCTTAATCTCTCTTCTTTTCGCTGATTCTCTCTCGCTCTCTCCATCTCTCTCTGCTTCTTGCTGACTCTTTCACACTCAATCTCTTTATCTCTCAATATCGATATCTCTCAACCTCTCTCTATCTCCCTTTCCCCCTTAATCGCTATCTCTATTTACTTCTCGTTGACTCACGCTCTCTCTCAATCTCTCTCTCTCCATATCTCTTAATTTCCTTCTCTCCTTGTTTTAAACGCGAGTACAATGCGATCCCAGCCTGCAAACCAACAATAACAAAAATAGTTTTAGAAACTTTTTAAAAAAACGCGTTGAAACCCACTAAATTGTAGAACACCGTTTAAAATTTCTTGAAATACGTCAAGCAGGAAAAAAAATTGTGTTGAAGTGAAGATAAACACTCTATAGAAGCCAAAGGAATCAAATTGGATGCAGACGAAACTTAAATATGATTGGGGGGGGGGGGGTTTTGGTTGTTGAAAATATGTGTTTGCACACGTTCAATTGATTTAACTCTTTTACCTAGGCATAAAATAAAAGGCTGCGACTATTCGCGACCGGGTACCAGAAGTGAGAGGTTGGAATTATTAAAAAAAAAAAAAATGTAAATATTATTGTTGGGTTAGTAAGACAAAAGGAGGTATCAAATGAAAAAGATAATTGAATGGACTACATGTTTGTAAACTTGCCTCTTCTACAGTTCAACTAAAATAAACTACCACAAATGACATCCACATGGGATTTAGTCTAAAGGGACCCGGTTGCGAATAGCCACTTCCAAAAATTGAACGCGCTAGATCTAAGCTCACCAACCCACCCGTTCACTCCACGAAGCAGACGCTGTCAACCATTATAACTTTAGCGACAGTTGTTAACCTATCTGCCTCAATACAGACTAACAATTTATGCAATGTCCTGGGACGCATGTTCCCTTTCCAGTGTTCTCTTTGCAAAGTTCCCTATAAGGGGGTCGAACGACCTTTACACAGGGGTCGCCGAAGACCTTCGGAAAACACATATTGATGAGGAAGAAACGAAAATAATTTTATGTTTGTGGGGTCACCACAACATGGAGGAACTGTGTTAAACGTTTGCGGCATTAGGAAGGTTGAGGACCACTGCTTTATAGGAAATAATGTGTAGTCTATTTAACAATACATTCAAGAAACATCTAAATAACAAGACATTTTAGAAACATTTAAATAGAAATATATTTTTAAAATCATATAAATAGCAATATATTTTTAAAAATCATATAAATAGCCAATATAGTTTAAAAAATCATATAAATAGTAATATATTTTTAAAAATCATAAAAATATCAATATATTCAAGTCACATCTAAATAACAAATGCACTCAATAAACATATAAATAACGATACAGTAAATAAACTTGCGAATGCAACTGCCAAAACATAAATGTCCAAATAAAACTTGAGCAATCTAACGCCTTATTTTGCAATGCAATATTCACAGATGCTAACGGTATTTACATAAGAAGCCGCTAATGAGTTTTGTGATGCAACTCAACATCCTGGTCCAGAACACTGTCCTCGAAATTCATTATGTGTGCGGGCTACTCTATTCAAGGAAACTGTCAGTATCCAAGAACACTATCCTTGACTGTCAGACTATGGGTAGCAACTCTATTCAAGGAAACAGTCAGGATCCAAGTACACTGTCCTCGACTTGTGTTTAAATTGTTTTAGTTGAAAAATGTGGACTGTATATTAAAATAAATATTTATTTATTTGCTGAAAATGTATATGTAAAATGCAATCAAAAAACATTTCCATTCGTTTGGATCAATAAAATAATCTTATCTTATCTTATATTATATATATATATGTATTTTATCTGAACTTATCAAGGTCAAAGTCAACACCAGCGAGAAGGTTCAGTCGTGAGAAATACTGCTGTGGGAAGGAAGCGATGACTGTCAGACACTGCCCTTTGGATATATGTATCTAGTTTTAGAACATAGGGAGCCGATTGTGATAAAGAAATCAAACGCAAGTGACCGCGAGGTTAAGCAGGTAGCACTAAGAAGATGGCGAACAGTAGAGAATTATTGGTTATGGCTTGAGACCTTCATGAATAGTCAACTGCACAGAAACCTTGACATCGGGAGGTTCCACAAAACTGGTAAATATTTAGGTTTAAAAATAAGAAGGGAAGGGAACTTTCAGGCAATTAGTCATATAATGTAAATGGATGGAAAGAGAGAGGTATAGTGTGTGTGTGTGTGTGTGTGTGTGTGTGTGTGTGTGTGTGTTAGCAACTAAACGAGAACGTGGTCATTCATACCATGTGGTGTCAGGGTCCCCACGGCTGTGTATCAGTCTGTTTTGCAAACTCACCTTCGCCTGCGTGTTCGTAGAAGAAATCATATCGGTAATGGACGCGTCTGTGGAGCTATTGGGGTCACTTCTATTTAATTGAGAAGAGATGAGACATTTCTTGTCGCAAGCATTGTCACGTAGGTGTTCACCGAGCGTCTAAGCCAGTCGTGTCCCAATCTCTCCGACATAGCATTTTAGGCATCGTTTACATACTGTCGTGTAAACAACAATGATGGCTGATACAAACAAGAAGCATTGGGATGTTTTTTTTTCTTACAATCAATATTGAAGCAATCTGAGCATCAACACAAAGTCCTAAACATTTGAAATTAACATATTAATCGCTATATATGATCATAAGGGAGCTAGAAATTTTCCAGAATGATCCATCAGATCTTCAGGACAAAAAAGATCTTAAGATATGATAAGGTACGATAAAATTTTTCATTGATCCAAATACATTGAAATGATTTTCAATACATTGTAAATATTTGTTTTCAGCACACACATAAATGTATATTTTCAACCAAGACAACATTTTACAATTATAACAATTTAAAGTATTTTTCTATCTTAGAAACAGGCCATTAATGAACTCCTTTAGTGACAATAATGACTTAATTATTCATCATTTATATTTGGAAACCGCTGACGGAGCACGCTGATAAATTCTTACAGCCTGGGGAAGAAAATAATTTTGATATCTTTTGGTCCTTTAAGGAATGAGGATTCGCCCTGATCGAGCTATTCTTAGGTATCCTAACCAATCTATCTTGATGTCAACTGAAACACTGCTTGATGGAAACTGTGGCTGCACGTTTGCTGTAGATGTCTTGGTCATGTCTGCAGAATGCCAACCAGCCTCAAGCCAAAGCATTTGCGTTCTTATGGTCAGCGCAGTGGCGAGCCTAGGGGATGAAAACAGAATGGCCGCACCGGATGGCACATTTGGGATTTTTTTATATAACTATATTGAAATGATTTTTTAAGGTAGTGCACTTTGAGATTCGGCAGCGGTTGGAATTATTGTACATACAAAGGATCATTTGACAAAATGTCTAATTGTACATACAAGAATAATCAAGGGATCATCAAGGGATCGTCAAAGGATCGTCAAGGGATCGTTAAGGGATCATCAAGGGATCATCAAGGGATCATCAAGGGATCATCAAGGGATCATTAACGAAATTTCCTCATTGTGCACATAAGTAATCATTTGAGAAAATGCCCTTATTGTAAATACTAGTGATCATTTGAAAGAAAAAAATCTTGGATCCTGACAGTTTTCCTAAATAGAGTAGCGGCACAGAGACTGAATGTCGATGACCAGGGTGTGTAGTTGCATCACAAAACTCATTAGCGGCTTCTTGTGTCACTACCGTTAGCATCTGCGCTTATTGCATCACAAAACTCATTAGCGGCTTCTTATGTCAACACCGTTAGCATCTGTGTTTATTGCATCGCTAAACTCATTAGCGGCTTCTTATGTCAACACCGTTAGCATCTGTGCTTATTGCATCGCAAAACTCATTCGCGGCTTCTTGTGTCACTACCGTTAGCATCTGCGCTTATTGCATCACAAAACTCATTAGCGGCTTCTTATGTCAACACCGTTAGCATCTGTGTTTATTGCATCGCTAAACTCATTAGCGGCTTCTTATGTCAACACCGTTAGCATCTGTGCTTATTGCATCGCAAAACTCATTCGCGGCTTCTTGTGTCACTACCGTTAGCATCTGCGCTTATTGCATCACAAAACTCATTAGCGGCTTCTTATGTCAACACCGTTAGCATCTGTGTTTATTGCATCGCTAAACTCATTAGCGGCTTCTTATGTCAACACCGTTAGCATCTGTGTTTATTGCATCGCAAAACTCATTCGCGGCTCCTTGTGTCAACACCGTTAGCATCTGTGTTTATTGCATTGCAAAATTAGGCAGTTAGATTGCTCACGTTTTAAATGGACATTTATGTTCTTGCAGTTGTATTTGAATTTTAATTAATCGTATCGTTAATTTTATTTTTCTTGAATGTATCGTATATACAAGTCATCCTTTTGACAAGATGACTTATGATACATATGCATGATGATGAAACGCATCGGCGTATCAAAGATACAAGTTATCAATATGTGTTTACGTCATTTCACGAATGAGACTTTATTGTGGATCGCAATACATTTATATATGTCAATGTTTGTGGCGATATGATACAAACACAATGGTGGGGATTTGTCAGGTACACACTCCGTTCTAAATGTACCTCCTGGTTCCACTCCTACTGGTGTCTGCTTTGATTACAATATTTAAATAAGAAAGCGGTACACTTGAGTGTAACGTATGGGCCCAGCAAACCTGCTACTACCAGGCAGGCGAACAGGTGGTTTGGGTTTGCACCCGATGAACCTGGGCCACGGCCGATTTGCAATCACTGACGACATGAGTCTCATTTAGTCAACAGCCGCTCCAGGTCGTCTCTGTTGGTACTTAGTCAAGTTGGTGCGACGTAAGATCATAAATGGGTCGTGTAAATGTACGCGGGCTTTATAATGTCTTTTAGTAGATAGTGCTTGTAGTGTAGGCACTTTTCGGATCACACTTTAAACCATATTTGTGTTATTCTATCTATATATATGTCTATTTATATATATATATACATACTTAAGTAGCTATTATATCTAAGTACCTATAATATGTACATATTCATCATAACGACCTTCCTAGCTACCAATCTATCTATCTATCTATCTATCTATATATCTATCTATCTATCTATCTATCTATCTGTCTATCTAACTATCTATCTATCTATCTATCTATTATCTATCTATCTATATGTCTATCATCTATCTGTCTGTCTGTCTGTCTTCGTATATAAATGCATGTCTGTCCTTTTGTATTCCATTTTTTTTTATTATTTTACCATTCTCGCGAACTATCTATTATTCTAGCTTATCTATTCTAGCACACTAGTTAATTTACTACCTATTCTATCTACATATCTATTTATCAGTCCACTGATATATATAATCATATCTTTTCAAAGTGAGTTTTGTGGAATAAAAGCTTAAAATGTGATAAAATTGTGTACGTATTGAATCAGAGGGAAAACATTTTTATCCTGTTAAACATATATTTTTATAGCGCATGTCCGATTTATAAAAGCATTTCGGGACATTGTACATGCGAAATTAAATAATACTATCATCTCTATATGTTAAAGAAAGGAAATCCAACTAGAAATGATGTCCACACATTTAACGACCCAGTAAATCACCCAACCAAAGACCCTTTAGAAAATATTAGGTGGTCGACATATTTCACACGTATCTTCATCGATTAAAGACGGGGCAAATGCGAGATATCAAATCTCAAACACGGTGACTAATAGTCGTGTTTTCACTCTGACAAGTACCGGGGTAATTAGTGGCGACTTATGATGTATACTAAATTCCTACACATGAGACTCGACACTGGGCAAGAAAACAGATCGGGGAAAACCCAATCTTTGAACAGAAGACGCTACAGCTGCGTCTCAAGTAATTTATTGCTATGTTTTCTATGCAACAGACAAAGCCAGACACCTGCTACTTGCCCGTATATTTATCTTCTGATGTCTCATTTTCACACCTGTTTAGTTTATCCCTAGAAAAATGTCAAATGTTTTGTTTCATATCTCATTCTTCTCACTAATTAAAGCGAATAAAATAAGCTATTTTTCATTTTTAAAATATGAGTGGATCTCAAAATATGTTTTTAGAGGCGAGATACTTTAACTCGATTATATGCCGGACAAAATGTATAAGTATTTTGATACAATGAAGATAAATGTAACCAGAAAATGAAATGTGGGGGGTGTGTGGGTGGATATAACTTTGGCCAAACCTGAAAATGTATTTTTGGATTGATTGATTGATTGGAGTACTTCTGTAGCGCTCATTTCCATGCTACGATAGCATGCTCACGGCGCTCCGATTTGCAAAAATGTTCGGGAGGTCTCACCGCTGCCTGTTAGGCGCACGTGAAAACTCATTATAGACTTAAAAACGTTTGTTTGCTTGCAATAACATCAAGACAAATAACGTGTAATAGATTGGACAAGTCGTGGGATCAGATCACCAGGACTGCGGTGTAAGGGTGTGGGGTGGTAACCTTCTGAATACTGCTCTTCTGACTGATGCCCTTCTGCCTGATGATCTTCTCACGGATGTCTTTCTGCTTGATGCCCATCTGCCTGATGATCTTCTCACTGGTGTCATTCTGCCTGATTGACCTTCCAACTGAATGCTTTTTGAATGATACCCTACAAATTGAGGACCTTCAGAAGGATGCCCTCCCTGTTGATGCCTTTATTACCGATGCCCAACTGCTTTATGCCCTTGCCACTGACAACCGACTGACTAATGCCCTCGTCAAGTACGCCCTACTTGTTGAATTCCAAGATCGGGCTTATGTTTGATTTTTTTAACTTCATGAGCGTTTGACATAGGTTTGACATAGGTTTGACATAAGTTTGACATCAGTTTGACATAAGTTTGACATAGGTTTGAGATAAGTTTGACATAATTTTGACATACGTTTGACATAAGTTTGACATACGTTTAACGTAGGTTTGACATAGGTTTGACATAAGTTTGACATAAGTTTGACATAGGTTTGACATACGTTTGACATATTTTTTACATAGGTTTGACATAAGTTTGACAAAAGTTTTACATAGGTTTGAGATAAGTTTGACATAAGTTTGACATACGTTTGACATAGGTTTGACATAGGTTTAACATAGGTTTGACATAGTTTTGACATACGTTTGACATAATTTTGACATAGGTTTGACATAAGTGCGACATAAGTTTAACATACGTTTGACATAGGTTTGACATAGGTTTTACATAAGTTTGACATACGTTTGACATAGGTTTGACATAAGTTTGACATAAGTTTGACATAGGTTTGACATAAGTTTGACATAGGTTTGACATATGTTTGACATAAGTTTGACATAGGTTTGACATAAGTTTGACATAGGTTTGACATACGTTTGACATAGGTTTGACATAAGTTTGACATCAGTTTAACATAATTTTGACATAGGTTTGACATAGGTTTGACATATGTTTGACATAATTTTTACATAGGTTTGACATAGGTTTGACATAAGTTTGACATAGGTTTGACATAAGTTTGACATAGGTTTGACATAGGTTTGACATAGGTTTGAAATAAGTTTGACATAGGTTTGACATACGTTTAATGGTAAACTTGAGGGACAGAACCACTGATATGTTTCGTGAAGTTAAAAAAAAACCCCAGCCAATTCTGAAATCACTGGTCCAAAACGATCAGGTTCCGTTTGACTGCGCACGAGGCTCCCAGTATTAAATGCGACAGTTTCGCTGCACAATGCGGTCTACTTACGTCACCCCCAGGCAGGCCTGCGTTTAGTCACCTCCTGGGCACACATCATTGTGCGTATGTAACAGTATCCATTATTTCAACCAACAAGTTATAATTTTGTATACGCGTATACCAAATTTTATTGTTACGCACACTCATGTTAATTTAATCGTAAAAAATGTTGATATGTGCGTAACAATATATATCGGTAAAAGCGTTTAAAAAATGATAAATTGAAGACCCTAGTGCTAAAAGTATTTAAGTCAAAAATTGTCAAAAATCAATCTAAACTGTGACCTTTACTTATCCGGTTTAGCCAAGTGCACTGCACAAATTTGAACACATCAAAATGTGCCTAAGTCCCTTAAATAAACAAGACAAAATATGGAATTGATCACATTTTATAGACGACAAGAATATTTGAATTTGATTATCTGAAAATGTGTATTTTGTGACTTAAGTACTTTTAGCACTAAGGTATTCAATTGTTGGATGAAATTAAGGATAATGTTAAATTGATCGATAACAAAGGGGCTAATTGAGAAAATAATCAGAAACGAAACAAAATTAAGATCCGAAGAAGAAGAAGAAGAAAGAAAAAAAAGCGACATGTTAGGATCATTCGTGACAAGTAAAAAAACAGGAACTCCTTGTTGGTGAGCTGGCTGGACGCTAACAACGGCGAAATAAGAGCTTAGGTCTTACTTTTAAATTTGGGGTGTTACATGATCACGGTGCAAAAACAAAACGTGACACCGGACAAAATCTATAGTTATTACAAAGCTCCTTAAGGAGTGAGGAAAAACATAATTTTTTTTTTTTAAATCTATAATTAGTGTAAAGTTATAGGTTAAATGTTCTTAATCTCATTGCAGCGCCGCCCCCACGCACCCCCCCTCCCATTCTTGATTTCAGAACATTTCCCGTACCCCATCTTCAATTTAAAGCATCTCCCCCCCCCCCCCCCCCCACAAAAAAAAAAGCATCCAGCCCGCCCCCCACCCCATGATTTTTTTTTAAAAAACGCAAAGAGAAATTCTAATAAAACCTCATTTTTTGTTTGGTCTTCTCGCCCCCTGACACTACGCGCCCCCCCCCCACCCCGCCCTGTAATGTTAAACTTAAAATAATATCAACTTCACAACAAAATAAAGATACAAATTGAAAACTTAACGGGCATTGGCGTAGCTTGTTTAATTGGGCGCCCCTTCTTCAAACAAAAAAAAACCTCTGCAGTAGCCGAAAATGGCGCCCCTCGATTTGAAGATTAAAAAATAAAGACCCCCCCCCCCCCCACACCCTCGGGCAAAAAAAAGCAATTTGTTACAGAGCTTTTTAACATGTTACTAAATAACTTCTATAAAATCACGTGACCTTTCTAAAAATAGACTACCGCATTTCTAGGAAACTACTTGACTACTGAAAAAAACAACCAAAAAAACAGCTTAGGTCAATCTCATTTTCGTCACAAATTAAAAACGTATTTAGAAGAGTATTTTCCGTCACATTTCCAGATTTGCTGCATTAAAAAAAATTTTAAAAAACATTGACAATTTCAGGATGTACCAATTAATCTTATAATTAAATTGGACAAAATATTTTGTTATTTGATTGCAGTGATGAAATATCTACTATTGAGTAATAACACAGATATTATTTTTTTTTTAAAAGGCTGTTATGTCATTTGAAAGTTATATACGTGGGCATTGATTTGGGGGGGTGGATCAGAAAAGTCCAAAGTCCACGTTTAAGGCTCGTCTCGGTCTCGGATTTCAATGGTCCCCGGGCAATTCGGAGTTGATGGGTACTTTAACGGCGATCTCAACACAAAGCCCTGGCACGACGCAGTTGTGGCCTTCAAGACCCGGTGACCCTGGGGGCTGCACAGGCGGGTGGGTTAGTCGGTGCATTCTAAATTGAAGACGTTCATAACAATGTGGGAGCTATAATTAGAAGTAGGTCAAATCTGGAACTAGGCCAGAACGTAATTGTGGAAATCCTCGTCAGATCATCAGTGTATGTCACGGCTTACAGTCATTGCCAGGATGACATACGCAACTATCTTGTTTAAAGTCTTACCCTTGTGTCCATGGGCTAACAAGCGTATCCGGAAATTTGATCGAAAGAAATTTTGTCCACGGAAAATTGATCGACGGAAATTTGATCGAACGGATATTTGGTCGAATCGTTTTTTTTAGTTTATACGTAAAAATTTTGAGTCAAATTTCTTTTTGAACGCATTATTTTGTTTTACTATATAGTATAGTGCGTTCAAAAAGAAATTTGACGAACATTTTAACGTCTGAAATGAAAAAAAGATTCGACCAAATTTCCGTTCGATCAAATTACCGTCGATCAATTTTCCGTCGATGAAATCTCTTTCGATCAAATATCCGGTAACCGCTAACAAGACATTACCTCTTATAAGTCTTACCAATAGTGCCACGGGCTAACGAGACATTACCTCTTCTAAGTCTTACCAATAGTGCCACGGGCTAACGAGACATTACCTCTTCTAAGTCTTACCAATAGTGCCACGGGCTAACGAGACATTACCTCTTCTAAGTCTTACCAATAGTGCCACGGGCTAACGAGACATTACCTCTTCTAAGTCTTACCAATAGTGCCACGGGCTAACGAGACATTACCTCTTATAAGTCTTACCAATAGTGCCACGGGCTAACGAGACATTACCTCTTCTAAGTCTTACCAATAGTGCCACGGGCTAACGAGACATTACCTCTTCTAAGTCTTACCAATAGTGCCACGGGCTAACGAGACATTACCTCTTCTAAGTCTTACCAATAGTGCCACGGGCTAACGAGACATTACCTCTTATAAGTCTTACCAATAGTGCCACGGGCTAACAAGACATTACCTCTTCTAAATCTTACCAATAGTGCCACGGGCTAACAAGACATCACCTCTTCTAAATCTTACCAATAGTGCCACAGGCTAACAAGACATTACCTCTTATAAGTCTTACCAATAGTGCCACGGGCTAACAAGACATCACCTCTTCTAAATCTTACCAATAGTGCCACGGGCTAACAAGACATTACCTCTTATAAGTCTTACCAATAGTGCCACGGGCTAACAAGACATTAAAATTATTATAACAAAATCAGTATTTAGTAGCCACCAACATTTAAGTACTTATATATCTATCCATCTGTCTTGCAGATATGTCCGTCTACCCCCGCAGCAATGCAACACGTTTGCACCAAAGCACCTCTATTTGTCTACTACTACAGAAGCACCCCCACTTTCATATGTATACCCATATTACGCGAACCAGGACTTCTGTCGACTTTGTTGCCTTTTTCGATAAGGTCTTTTAAGGCGTCAGAAAAGGGAGGGGGGGGGCCTGGATCATATATTATATCAATATTTAAAAGGGGTTAAGCGTGGCGCGCGGCATGCACACAGACACGCGCGCGCTAGGTGCGTAATTCTTACAACTGACCTACATATGATGTATTCTCCGTTGCATGCATTGCCTGATAGGATATGTTAAAAGCTCGTTTTAGGGGGAAAAGTTTGAAAATGGGGTAGCGGGGGTGGTTGAATATGGGGGAGAATGGGGAGCAGGATGGGTTTGGTTTAGAAACTTGGGGGGGGGGGGGCGGCCGGGGTTCAACAGAAGGGGGGCCTTAACAATTTCGAATAAATGGAATTTGCTTAGTGGGTGAAACGTATTACGTATAAATGTGTCTTTGCTTCGGGGTCAGCTGGTGCTTCAGAGGAACTCCGGTGAACTTAAGGGGGGAGTTATAGATGCATGTAGGGCGTGTCGAGGGAGACAACACTGGGGGATCAACAGGTACGGGTGAGAGTGCAGAAGGGGGTGGGGGGATAATTGTTTGTTTGTGTGTGTTTTTTTCTATAGGGAACAAAAAAAAGTATATCCAAGACTGGGCTTAAAATTAACCAATGAAAACGAACATAATCCTGGCTACTTCCGGGGAGTTATGGGACACAGGAACTGGAGGAATTAGTAGAAGTTAGGATATGTTATAGCTTTAAATGACACGAAAGGACAATCAAAATAACGTTTCTGCTGTATGCCTTCGTCAGCGGACATGCGATAACAGGTGGGACATAATGAATGGGGGAGGGGGGGGGGTGAATATTTTCTGAGCAATCGTTTTTTTGTTCGAAATATTAAATCGATTTGTTCATAGTGACCGGAAAATAAAAAAATGGGGGTTTAAGGTTGAAAAAGGGGGGGGGGGGAGTATAGGGGTCTCAATGGTCTTGGCTACTCATTTAATCGCTACTATTTCTGTTCGTGAAGGTGGTGGGTTGGTGTCACTTTGCTGATGCTACCTTCTGAGACGCTACAGTGCTATACTGCTACACAGTGTTAAATTGTCATACAGTGGTATATTGCTACACAGTGTTAAATTGTCATAGAGTGGTATATTGCTACACAGTGTTAAATTGTCATACGGTGCTATACTGCTATACAGTGTTAAATTGTCCTACAGTGGTATATTGCTACACAGTGTTAAAATTGTCATACGATGCTATACTGTTATACAGTGTTAAATGGTCGTCCGGTGCTATACTGCTGGACACAACAATATATCTCTGACCTCTGGCAACAACAATCGAAAAGCTAAACGCGATTCGTTCAATGACGTCACGATATCTAACATTTTTTCCAAAAACATTTATTTGACCACGGTTCCGCTTTAAAGCAAAGTCTGTTCCATAAACTTTTTCTCATTTCCCCACCTTTTAACCACACCCCATCCCGCCACAACCCAAACAAGGAACTAATTCCTCTTAGTAGTGCGTCAAGGCTGCACATTTTTTTTCCCTCTTTTCTTTCCCCGTTCAAATCTGTAATGATAGTTCCCGTGAGGATCTTGTCCGCCCCGCTCTCTTTGCGCACGGTGATGCGCTCTCATTCGCTGCTCACCATATTCGTACGCACCAAATGCATCCCACAAGGACTCATGATTCAGAACGCACAAGCCAATTCCTCAAAGCAAAGGCCATTGAAGGTACTGCGGATGTATGTTATATATGGAACAAAGGTTGCGTTGCCCCAGATAGTATTTGCATAATTTTGAGTTATATTTTTTCATTTATTTTATAAAGTGTTTGGAAGGGTTAATTTTTTTTAATTATTTTTTTTTTTCCCCATTTCTTTTTTTTAAGCATCTTTTTTTCAACGTAGCATCTGCAATGGACTTACAATAAACTGCCCAAATGTAGCGGAAACGGTGCGGCCCACGCTAACACACTCACAGACTCACATACAACACACAAAAAAAACCTACACGCGTACACACAAACTGATCAATAAAACACAAGGTTGAATCAAAAACCACCAAACAAACAACCAACCAAACAACCAACCAAACAAACAACCAAACAAACAACAATAACTATGGATAACATGCCCAAATGTCATCATCCTAACCCAAATGTCATCATCCTAACCCAAATGTCATCATCCTAACCCAAATGTCATCATCCTAACCCAAATGTCATCATCCTAACCGAAATGTCATCATCCTAACCCAAATGTCATCGTCCTAACCCAAATGTCATCATCCTAACCCAAATGTCATCATCCTAACCGAAATGTCATCATCCTAACCCAAATGTCATCATCCTAACCGAAATGTCATCATCCTAACCCAAATGTCATCATCCTAACCCAAATGTCATCATCCTAACCGAAATGTCATCATCCTAACCCAAATGTCATCATCCTAACCCAAATGTCATCATCCTAACCGAAATGTCATCATCCTAACCCAAATGTCATCATCCTAACCCAAATGTCATCATCCTAACCCAAATGTCATCATCCTAACCCAAATGTCATCATCCTAACCCAAATGTCATCATCCTAACCCAAATGTCATCATCCTAACCCAAATGTCATCATCCTAACCGAAATGTCATCATCCTAACCCAAATGTCATCATCCTAACCCAAATGTCATCATCCTAACCCAAATGTCATCATCCTAACCCAAATGTCATCATCCTAACCCAAATGTCATCATCCTAACCGAAATGACTTGGACAAATTATTATTTTTTTTTTAATTTTTTTTTTTTTTAATTTTTATACATTTTTATTTTAACATTTGGAACAGAAGCGTTTGATTTCGTCAAACTTAATGACATTCCCACAGATTGTTTGACTCCGCCCTCCCCCCGCTTAATAACCCCTTCCGCACCCCCCAACATCTGTTGTTGCAGAGACAAACAAACTGTCCAGCCCAATAACTTTAAACATCCCCACATAGATTATCCTAGGGTCATAATTGATGTCATAATATCCGCACAGAGCGTTCAATCTTGCCCTAGTCCAGCGTTTCTCAACCTGTGGGTCGCGACCCCTTTGGGGGTCGAATGACCCTTCCCCAGGGGTCGCCTAAGACCACCGGAAAACACACATACTATACAAGTATGAAGTACAAAAGAAAAAAAAATTGGTGGTTGTGGGTCGCCACGACATAAAGAACTGTATTAAAGGGTCACGGCATTAGAAAGGTTGAGAACCACTGCCCTAGTCCATTATCCTGAGAATGAGTCTCAACTAAGACACTTTACTATGTGTGTGGTGTGAAAGCTGAAAATATCAACAACTTTATATGTGGCCATATAGTAATATATGTTACACCCAGGCGTAGCTAGAGGTTTGGAGCCGGTGGACTAGATTCATATATACGCCCCATTTCCAACACTTAAATATAGTAATTTTCATTGGGACCCCGACCCCCCTTCCCCAAATAAAGTTTAATTTTAGCCTCCCCTAACTTGACCAACGCCCAGGTCTATCTGCAACCCTACCCCCCCCCCCCCTAATTTTCCGTTCACACAAATGGCTACGTCCAAATGCCTTCTACTAAAAATTGATCCAGTGACATGTGACTCATTTGTTTTTGTGACAGAGAAAGAGCTATGCGAGGCTTCCATTGTTCTTAATGCTGTCACTGCCTTGTCCAGTCAGTGTGTGTGTGTGTGTGTGTCTGTGTTATTTCATTCACTCAACGTACTTGCCCTGTTTTCCGTTTCGGAATCTCCCGGACACCTGGTATGTGGCTCGAAGGCTCTCATGTGGCGTCATGCAGAAGTTATTCCTATAACGGTTTAACTTTGAATAAACGAAGTCCGTTATGAAAGAAGCTTTTTTTTTCCCCCATTACTGATTCAAAATTAGATTTTTGTGATAATACTAATGACCATGCAGATGATATTATTGTCCCCGTTTGATGGAAATGCTACCTACTTACCGGATGGTGTGCGAAAAAAAAGGGACGGGGGTGGGTTATGTGATGCGAAGGGATCACAATCCTCGGGCGTCGTCTTTAGAGGGCGCCAAAATCGTGTGTGTTAAAAAATATTTTTTTTTAATTTGGGGGGGGGGGGGGTGGGTGGGTGACAAGGCGCCTAAATCTAGTCATGGCCCTGGATATTAATGCTACTTTCGGATTATGTTAATGCTACTTTCGGATTATGTTAATGCTACTTTCGGATTATGTTAATGCCACTTTCAGATTATGTTCATGATACTTTCAGATTATGTTCATGCTACTTTCGGATTATGTTAATGCTACTTTCGGATTATGTTAATGCTACTTTCGGATTATGTTAATGCTACTTTCAGATTATATTAATGCCACTTTCAGATCATGTTCATGATACTTTCAGATTATGTTCATGCTACTTTGAGATCATATTAATGTTACTTTCAGAGCATGTTATTGCTAAGCATAAGCAATAAAACTTGTGGGGGTACTGATTTTAATTTCGACGTTATTATCCTGCAACACTCTCCCACTCCCCCCCCCCCAAATGTCTTAACTCCGTGTATTAATCCTGAGCTTTACAGCCTACCTATTTCTGTTTGCTCAAACGTGGGGGCGACTTTTACGCTACCGAAAAATATTACTTTAGTTCTGATGAGCTACCTGTAAGTTTTCATGTACGACACTTGGGTCCTACTGTGGTAAACAAGCAAGGTTCCCCATACCCCCCCCCAAACACCCCCACGGCGTTGCATCATATATCATCCAGCCAGAGGCGTGGCTAGTGCGTTTGGCCCCCAGGGACAACGTTTATTTTTGACGCCCACCTCAAATCTGAAACACATTATTTTCTTTATTAAAATACCATCAGAGCTCATTTTGGTGCCCCCTTTAATCTGGTGCCCGGGGGACATCTGCGCCCGTCCTCTGCCCACCCTTTAGCTACGCCACTGTCGCCAGCCCACAACTCTGACCTCGATATTCCGAACCCAAAACAACCCAGACATCAGAGTCAACGGGGACAACTGGATGACACATAGTGCTGTCACGTGACTGACTACCTGTAGGCGTCCTGGCCCCCAACGAGCGCGCAGCGAAAAATTCACACGGCCGGTTTCATTCATAAAACCCCGAACGGTTTAAAACGTGTTAAGTGCCCCCCAGGCGCAAGGATACGCGCACTACTTTACGCTAGCGTATGGGACTGGTGACAAAGTTTTTGATACTAATACCGCGGCCTGCTTGGCCCCCAAGTCACTCAGGAGATACGTTCATGTAAAGTCAACACCGCGATGGCGAGTTACCTGATTTGGCGACTCCTTTAGGCAATTGTTGTTGTTTTTTAACTTATGTCACATGACTTTTGGATGCAGACGTGAAAAAATAACGTATGCTGATTATATTGCTACATCACCGCCTGAACTAAAGGATAATTTACATCGTCTTCCAGTAAGTATAAATAGAAAATTGTATGTATTCATTTATTGTTAGAAATGGGGAAACATCTTTAGCGAACAAAAAAATTTCTTTTAAAAAGTTAACGTTATTTTTTTAAAGTCCTGCTAACTTCTATGGTATTTTTTTGTATATGGATCTTTTAAGAACTTATTTTTTTGTAAAACAAAGGGAAAAAAAATCAATAATATTATTTAACGCAAATGGTGCCTGCGAAAAGATAAGAAATTATTGCTACAAAATTATTGATTCCAATGATTTATCGTTAGCTTATTGCTATTAAATAACTCGTTTAGCTGTTGTTGGTGTTTAAATAGAAGAGAAAAATATTGAAAATTTCTAGAAATTATTTTAAAATAGTTTGCTGCTTTCCAAATTTTATTATTTTAATTTATTTTTTTACTTATTCGCTTTCGGAGACCTGTAATATTATGAAATATTCGGTACAAAAGTTCTCTAAAAGTATAAACCTGGTATAAAAAAAAAAAGTATAAAATTATAAGCCTAGTACGAAATGTATCTAAATGTGCATACTCGGTAAAAAAAAAAAAAGTTTTCTTAAGTTGGTACAAAAGTGTTTTTTTTTTCATTCTAAACGTGTATACCTGGTACACAAGTTTTTTTAAATTTATATAGCTGGTACGCGCGTTTACTAAATTTGTGCACCTGATATTAAGAAAACTTCGATACTTTTATACATGATGCACAACTTTGCCAGCCGCTAACTTTATTTTCCCAATCATCCCTCCCTTCCAAAAACAAAACAAGAAACGCAATAATACATATCTTGATTTCACACAATGTTCAAATAGAGTTTTGATCTTTGGACGAATTATAAACAGTGAAACTACACACTCAAAATCATAAAATGTTGCGACTGATCTTTGACAGACTAATAAGATACGTGCGCGTTCCATGTAAAAAAAATTTACACGGCATGAATTAATTTTTATAATTTTAAATTTTCATAACTCTAGGAACTTACTAACGGGTTTATTTCACGATCTGTAAACCATGATGATATGTCGAGTTAACCCCCCAAAATTAAGTTTTTAAAAAAAAATGTGTATATTAATCTGATATCGACTTTGAGTTTGTTACTTAGAATACATTAGTAATTGTCTTGTTTATTTTTTAGTATTATCTTTTTTTTTTTTGGAAAAAAAATGCTGAACCTGTGAGATTTAGTTTGTAAGTGAGGTTTGAAATACTCCCTCCGGGCACCGACAATATGTAATCTTTGTATGCTAACTTTTTTTCCTCTTTAAAAACTGGACCCCAAAAATTCTTTTCACAACTTCTAAAAAGTATAATATATATAACCTATTGTTTTGTATTGTCTGATGAGCAGGATATTGAGTGGAAATGTCCCTTTTTTTTTTATTTGTAATGGGTTTTTTTTCAACCTAAACGAATCTTATTCCACAATTTATTTTAAGAAATAACATTACGCTTTTGTGCATTTAGTTTGATTCCATTGCGAAATGTAAATTGTTGTGTAGAACTAAAGCTGACACACCGATATAAAAAAAATTGTGAGCATTATGAACTAAAACAATGTGTAGAGAGAGCACTCGTGCGGGGTGAGAGCAGAAATTTACAATTCATAAATAGATTTCAATATTAACGTTAAATAAATCCATTTACATAAGTTTTCATTCCGACATTTTTTAAAAAAAGAGTAGAACATGTGGGCCAGTTCTCAAACAGACCGTTCTTATGTTTTGTTTACAGATCTGGCTCCTTAAAGGGTAATCAACTCTTTCGTTTCTCACCCGCCATGTATACAGACGACATCTTTCATCTCGAGTTGGACCAGACAGTTCCCTCCCCTGGCACCGACTACCTGGACATGTTCGGCCAAGATCGAAGCTTCGACGTCAGCTCGCCGGAATTTTCACAGCCCCTCAAGCAAATCAACGCCCCAGCACCCATCTCTTCTGGATTCCATTGTGGCGATTTCCGAAGGAGCGTCAACGCAGCGGACACCGCGCACTGCTCAGCGAATGTCCAGCTCCGTGATCTTAACTTCACTCATCAAAGTCTACAAATGAACAGTCTTTCTGGCGGTAGAAATGAAACGAACATATTCAACCGCAGTTGTCTTCACTCCGCGGTTTCAACCGAGGACAGCTCTCCGTGGACGCCCGATGATGCTATCAGACGCCACAAAAGTAACAGCTTCGATAGCATCCAGTCCCAGGGCAGCTTTGAGAGTTTCAGCTTCTCGGAAGACGAGGGCTGCGGCGTGTCACTGTCCAGGGAGGATGACTTTACCTCGTCTTCGGTGACAGGCGATATCCACCAGCCCCTGTCGTTCAGCTACGGGAGTTCTCAAAATGACATGGATGTGGCAAGCAGTTTTGCTACATCCATGTCATCTTTTTCATCTCCTGGAATATCTCCCGTGAACTATGGCTCTGAGCCATCTTACACCACGCTGGCTCCGTTCAGCGCTAGCACTCTAGATGACAATCTGAAATTTTCGAGACATTCTGGACCAACTCAAATGTATAGCACCCAATCCAGCGTACCCTCGACTAGTACATTCAAAGAACCGCCTTCCTACTCCGAGGCCCTGGCCAGCATAGAGCGAGGAGATTCGCCGTCAGCCATGGATAGTGACAGCGTATCCACGGCATCGTCGTCCAATCTACTGGATGACATTATGGAATGCATCCAACTTGACGGGACTGCTCGGTATCCAAAAGGTTCGTTTCATAGTTTCCCGAGGGAAGACGTCTTAGGAAATTTTTTAGAAACTTTTATACTTTATAGAACTCCTTACAATATCTCTATTGTTACGTTTCTTAAACTGTGGCCAAAAAAAATATCATAATAATAAAAATATACTGTATTACTGTGTTGTATTATGACCATAACTAGATTGCAAGTTTGCTGGCAAAGCAATATAACTTTGGGTTTTTTCTTGTAAGATTGCTCAAATTTCTAAATCTCTTTGCTCAGATCGCTGTGAATTTAAAACTCACACGAAAGGAGCGTCACAACATCGAAGTACCGCGTTCTTTATCTTCATAAAGTAAAAACCATTGACATAGACTTTTGCTGTAAAGGTCGCCAGGCAGTGGCGTAGCGAGGGGGGCATCATGCCCCAGGCGCTACTCACAGAGGGGCGCCAAATGGTATATTTTACAAATAATATTATATGGTTTTCGAATAGGGTGGAGGGACGCTAAAGGGTATTTTGCCCCGGGCGCGAGTTAAGCTCGATACGCCACTGTCGCCAGGGGATAAGACATTGATTTGTGTTGCAAAACATAGTGAAAAGTTTCGCTGAATTGAAAAATAATAGGATTTATACAAAATAAAATTTCCCGCCAAAATTTTTTTTAAATAATGGCCATAATTTAGATTATATAGAAGATGTCGAACATAAGGGGCACGATTGTCAATTTATATTGTTTTTTTTTTTTAAAGCTTAGACAAGATCTTGACGTTTTAAAAAATATACATGTATATTTATTATTTTTAGAGAAGAACCGGAAATCCCCGAGCCCAGTCTCCGCGGGCATCAAGAAGGAAGTGCCGTCACAACCGTTCCCGCCACAGAGATCAAAGGCAGAGGGTGGTGAGAAGATGAGGGAGATGGCTGCATTTATTCTTGCCGGTAGGTTGATCTGCTGCTACGCGCTGTCAATGGCCATCTTAACAATCTCATCTAAGCAATATCATCTAAACAATCTCATCTAAGCAATGTCATCTCAACAATCTCATCTAATAATGGTGACAATGTGTGTAAAACAAAATATGACCTTCTAAAGTTTCATGTGCAATCTGTCACGTGACAATATCTAAATCGACGTGTGGCATCGGGCAATCCGGAAAATGATATTGTGACCATCCCGTTGGGGCAGTCGGTACATCTCCATATGACACTGTGCACGTCCAGATAGGGCATTCGGTACATCCCCATAGGACACTGTGCACATCCACCTGAAATTATTGTTTGAACTACCATTTGCCCTCCCAAGAATACCATGGGATCAAAGTCTCTTTCTTGGAAAACACACATACCACACACGCTCTAAACACACGTGCCACACACGCTCTAAACACACGTACCAAACGCGCTCTAAACACACATACCACACACGCTCTAAACACACGTACCACACGCGATCTAAACACACATACCAAACACGCTCTAAACACACATACCACACGCGATCTAAACACACGTACCACACGCGCTCTAAACACACGTACCGCACACGATCTAAACACACGTACCACGCACGCTCTAAACACACATATCACACACGCTCTAAACACACATACCACACATTGTCAATTCCTAGGGCTGAAACAGACCAATCAACACATTGTCGTTTAGTATTGCCAAACTAGGCCAATCACTTGAAAAAAAAACCCACACATAATTACAGTGTTTTTTTTTCCATGTTCAATTACCAATAAGTTTGGGGGTGGGGTTGGTGGAGGCTGTTATGACAGCTCATTAGCTTGAATCTATCGGTAGTGCAATTGAATGTTTGTTAACTGGTGTAAGGTTCAATTCGTTTTAAACGGATACACTGGTTTATTTGTTTCTTAACTTGGCACGCTTTTAAAACGATGTGTGTGTGTGTGGGGGTGGGGGGGGATGTTAGTATGAGAAAGTGATAAAGCTGACACGACCCCAGAAGTGAAGAGGTATCCCGACAATGATAATGTCATATTTGAAGTCTTTTCTATCGTCGTATCGTGTCGACCTCTCACTTATTCCGTCAGACTAATCGTATCACACACATCAGTGGCTCGACAAACGTGCCGGGTCGGACAGAATGAATTCCGACGAAAGCCTAGTCTGTTAAAAAAGGGCGTTGGGTTTTATAATTTTTATTGTGGAGTTGGGGGGGGGGGGTTTTAGGGTGACTTGATTTCGATTAAAAGTGAGCAACTTTGATGCTTGCTAGAAGGGATGCTGAATTTATCGAGGCGCTCGGCTGAAATCGCCGATATCGGATTATATTCAGTTTATATGTTTACAAGATGTGTATTTTTTTTAAAGTGAGAGACCTTTAAATGTATTCGATGTATGACTAAGACATCTCTAAATATCAAAAGTGGTAAGCCCAGATTAAAAATAAATAAATAGTATACTTCATTTGACTGTCAAAATGTTTCTTTATTTTTTTTTTCATTTCTGTTCTTTGTATATTATATCATATTATATCATATGGTGGGATGAACTTTTGTAGGAAGAGTTACTGTACTTAGTATAATTTAAACCATTAGGCGGACTATTTAGTATTAGCCTGTCTTAAACAAGTTCCTATGTTGCTGTCATTACCACCGTTGGTCGGGTCCTGCCAGGACGCGTGGGAAAGCCATTCCGTTTTTTTTTTTTTGTTTTTTTTTTAAATTGTATTTTTTCTAAGTAAGATAAATGCTTGACCAGTACTCCACCCTTGATAAACACCCACGCGGTATTTGAATAATTTTCCATCTAATTGTAATGAGGCACTTTGTGAAAACTCCATTTCCAGGTGGGTGTAATATTTCCTATCTTATCGCGGAAGATGCAGAAACTAAAACAATTACGAATCCTTGAATTCTTTATTTTTTTTCGTGCCTGTGTGTGGGGATTCCCCTTTATATAAAAAGTCACCTTTGAGCTAATCTAGAATTCCCGAAGGCGAGGACCTAAGTTCTCCTATTTGGCCGGTTTACTGAGAATAATTTGAAGGTCCGCCTTAATCACGTCGACACCACGTGATCGCGAATTCTAGGAAGGAAATATAAATGTGTATCTCGCTGATCTTACAGCAGTGTGATTAGATAATATAAACGGAGGACTATTCACTCATATTTTTTTTTTTTTTTTAAAGTTTTAAACGATTTCACGACGAGATGGAGTGTGCTCGTTTTACCGTAAACAACCGTACATTTGGATGAAATAAAAACAGATAAAGACATTTTTTTTTTCAACTTCAAAAAAAAAAAAACGAGGATTTTAACACATGCCCTCACCCCCCCCCCCCACACACAATTTTTCCCCAACACCCCCCACCTCCATCCTACGCACTAAATAACTTCTCGATGCGCCTGTTTTATCTTCAAGTTCGACCACACAAAGTGTTAAGAAAAATCGCAAAGATAAGCTCTATTGAATCTATGTCAATAAGTCTCTTTTTTTTTTTTTTTTTTTGAAATACACGTTTAATATGATTTATAAGCACAGATGTAGGAAGGGTGGGACAGAGGAGGCGGTCCTCGCCGAGGGGACAGTTTAATATATATATATAGAGAGGGCGGCATTTGTTGTTTTATTTTGTGTTGCGTTTACACCATTATACGTAGCACTTGCATCAACTAGGCCGGCACTGTAGCTATACACGTCCAACAGCCAGAAATAAACTAAAAGATATAGAGATCCGATTTATAACTCAAATATGCAACTCGATTATAAGACATCAAATATATAACTGAAATATATACTCAACAATTTAACTCAAATATATAACATCAAATATGTAACTCAAATATATAAATCAAATATGTAACTCAAATATTTACTCAAATGTTTAATTCAAGTATATGACTCAATACATATATAACTCAAATAAATAACTTCAATATATAAATCACATATGTAACTCAAATATATAACTCAACTCTATTGCTCAAAAACCCTTTTTGAGCACAAAAACCCTTTTTGAGCACATTCGTTAAATCAAATTCGCTGATTTATTTTCATCAAAAACTTATCAAATTTTTCATTAACATTTCTTGAACCAACAATGTGAAGCACCTCCTTGGATAGCGATGCTGAATGCCAGCGTTGCATCTGATTCAACGCTGCTGCACAACGAGTTCTCATTGAGTGTCTGTTACGTTGTTTGTTTGTTTTCTCTTTCTACAGGGAGCGGTCAGGTTCAGCTCTGGCAGTTTCTACTGGAGCTGCTCACGGAGAGCTGCAACGACAACTGCATCAAATGGCTGGGTAGCAAGGGCGAGTTCAGGATGGTGGATCCGGAGGAGGTGGCCAGGAGATGGGGCAAACGGAAAAATAAGGTGGGTGCGGGAGACCGGTGGCATGCCGGGAGATGAGAAATCGATCAAATAAGATCAGTCGAATCATTTTAACGCGTTTAGGAGATTGAACCAAAACAATTTTAAAATTTAATCTTATTAAAAAAATATACAGCGTTTTGTTCAATAAATATTTTAATTTGGATTCATACTGTTTATAGTTTTAAAAGGGCACGTGACGTGACTTGACCTTTTAGATTGACTTTTGTTATACTTCCATGCTATTAATAGATTCCGACGAAGACGTCTTTATAAGACCAGTTTTTATGGTTGGCATTTTGTTTCGTTGTGTTCATTTCCGGTGTGTTTATTCTTCTTTAAATCTGTGTTCTTCATATTTTAATCCATTTAAACAAATGTAAGTTCAATACGTTTTTGTTTTTTCCCATTTCCTCCAAACAGCCGAACATGAATTACGACAAAGTGAGCCGGGCCATGAGGTACTACTACGACAAGATGATCCTGTCCAAGGTCCACGGGAAGCGCTACACCTACAAGTTCAACTTCCAGGTCATCATGCAGGCCCAGCGCCACACCCAGGCGCCAACTGACCCTTCGCAGTTCAAAGAGCTGCTCACCATCCTGAATAGCATGCCCTCGGCTGCGTCCAAGCCGGACGCTTCCGGGAACGTTCCGCTGGGCTCCGCCTACGAGGAGAAGTCGATCTCAAGCGTGTCGTCGGATAGCCAGAGGCAGAAAGCGGCAAGTTTAAGACGGAATTCGGTTAATCGAGGACACGGTTTGGATTCGCGTATTGGCTCTTCCGGTGAAAGTCTCAACGCATCGTGTCCTGGTGTTGATGTTTTCAGGTCCGAGGGTTGCGTTGGAAAGTCAGTGGTCAACAGAAGCACCACACAGCACCAAGGACCCGCCGGAAACTTG
Source organism: Omphiscola glabra (assembly GCA_964017045.1). Lineage (NCBI taxonomy): Eukaryota > Metazoa > Mollusca > Gastropoda > Lymnaeidae > Omphiscola > Omphiscola glabra. Next base: position 9,011,633 of record OZ024807.1, on the reverse strand, counting down.
TGTCTGACCCTTTCTGGTTATTCAAACGAAACATTCCCGAAAATGACCCCAAATAATACCCAGACGAGAGCAGACAATATCGCGCTGGTCGAACAGCTAAAGCCACAGCAACCGTCACAGTATCAGAGGGCCGCTCCCTGCCAACAACCTTTTCAATTTCCCGACACGCCATCAGTGCAAAAAACATATTTCTCCCAACTGCACAACAGCGGGAGTACCCTCCAGCGCACGCAAAGTCATCGCACCCCCAAGGCCTCGTATGACAACAACATCACAACGTCACTTCCGGGGATCAGTTCTCTGCATCCGGGTACGGCGGTTGGGGTCGGAGGCTCGAGCGTCTACGGCAACCCGCTTTGCATGGCCGGAGTTAAGCGAAAGCAGTGGGCATCCGACAGCAGATGCAGCATGCCGGTCGAATTTTACGAGTCGTCGTCGCCGTCGTCGTCGTCCACGCTGGGGTATTGCACGGCACCCACCACGCGTTGCTCGAGCCCCTACCAAAGAAACAGATCCAACTCTGATTTCCTGCGGAGGAAGTTCTCCAGTGATAAGCGCTACAGCCTGCCCACAGAACTGAGCGTGAGTGTGAAGTTCGAATCGACGAACCCGTGTTCAGAGAGCAGCCCCCCGAGCAGCAAGGTGGGCTGTTTCAGTGCGAGCCCCCGCTCTGAATTCACCGACATGTCAAGATGGGCGAGTCGGGAACAGCCGCAAAGCAGCTTTGCTATTCAACAGGACGTCGACGGGCAGCAACGGCAGGACATAACAACCCACTACCATGGGAACGCGGACGGTCGAGGAAATTTCGACGCAAACGGCCAGCAGGCAGCCCCAGAAAACGGATCTCATAAACTGTACAACTTCCATAACTTATTCAACGAGAGCGGTCAACCAGCATACCATCAACTATCCTACCATCAACAACAACAACATGGATGTCAGCAGTTTGATGTCATGAGAACACAGTGCGGCTCGGCTCAATTTCCCTCCACAAATGCTCAAAGTCATGTGTAAAGTCAGAACTGATGTGCACTAAAGATATCGCCAGCTCTAGAATGGTCTTAGTTCCAATAGGAACATTCTTAACTAATTGTTTTTGTGGGGGGGTTTTTTAAACATTGATTCAGGGGCGTGTTCAGAATACAATTTCGTAATAAGATCTCAATGCAATGAAAACAAAATTAATTAACCTAGACGAGGTTTGAGAAAAAAGATTTCTCAATCTGCAGGGGAGAAGACACTGAATTTACTGAAATCGATTTTAATTGTACTGTCATATCTCCGGAGACAATCGTGTAACTGGTGTCTACTAATAAATCCATTGGCTGTGGTGTCGGCGTGTTTGAAAGGGTGTTTTTAAAAAAATGGTGTGTACTGTGCGTTCAATGATGATGATGATATATATATATCTTCTTCTTCTATGCTTTCAGGGCCCATTTATATTTAAAATTTATTTATAGTGTGAATAAATAGTGTGTCTTACATTGTGTTTCCTTCTGTCTACTACATTGTGTGCTGTGTCTTTGTGTGTTGTATATACTGTGCATAAATACCATGTCTTACATTATGTATTCGTTTGTCTATTCTACTGTGCGAAATAGGGGAAACGCTTGGCTCCACTATTGTGTGTGCTGACTTAACTTTGATGAACTTTTTACCCCGGTGTAAGCTACCCGAAACTGTTCGGATACTTAACGCTTTTTTTTTTTCCTTTCTTTCTTTGAATCTGCTAAAGTATTTTTATATAAAGATAAACTTTTTTTGCTCAAACTTTTCAGACGGTTTTATACATCCTAAAAACGTTAAGTCCAATCTGTCCTGCTTACAATGCTCTCGTTGTTGACAATGACATGGTGTTTGTTAGAGCCGTGCCTTACAATCAGCTGGTTTGTTAATGCTGTCATGAAATTAGTTCTCTGTCCTACGGTTAAATAACATTATTCTGGGATATTTAGAAATTTTTAATAAATTATTTGTTTTTTACAAATGTTGTAAACATCTGAATATTGTCAGTCGGTTTATTCGATCAGGTAAACAGTTTTTTTTTTTTTAAACTGCAGCTTGAAAAATAAATGCATCGAATATGCTTCTCTTTTTGTGTACGTTGTTTTGCGCTAAGTGATTTAATTTATATATATATTTACATTTTTAAAATCTATTTAAAATGTATTTATATTTATTTTTTTTTGTTTGAAACAATAAAATGGCATGTTAGCTTCTAGTGTAGCCTTTGCTTGTCTGGTAAAAAGCTTGCATCCTATGGCATACCAACGTTTCAGTTTTATGTTCAAAACTTTTTTTTTTAAAAAAATCCTTGTATCAATGGCATTATTTAGTTTGCTGCTTAGTGAAATATCAAGTTCAAGGTCATGATCATGATTAAAATTCCTTTTTGTTTTCTTATAATTTTTTTTTTTATTTAAAATTATTTTTTAGGACAAACACAAAAAAAAAAAAAACACAAAAAAAAAAACATTTTGTTGTTCTTTTTTTCTTCTTTAAATCTAGTGACATCCATTTGAAATCTGGATACTGATCTATTGTTACTAGACTATGGTCATTGTTGAAATGTGATTATTTCTTGTCCAGGTCCATGCCGGCTCATGTCGACTGTGTACACAAATGTCCTTGGCTCGTGCCTGGTTTAATGTTTGCTAATATTCTGCTCCTGATTGGTTAACACTGTTGTTTTCATCGATGTACTTTCTTAAAGATATTGCCTTTTTTTTTGTTTGATAAAAATCTTTATTTAATTATCATATTGTATACTTGTTTATGATGTATTTAGAACTCAAGTTTTGTAAAGATGTATTTATATTTAAGAAATATTATGATAAATGCAAATATATATATATTTTTTTTCAAAATAAAAAAAAAAGATATTATGAATATATGTGTTACGTTGTTATATAAATATACATAATTATATGGCATACCAATGCCGAAAAAGAAAAAAAATATTATGTATTTGCACAATGGTGGTGTACCGATGGTATGGGAGGACAGCACGTGCTGTGGGGCCCAACTTGAAACGGGCGATGAAATCGGCAAAACGGGTAAACACACACACACACACACACACACACACACACACACGCACGTATATACATACACACACAAAATAACACGTATGCTTTAGGTGCGTTTTTTTCTTAATTTATCTTTCTTTTTTTTTTTTTTTTTTTTTTTTTTAAAGCTAAAATAATGCACACTTAATCTAATCACCTTGCTGTCCTTGTATAATCAGAGCCGAGGCGTGGGCCCTAAAAACTCCGCGACTGCTAAGGGGGCCCCTCGAACACTTAAATGGCCCCAAGTTAATCAAATGGAAAATATTTAAACTTTCTCGTAGATCAGGGCAGGGCAAACTTTTTGTGCGGAGGTCCACATTGACTGTTGTAAAGCTATTGGGCGGCCGCATGTATATTGTGTCCAAATTTGCATGTCGATAAACTTTTCTCTATATTAAAATCGGTAAATTCGAATTTTAGCATTACATGACAATAGTCAAGGACTGTTTAAATAAATAGAAAATGGGGAAAATATTTAATAAAAAATGTTAAAACAATCATAACGGTACATGAAATTCTGTAAAATTCAACAAAATAACTTAAAAACAAAGTAAGTTTTGTTATTTTTCTAAATGCCTACGAGGGCCTCATAATACCAGTTGCCGGACCGCATGCGGCCCGCGGGTCGTAGCTTGTCCACACCTGTCATAGATAAAACTTTCGTTTTGATAGAACTCCCTTTTCATAATAAAGCCTAAACTTTACATCTTAATGACCCACAACCCCCTTAACACCACACACACACTTTGTTCAATTCAATTTTTTTTTAAGCCGTGCCAAAAATGGTCGAGGTCTCACAGTAGATCTCTTGGGAGCCATGTACATTTTGGAAATAAAAGGACTTTAAGTACATAATATAAGAACTATTTTAAGTAAAGTTAATAATAGGAAATGGTGTGACGGAGCTGAAAATAATTTGTGCTTGTTGGTCTAAGCAAAATAATAATTAGAGAATGGTTCAGAACCGCTTACCTGGATAATGGAATGACTCTGCTAGACTTTCCTTATTTCCAAAGTATAAAGTTAGGATAATTGGATATTGTGATTAAAACTCATTTTTTAAATTAAAAAAAAAAATTGTGTGTTGAAAATGATGATTTGTAAGGGGCTAATCAAAGCATCTCAAATATTTCCCGTCTGAACTCAGACCACGGTGAAGGGTAGAGGATAACGGGGTAGAGGGCGCACAAGGAATGACGAATATGCCACAGCTAAATCTCAAGAGCCATCGTGGTAGGACTACCAGGAAGGATCGAGGGGGTGGGATGGGGTGGGGGTAATTTATCTCCTTGGGAGGTAGCAGTTAACAAACAGTAAAGTCACTAGAGGGGAATAGTGTTCATTTTTTCATATTGTAAGAACAAATAAAATGTTTTGGTGTGTGTGTGGGAGGGGGGGGGGGGGTTTGAGGTCCATTGTACTTGTGTGGATTTTGTTTTTATTGTATACTTCATATTTTTACAGCAGCGTCACAGTTTGAATCGATGAACATTTTCTTACAAAGATTAACAATTAGTGTGTTTTTTTTTTTTTTACTAATTAGGTCAGAGTAGAAAGAGAAGGGGATTCCCCCCTAGCCATAATTAAACTGATGAGTTAAATTAAGTGCATTCCTCTGGCGGATCCTAAGTGGGTGATATATGACTATACAAACACTGTTTTACAGAGTGAAAAGTATTTTTTTTTCTTTTAAGGATTTTTTTATTTCTATTTTTGTTAAACTAACTGCAGGTTTTTATAAATAGATGCTTGCAAAGGACCCTCAAAATAAGATGGTTTGATACAATTTATAACACCGTCCTTTGGGGGAGAGACGGAGGTAAAAATGGGGAAATGGAGATGGATACGGCACACATTAAGGAAACTAAAAACTAACGTCACGAGACAGGCCCTGGACTGGAATCCTCAAGGTACCAGGAAATAGAGGAAGATTAAGAGCCACGTGGAAGAGAGGAGTAGAGGCAGTGTTGAAGAGAATGAAGAAAAGCTGGGATGAACTAGCAAAGATGGCCTGGGACAGGGACAGGTGGAAAAGTAGTGTGGATGGGCTATGCTCCATGGGGGGGGGGGGTGAAAACGGCTAAGAAGAGGAAGAAGTGAACGCAGTTAAATCGATATGAGAGACTAAGAGGTAAACAAATAATTCACAAAACCCCTTTTTGGTGCAGATGTCACTAAAAGTCTCCGTTGCATAGATGTCCTTTCATTCCTTATGTTTTAGATGTTCACATGTTCCAGATGTCCACATGTTCCAGGTTTCCAGATGTCCACATATTCCAGGTTTCCAGATGTCCACATGTTCCAGGTTTCCAGATGTCCACATATTCCAGGTTTCCAGATGTCCACATGTTCCAGGTTTCCAGATATCCAGATGTTCCAGGTTTCCAGATGTCCCTATTCTTTTATTATTTGTCTTTTAAGATAAGGAAAATAAACAGGAACATCATTTTTTTTAAATATTTTAATATCAAGAATAATTCATCTGATGTAAGAATTCGATTCATGTTGGTTAGGATTGTCACTAGCTTTGAACAGCTTGATTTCTGATCAAGTAATGATTGGCTCTCGGGTCCGGGTAGTGTTTGGTCTATGGTCCTGGTAGGGTTTGGTCTATGGTCCTGGTGGTGTTTGGTCTATGGTCTTGGTTGGGTTTGGTCTATGGTCCATGTGGTGTTTGGTCTATGGTCCTGGTTGGGTTTGGTCTATGGTCCAGGTGGTGTTTGGTCTATGGTCCGGGTAGCGTTTGGTCTATGGTCCGGGTAGTGTTTGGTCTATGGTCCGGGTAGTGTTTGATCTATGGTCCAGGTGGTGTTTGGTCTATGGTCCAAGTGGTGTTTGGTCTATGGTCCAGGTAGTGTTTGGTCTATTGTCCAGGTGGTTTTTGGTCTATGGTCCAGGTGGTGCTTGGTCTATGGTCCTGGTGGTGTTAGGTCTATGGTCCAGGGGGTGTTTGGTCTATGGTCCTTATAGTGTTTGGTCTATGGTCCGGGTAGTGTTTGGTCTATGGTCCGGGTAGTGTTTGGTCTATGGTCCTGGTGGTGCTTGGTCTATGGTCCTGGTGGTGTTTGGTCTATGGTTCAGGTAGTGTTTGGTCTATGGTACTAGTGGTGTTAAGTCTATGGTCCGGGTAGTGTTTGGTCTATGGTCCGGGTAGTGTTTGGTCTATGGTTGGACTGTATTGAGTCAACAGTCGATCGGGTTAGGAGAGGATCATTTGCCGGCATAGCGTTGGCAGTGTTCAAGAAGTCCTTTCGGTCCCAGTAAATAACTACAAACAAAAATAACTTTTTTTTTGTTGTTTTTCATAGTGGTATGATGGCTTTTCAAATGTCTGACTCATTGAGTCACTAATGGCGCAGGCATCATCAGGCTACACACTGGCACAAACGTCATCTGGCTACACACTGGCACAGGCATCATTAGGCTACACACTGGCACGGGCATGATCATGCTACACACTGGCACAGGCATCATTAAGGCTACTCACTGGCACAAGCATCATCAGGCTACACACTGGCATCATGGGGCTACACACTGGCACGGGCATCATCAGGCTACACACTGGCACGGGCATCATCAGACTTTACACTGGCATGGGCATCATCAGACTACAAACTGGCATCATCAGACTACAAACTGGCATCATCAGACTACAAACTGGCATCATCAGACTACAAACTGGCATCATCAGACTACAAACTGGCATCATCAGACTACAAACTGGCGTCATCAGACTACACACTGGCACAGGCATAATCATGCTACACAGTAGCACGGGCGTCATCCTGCTACACACTGGCACGGGCATCATCAGGCTACACACTGGCACGGGCATCATCAGACTACACACTGGCACAGGCATGATCAGGCTACACACTGGCACAGGCATCATCATGCTAAACACTGGCACGGGCGTCATCATACTACACACTGTTGGGCGTCATCATACTACGCACTGTTGGGCGTCATCATACTACACACTGTTGGGCGTCATCATACTACGCACTGGTGGGCGTCATCATGCTACACACTGGTGGGCGTTGCTTGCAATTTTTTGAGAGTTTGTTTACAGTTTCTGAAAACAAACGCAGAGTCCGCTAATGACCTGTGGCCTTAGTAAGGAATACCATTAACAAGAATCGCTGATGATTGATTACTTGACTTGTTATAAGTGTAACCAATCATATCAGTCCAGAGCGGTAACTGTAATTACTGTTTTTGTTACTATATACGCCTTCATAATATCAGAGAAACTATTTTATATAGTGTGAGCTTGTGTAGTGGGTGGAGTGTATTTCATGTCATTTTGGGTAACACACAGGATCCCAACCATTTATAGTCGTGTCCCCCATGTTATAGACGCGAGACGACACACGACTCAATTTTATAGAAGCAAGATGACTCATGAACCCGATATATATTATATTATATATATATAAGTCTTTTAAATGGGTTTTTTAAACTTCTATTCGAAAAAAAAATTCAGTGTACTGCTACCGAGACCAACAGAATTTTGGCTTCGGTTTCGGTGCCATTTGATCATTTTCCGCCTAGTTTCGGTTTCGTCCGAAACAGACAAGTTAACTTTCGGTTTAATTTCGGTTTCGGTCGAAACAAAAAAAGTAAATTTTCGGTTTAATTTTGGTTTCGGTCGAAAGCGATTGAGAATTTCGACCGACTGGCTGAAAGTGACTGAGGTTTTCAGTCATCTACCAGAAGTCAGACTGTCTGTCTCCAGGCCAGCAATCCGATATTCATTATTGCTCGACGTCTTGCTGTCATCGTGTGTTATATGACTAATACTTTGTGAAAACTGCTCACAGCTGCATGATGATCTAATTGTCCTTTATTTCCAAAAAAAAAAAAAAATTTCATTTAGGCCTAGGCAAATGTAAACAGTTTTGTGGAAGAAAAACTAATGGAATGGTAATATTTATGTCATTATTTTTGTTTTAATTTTTTTTAAAGAAAATTTCGCACCTTAGGTTTATTCAATTCCTTCATTTGTGATATTCATTTTGATTTATCCTTATCATGCTCATCAATGTTGTCATAGGCAAAGGTGAATAATATTTAATTATCCCTGTGATGGTAATATTTTCATTATTATTTTGTTTAGATTTTTTTTTTAATTACGGCAACTTAGGCTTTTTCAATTGATTCATTTCTTGAAATTCATCATTATCATGCAGATAAACATTGTTATTGACGAAGTAACACGTGTGTGAATGTATCACGTGTTCATATAATAATTGTGCAGTAAGCTTACTGCAGACCTGTTTACTTTTATGATTTTGGCGACCAATTTATATGTCTTTTGCGATTCTCCGTCGAGACCCGTCAGAACAAGAATTTTAAAAAGACACGGTTTAAAAAAATATTTTTCCCCAACATTGGGGGGGGGTGAGGGAGGTCGGTCGCCGAACGCAATAATTACGTCACCAGTAAGAAAAGACTAATGTGCTGTTACTAGGCTAAATATTAATACAGCGATATCTTGCTAACTATTTATGAAAACACAAAGCATTAGTACTACGATAACCGCGAAACATTGTGGTGATATTTTTATATCCTTAATAACTGATTTTCGAGGTGACAATGGCCTCTATTAGAGCCACAATAATTTGTGTAGGTATATTTTCTAGGTTGTAATTGTATTATAAAAGCAAATAGTCTATTTTGCATGAATTTTGCCCTTCCCCCCCCCCCTTTTTTTTTTTTCACCGATCCAAATTTCTCTTACCATACTACTTTAAAAAAACATCTTTACATTGTGTAAAAGGCTTTAAAAATGTTTTTTTTTAAATTTATTATTTTTTGTTTGTTTGTGTTTATTTATGTAAATATAAAAACAGTTTCAGCTCTTTGGACACCCCCCCCCCAAAAAAAAATGTATAATCCATTTGTGGTGGCAACCTATGATGTACGAACCTGTGGGTACATGCGTTTAGAGCCCTACGACTCTGGAAGTTCTGAGACAACCCCAACAACAATTATCATTGTTTAAATTTGGGGGATCGAAATATTGATGTCGCACTTACTTTAAGTCCAACAAATCCACCTCACTCTAGTCAACAGATCCATCCAACTTTAAATCCAACAAATCCATCCCCATTTGAGTCCAACAAATACATCGCATTTTAAATCCACCAAATCCAACCCCCCATTTAAGTCCAACAAAGCCATCACACTTTACAGCCAACAAATACATCCCCCCATTTAAGTCCAACAAAGCCATCACACTTTAAATCCAACAAATCCATCCCACTTTATATCCAACAAATCCATCCCACTTTAAGTCCAACACATCCTCAACATTGTAAGTTCAACAATTCCATTAAAACTGAAAACACAATAAGGCTATCCCAAAACTTGCATTCATGACCTACCGCCTGATTATTGCAGTTCGACAGCTGCATATTTCAACTATATGTTGCAAACGAGTTTCATTTCTCGAAAAGTACTCGGGGACCAAAGTCTCAACACGAGTTCACGCACCTGCTTTGTGAGAGTCTCTTGCTTTATTCTTATTTTTCTCATAAACGTGTTGTCCTAAGACAGTGGTCGGAAAATCGCGGCTCGCCAGCCGCATGTGGCTCTTTAGCGACATGAGTGCAGCTCGGCCAGTCGGCCACAAAGCGGGTTTCACTTCGAAAAACATGGTTCTTGACAGGTTCTTGAAAAGAAACTTGGGTCCCAAAAATTTTTTTGATTGTCCTTCTGATGATTTTTTGGCTCTTTTGACTACTGAGTTTCGCGACCACTGTCCTAAGACATGGTGACGTTATTGCTGAACCAAAATAGAAATTAAATGAAATCCACAAATATACCTCTCGCTGCCCCGTCCGCACATCTTGTTTTTAAAGCAGAAAAACACTGCACCAGTTATTCGTCACCATCATGTCATGTCCTTCTGTTGTCTTCGAGCCTTTGGGGATGAAGCGTGATTTTTTAAATAAACTTTATTATTATTATTATTATTATTATTGATTCAGCACATACGAAGAAACACCTGTATGTAATACCTGAGTTGTAGATGTGTCCTCCGACAGGTTGATAAGCCAACGACTTTCTTAGCGGCGTGTCTCTGCAGTGCGAGATGATTTTATATGATGAATTTCCTTTGTGCGATACGCCTGTTCCGAGAGTCATATAGTCGTGACTTACCTTTGTAGCGTGTGACTTTATTAAGTTATGTAGATTCGTGTTTCTTCAGTGGCATGACTTATAGTCACGTAGATGTGACTATAATTAGTGACTTTTAAAAAAAATTCATGACATGCCCGTTGAGTAAGTCACACAGTTATGACTGGTTATGAGTTTTTAAATGGTGTGCCTGGTAATTAAGTCATGTAGATAAATATGACTTTTTTAGTGGCGTGCCATTTATTTATCTCATGCCCAGTGGAGTAGCTAGAGTTTTTGTCACTCGGGGGTGGTCCTTGAGTTCCACCCATGGCAGGGTTGATCACAATCAGAGCTTTTTTAAACAATCATGGCTATTTATACTATCAGGGCTTTTTGGATACAATAATGGCTATTTATACTGTCATGGATTTTTGGATACAATAATGGCTATTTATACTATCAGGGCTTTATAGAAACAATCATGGTTATTTAAATTATCAGGGCTTTTTGGATACAATCATGGCTATTATACTATTAGGGCTTTTTGACACAATCATGGCTTTTTTGGATACAACTGGGACATTTTTTTTTATGCAAATCCCTTTATTAATAATTATTTCAAGTACTACTAATGCCACAATAAGAGCAAGAAAGTGCCGTGGCGTAAGAAATGAGGAAGGGGGTGCGGAGGAGGCGGCTCACTTCCAGAGGCATTTTTTATGTCTTTATTTGAAGGGGTGGCGTTTTTCGGCCAAATGTTGAGTTTTTCATCGAAAGCGGAAGTCAAGATTCTCGAGCGGCCCGTGCTGCTCCGACCCAAGCTACTCTACCGACACGCATTGCCTTCTTAAGACATTGGCACATTGGGGACTTGCTCAGGGCCTCACACCTCTAAGTGAGCTTCCTGCTTATAAGGACATTATGATGCCAACATTTTTAATGACTTTTAGAAATACTTTTTGACAATTAAGTTTGCTTTCAAAATGCAGCGTGAACAAAGTTTTTCGATTTTAAAATCGATTCAATTCTTTGGTACTAGTTTTAGGAAAAAAAAAGTCTTTAAATGATTCCTTTCTTCTGTTTTTATACCATTCGGTTACAATTTATAAAATAAATTAGCCTGCTCCAAATAGTCATACAGAATATATGGAGCTTTTCCACAAAACAGTATGTTTTCTCTTTGTTTTGTAACTGTGACTTTGAACTGACTACTTCATTTTAAATCAATGGAGAAAGGTAATTATAATAATAACATATTAATAGTTTTTTTGTGTTTTTTTCTAAAACGAAGAATGTTTTGACGTGACATATTCTTTTATAGTTCATTCATTGATAAAGCAGTTTAATGAAATAAATAGTCGTAAAATAAAAGTTCAAAACAACATTACTACAAAGTTACAACTAAAATGCTAAAAAAAATTTTTTGCAAACAGATTCCATGCGACCCCCCCCCCCTTTTTTTTTGGACCAGATTTCCCCCCCCCCCGGCGCGGATACAATTACCTGAAGGAAACTGGTCACAACACATGGGCCAACCTTGGGTTAAAATGAGCTCCTGTGGTTGGCACCAGGGGTGATTGGCCCTCTCGACTCGACTCTTCGCACGGCCCTGAGTATATAAAGGGATAGGGAGGGGGGGCCTAAGTGCATACATTTGCCCAGGGGGTCACCCGCTGCTGTAAAGATGGCCCTGCTGACAAAGTGTGAATGTAAACTTCTGATTCTCTCTCTCTCTCTCTCTCCCCTTCTCGTTCTCTACTGTTACAATACGTGTTTTTTGTGTGTCTTATCAACACAAGTCGACAGACACTGAGGGAGTCAGTCACTCCTTCGGCAGTTAACCCAGAGCAAACAGAAACCGAACCAACTTTGTTTCGATCAGCTTGAAAGTATTTTTTCAAAAAGGGGGGGGGGGGGCTGTGCAGAGGGGACAAACTAAGCGTATGAGGCAAAGTATGCGTCAATAGACTTGTGATGAGATCAGACCATTACTAGCGGGTTATTTTCGCTGCGCTCGGTTTATCTTAAATGGCGTAACCAGGACGCAGAGCGAACGTCGCGTGCGTCCTGCCACCCCTTCGGCTGCTGGGCGGGGGGTGCATCTATATTTAAGGTTCCCCACTCAGTAAAATGGAGTAGAATAAAATAATTTATCAACTTTTAGTGCATGGGAGGTGAGGGGGGGGGGGGCGGGGGCAAAACCAATAATCGGCAGTGGGTCTCCAAAAGCTCAGTCAAAGGCCCTCATAAAACAAGAAGGTATGTCACGAAGGTGCCAGGGGGGATATCCACCCCCTCCTACCCCCACCCCCAAGTGCCAAACATATAAGGAGGTTGCCATTTTGTGCCACTGACTGTGTTGCTCTTCAATTTCCGTAAAATGTAACCAAGTGAACTAAAGGTGGTGTTGTTCTTTGATAAAGCTTTTTTTTAGGTAACTTGGAGACACAAATAATTCGCGTAAATAAAACTATATTAGGTTCAGCTTTAAATCTATGTCCATGCAGAATACAAATTGAAACGTTTCGGCAAATGCCTTCGTCATTACAACAACAACAACAAATGTATCCTACCTAACAATGAAGGAAAAGAATAAGTGCGGGGGCGAAAGTCCCTGACCGACAAAAACAAAGTCACGAAGACCTCCAAGTGGCGTAGTTCTAGCCGCTGATGGGTAAAAGATTGGGGGGAGGGGGGGGGGTCCTGGTGAAGCATAATATTCCCCCCCCCCCCCCCCGCATCCAACATGAAAGAAAATGGGGGTACGTCTGCTTACCTGCCCGACAACAACGTGTGCATTTTAAAGAAACAGGTAACGGGCACACATGACTCATTTCTGACAGACGTGACCTCATTCTGGTGATCACCTTCACCCTAAATGTCATAGTAGTGTGTACAACAGCGCTGTGGACAGTCGCCTAATGCAAATTTCGTGCACACAGCCAACAAAAAAAAAAAAGAGAAAAAAAGAAGAAAAAAAAATTTGCCGTAAAATAAGTAAATAACTGAATGGCAGTAGTTTTGTAACAGCCGCACACCACTGACAGGTTTATTTTACAGTGGTTCTCAAATGAGCGCCCCGCTTAATCCCTCATATCGGCTGCGCGACATTTTTGCATGCGCATAATTTAATTTGCATTTTCAAAATTTTGTGGATAAATTTTTTGGGGGGTAAAACAATCACTCGTGTGATTTTTTGTTTAAAAAAATCTTGATGCAAAAAATGTGGAGAAAGGAAATTGAAAAGGGGGTGGGGTGGGGGTTATGTTGATTCTCAGATTTAAAAAATTGTGTCGGAGATCAACAAGGGTCATCCTATCTATTAACTACAAATTTTGTTCAGATCTATTCTTTGTGATCAATGTGTGTGAAAAAATGAATCTTTTTACCTAAACCTTCCCATTGCAAGATTTATCTCTACGCGCTATTTCGTAGTACGCTAGTTAAGTCCTTTTGGGGCGTTGACTAGACGGCGCCCTGAAAGAGAAATCCTGGATTCAACAGCAATAATTGGGGGGGAAAAAACGTTTGAGGAACTCTGGGTTTATCAAAAAGAGCACCTCTGACTTGATACGATTGTATATGTTTGAAGCCCACCTATATAAGACATTTGCAGAGTGTCAGCTTTCAACACAAAAAACTTACAGCTCTACCGAGTTCCCCCAGCCACAAATACTCACTGACCCATTGGTGTCTGCTGAAGTCCACCACTATGCAATGAAACCCCCCACTACTGTCCAATGAACGCCACCACCATCATCCATTTTGCATCAATTTTCTTTTTGAACGCATTGTTTTGTTTTAAAGTATAGTATAGTGCGTTCAAAAATGAATTTGACGAAAATTTTAACGTGTGAACTGAAAAAAAGATTCGACCAAATTGCCGTTCGATCAAATATCCGTCGATCAATTTTCTGTCGACGAAATTTCTTTCGATCAAATTTCCGGTAACCCTATTAAGACTCAGCGCAAAGTTGAATTATTGTTAACGGGTGCTGTTTCTGTCATCATTATGAGAACTACCGATAAAGCCCATCCCCATATCTTTTTAAAAAACGGGGCCATAGTTCAGACACTCTAGTAACGACATATGAAACACCGAATTCTAAAAACTAAAAAAAAAAAATAAGAGGGGAGGTCACTGCTTTTGTCATCTGAGTTCACGGCCTCGGTGTCTCACCGCCTTACGTGTTCATGGGTTATTCTCCCATGACATCATCAGAACAGACATCGCCTTGCTGGTCCTACACACGCGTCCAACCAATCAAAACCTGCCAAGGGGGAAACTGCCGATTACGATACAGTTACAGTAGTAGTAGCCTTGAGACTGTGAGAGCGTATTACAAAATTTAAAAAAAAAATTGGGAAATTTAATTCCACTTATGTATTGGGGGGACAAAAGAAAAGGGTGTGGGGTTGGGGGTTAAATAGGGTCTAGGAAAGAATTATGCGTTAAGAGTCTTGCCAAAAAAAAAAGGTATATGTTTAGGGGGAAGTGAGGATGGTCCCAGATTATTTATTTTTTTAAAAGGGCAAACTTTGCAAATTTATAAGAAGGAAAAATCCTGCCCTGTTCTATTCTCCTGGTGCAGTGGAGAACCTGGACTTAATGCAACCGGATAAGACATCCTATAAGTATTGACAGCGGAGCTCTACAAATATTTTAAAACTTTTTTTTAAAAATAACTATTATCTCAAAGTTAAGGAAGAAAATATCGGACGATAAAGACCAGTGGTGGTCAACACGCGGGATTCAAATATCGCGTCGCCGCGGTTGTGTTGATTGATCAGACTTAAACCGTATCCGGAAATTTAATCGAAAGAAATTTCTTCGACTGAAAATTGATCGACGGAAATTTGATCGGCCGGAAATTTAGTCGAATCTTTATTTCAGTCCACACGTTAAAATTTTGCTTCAAATTTCTTTTTGAACGCATTATTTCGTTTAACTATTTAGTAGAGTGCGTTTCGATCAAATTTCCGTCGATCAATTTTCCGTCCACGAAATTTCTTTCGATCAAATTTCCGGTAACCGACTTAATAGTATTCGTTCTCGTTCGATTTTTTTTTTCAAATCGATTTCTTTGTCAATAAACAAATATAAAATATAAAACGTTGTCTCCTTTGTTAAGTTTTATTCTGTTGTTGTTGTATTTTTAGCAATGCGAGGATGTTCTCGTCAAGGTGTTAGAATCCCCGAGAGACCGTTTTGTGGGAGTGTTCATTCGTTATGAAGGAAAAAATAGAATTGCTGCCCATGAACAAGGGGTACCACACCTTGGGAAATTTCGCAAGATCTTGGGATTTTTTGTTTTAAAAAGTGAGTGGCAGCCCTGCGCACGAATGCTGATCGGACTATAATAAACTGTAAAGAAAAACACAAAATGGCAGAACAGCAGTCTCCAAGTTTGGTATGATATCCTTCTATTGTATCTTAAGTTTGTATTTCGTATTGAATTTCCTTCCATGTTAGGTGACCACAGTTTTGTTTTAAATTTTTATCGACATGATCAATTGTAAGAAAATCCTGGTGTGTCTCAAAAAAGGTATTTTGTACTTTATAGTGTATTCTAATAAAAGCGTTTTTTTAAAATGTAATTATTATTTTATAATTTTTAGTCTTTATAAATCATTTAGTTATCATCCATTATTTTCTGGTTGATATGCATCGGGAGTGGATGTTGCACAAAGTTTTAGCTCACTGTGACATCAGGAAGTGGGTCAAAATTGAGATGAAATTTCTTGTCGACCTACTGCTCATGAAGGGTTGTACTGTCAACCCGCTGAGTCACCGTGCACAATTTCAAGTTCATGGGACTAAGGGAACAGGTTGAAAATTGAGTAACAAGATATTATCAAGACAAATACACACACAAACTTACAAGCTAATAAAAACGTATAGTAATAATGTTAAGTAATAATAATAATAATAACAATCTTTTTTACAATCCCTTTACCCAAAATTTTTTAATTTTATTTTTAGCAGAGGTCAGCAGAACTCAAGGCCATCGCTACCCTCCGAGTCGGCATATTCCACGTAAAGGTTAAATGTGTCGTGGTGCGTGGGGAACTACCTGAAATGTGTTAATTTACTCTAAACAGTGTGGGGTGGGGGTCGTTTTACAGGCTGCAACGGCGTGCCATACTTGCTGGGGGAAATACGTGAAGTAATACAATCACAAATAGTATATATCTACCTATGAGTGTGTGTGTGTGTGTGTTTGGCTGTAGCCAATGACATATGAAAAAGTGTGTGTGTGTGAAAAAACAGTGGGGGGGGGGTGCGCAGAGGGTGGTTCACTCCGGGTGGCACTTTTTTTCTTTTAAATGGAGTGGTGGCCTTTTCGGTCGACTGCTGAGTTTTTTTTATTGTTTTTTGGGGTGTGGGGGAGGTGGCTGCGAATATATTGGCCCACCCCGTGCAGTACAAAACCTAGCTACGGCACTGGATGTAATGCTATGAATAATAGGCGACCGAAAAACAGCATTAATTGGAAATCTTATGAAGTACGTTACTATGAATGCTTATTATGTCATGCATCTTTAGTAGTCCCCGCATTGAGATCGCCGTTCTTTTTTTTTTGATGTGTGTTATTTCTAGATTTAGGCAGCTGCCTACATCACATTCATACTTTTATCCTTGTGCACGTGTGACAGCTCAACTGTCACATTTACACCCTTGTGCATATGTGACAGCTCAACTGTCACATTCAAACCCTTGTGCAAGTGTCACAGCTCGAATATCACATTTATACCCTTGTACACGTGTGACAGCTCAACTGTCACATTTATACCCTTGTACACGTGTGACAGCTCAACTGTCACATTCACACCCTTGTGCTAGCGTGACAGCTCGAACGTCACATTGATACCATTGTGCAAGTGTAAGAGTTCAACTTCCACATCCATGATCCCTTATATATGTGGACAGCTCAACTTTTATCATTCACATACCCTTGTCCATTTGTGAGGCACTGCCACATTCATACATGTGTGCATCTGTGACAGGCTTACACATTCATACCCGTCTACACGTGCGAGACTGTGACAGTCGCAGCCTAGCAATCCATGATGAGTGTTCTGAGCTACAAATGTTTTGTCTAAGTGACGCTCTTCAAGTCCTCGAGAAGTGTCGGAAATCGGCGAGCTCCACCTTCCATTTGATCTGAACTATTCATCATCTGACTCCTATTCGGCAGCGTTGAGCGGATTATAGACTTTAGTATATAGTCGATATCAGTGGAGCTGAGTAGACGTGACTGTGCTTTAACTTCATGAAGTCTATTTGTTCGTGTCATCGCTAAGCACAATGCACTGAGCCACCTGATTGGTCACCGACCAGTTCGTGGTAGCTTAGTCTCCCGCATCTTGTAAAGCTGGTTAAATCGCGGGAGGACGATCGCACGTGTAAATGGGATCCGTAAAAACGTCATCGACGTCAGTTGGGACCTTGCTTTTTCAAAACAGTTGTAGACAGGCTGCCGTAGTCCAACTCTTGTAGACAGACTGCCGTAGTCCAACTCTTGTAGACAGACTGCCGCAGTCCAACTTGTCTAGACAGTATGCCGTTGTCCAACTCTTGTAGACAGACTGCCGTAGTCCAACTTGTCTAGACAGTTTGCCGTTGTCCAACACTTGTAGACAGACTGCCGTAGTCCAACTTGTCTAGACAGTTTGCTTTTGTCCAACTCTTGTAGACAGACTGCCGTAGTCCAACTTGTCTATATAGTTTGCCGTAGTCCAACTGTTGTAGACAGTCTTCCGTTGTTCAACTTGTCTAGAGAGTCTGTCGTTGTCCAACTATTGTAGACCGTCTGCCGTAGTCCAACTTGTCTAGACAGTTTGCCGTAGTCCAACTCTAGTAGACAGTCTACCGTAGTCCAACTTGTCTAGACAGTTTGCCGTAGTCCAACTTCTGTAGACAGTCTGCCGTAGTCCAACTTGTCTAGACAGTCTGCCGTAGTCCAACTCTTGTAGACAGTCTGCCGTAGTCCTACTTGCTCTATTAGCGTATTAATCTATCCCCGACTACCCCCGGCTCAACTATTGACGCACTGATTCAGTTACACGGCCGGTGTCTTTGGTGTGAGATCCCATTGAAACACTTCGCCGCCGGGTGAACGTTGCGGAGCAGACTACTTCCGTTTGCGATGAATAATGGCGCACTATTGCTTCTAGTGCGGCTACGATCCGTTTAGGAGGGAAACTTTGTGGACGGCATGCAATTATGAGGATCACTAAATGCTAGGAGCGTCGTCTTTAAGCAATGGACGTATATGTGGACCGGGTCCGTCCGTCCGTTCCCCCCCCCCCCCGGAAAAGGGAGAGGGTGGTGTAAGAAAGTCGAAGGACATCTGATATGTATTTTACCCCAGAACAAGGGATATAATCAACATAAAGTTTATGACAAATTATAGATACGGAGCATCCTTGAAATGAAACCTGTGTCAGAGAGGATAGGACTTGGGATAATATTTGATATATGATAATGAATTTATATAGTTTTTAATATATATATATCACTTTTTATCACACTGCTTCATCATCAAATATGACAGGGTTTTTTTTTTTTTGTTTTTTTTTTGTTATTTTATTTGTTTGTTTTTTTTGTGGGTTTTTATTTTTCAGAATTCAGATAGAAAAACTTCTTCAAAAGTTCCGAAATGGCAAGTGCCTGTCCATGGGATATCCTAGAAAAAATCTTGAGGATATAGATTTTATAGAGTAACAGGATATTATTGTTTCCACCAGTCCTTAAGTTCATCCATCAAGTTGTCCGTGCAGTTGGATGGTTACCCCTTAGTTGGTGGAAACTGGGTCGGTTCGAAAACAAGCACTGCTTTAGTGTGGAGACAAACTAGCAGAAACGAATCCCCATCACAGGAATCGGAATTTGAAACCAAAACAAAACACCACGACGGCTTTCAAGCAGAGGCGTAGCTAGAGTGTTTGGCGCCCCGGGGACAAGAGTCATTTTAAAGAGACCCTCCCCCCTTCTTTTTTTCAACTCTAAAACCCATTATTTTCACCAATAAAATAATATCAAAGCACATTTTGACGCCCATAGCTAGTCTTGCGCGCAGTGACATCTTCCCCCCCCCCCTGCCCCCCTTTAGCTACGCCTCTGCTTTCAAGTGGCACACAACAAATGGTGAAATGACGAATATCCGTGGTACTGTGTCACAACATCTCATTATTTCAGGACATCTTAATGTTTTTGCTTTGATTATTTTTGACATTGCACAACCCGTGTAGCTGGGTTCTATTAATCTACAAACTTATGTTTAGATATGACGTGTTGAATGTTTGTGGGATATCCCTCGGGCACTTCGGTATGATAGTTTGTGGGGTCGGGGGGGGGGGGGGGCAAGGCTTACCAATGAGATCTAGTGTTTATTCCATGGACCGCGTTGGCCAATCAGATTTAGACCCACGGAGCACTTCTTAGAATACAACATTGTTTAAATCCATAAAATACAATTACAAAGAAACTGCAGCTTGGAGGGTTCCTGGTCCATTGATTAAGAATCCCCCGGATAAGGTCAACAAAAACTCTGGGGAACTTCCTCCATCAGTTTGCATTAAGAGTTTTGTAGTTCCAACAATGACTTTTAGGAGTATTGTTGACCATAATGCATTCTCTTATTTGTGTATCAAAACCTCATCCAATAAAAACGTGTCTCTTTGAAGTATAACACTAACTAGCGTACCGAAGTTCTGGAAGCCAACGATTCAGTGGACTACGATTAGGCGATTGTTTTGTCACGTGATACGTGTAAAAACAAGTAAGACTTCCGGTAGGCTGTCTGCAACACACTAGTCGCTCACAAATTTTTCTTCAAACAACTTTCTTCCTTTAATCACAACTGAATTATAATTATTGTCACATTTAATGAATGTCATTTTAAAAAAACGCGTGTATTCAAGAATATTTTGAAAAGTAAAATTTTTAATTAACACTGGGGAAGCGCTGGTGGAGACAAACATTTTGCTTTAGAATTAATGATAATGGCAATGGCTGATCAGCTGTTATCTGTTGTTATGTGTAGCAGAAAGCCTACTAATGGCTGGTACGTATCACGTGACAAAACAAGGAAGTGACTCATCGTAGTCCATTTTGTAATTTAAAAATCGTTTTCTATGAACTTCGCTTTTGTTCGTGGGGTTGGTGGTTTGCAGATTGGGTGGCTGACAAAAAGCTTCGGACGGCTAATTGACCCACTTCCCATCAACCCATCGTGCTGAAACTTGGCACGTAGACTCGCTGTCGATTATGACACATACTTTCCAGCACCCCCACCAACCTCCCCCCCAACCTCATCCTCCCAAATATCAGTTTTTCCTGTTTTTCAAAGGGAAGCAGGGTGAAGGACAACTGATGGCGCTGATTAAAATTCCCGATAACTGCGCTGAACAGCCTCGCCCCCGCCCACCCCACCCCAATTGCTCGACACTACATTTTATAAAGGATTGATATGAAAAACGTAGTTTTTTGGAGTTGTTTCATTTTTGTTTTAATCAGCCCCATATATAGAGCTAAGGCTGAATGGATAAATCATTGTGTCGTTAGTCGGTCCAAAAAGATGATCCTATGTTTAAGATGAAACTGAAAGTCGTTAATTAATTGAAGCGAAAGCGGACTTTGCAGGAATACAACAGCTTTTTTAAAAAAAAAGAGTTCAAATACTCCTATTGCAATTTCGATTGTTTCCCTTCCTATAGGAAATGGGTTGTCTTCCATTTCTAGACACGTTGACATACACCTTACTGGACATGCATGATCTCCCCCTTGATGGACAAAAAGTATCTCTTCTTTCGTGATATATGATAACTCGTACCAGGGTAAAAAAGTCATCTCCCCTTAATTGGTTGCCTGTTGAAAGCGTGTTAAAACTAGTCCAAGGGTCAGCAACCTACTGCTTTGGAAAAAGATCCGATTCCTTTTTTTAAAACTAACCTCTGGTGCAAGAGTTTTGCCTCTGCGTGGCGCACTGGACTAGTACGGTAGAGCAGACTACCCGAAGCTAAAAAAACTCGACCCCACTGGTCACGTCCCGTCCGAATGATTCCCTGGGCATAGTAGGTGGTGACGCAAAGTCACCCTCTAGGAAAGGAATAAATTTGCCCAACCCAAAACCTCATGGCTAGCACGCCCAACAGATGGGGCAAGCCGCCAAAGTAATAGCCAGGGCTCTAAGAGAGTGAATCTCAGCCCAAGAGAATGAAACATTATTAAACTAACCTGAAATATGCTATGTTACTGAACTTCTTTCTGTCTATTAAATCCCTCTACAGCGCGTTCCTCCGCAGACACGCGTATTCTTTCTGTTCCCAAGACACGCATGCACTAAAACATACGGTGAACGATCTACCCCCCCCCCCCCACTCCCAATTACACATCCGTAATATACCGACCATCCAAGCCTTCAAAACTGCACTCAAAACAATATCCTCAAGCTCCACTATTCCGACTCCTTCTCCCCCCCCCCCCCCCCCCCCCGCTCTGACCGCTAAACAATGCATTATTCTGCTGGGAGCCGTTCATGGCTTAACAGTGGTAAATAGTACTTGGGTGGGCGAGGTCAATATTTTGACACAGCTGTTTTTTTTTAAATGAATAAATTTTTTGTAATTGTATTTTAATGTCTTGTTTCTTTAAATATTTATCTTTCTTTTTGCTAATTTTTATGTGCAGCGCGGTGGGCCTGGCCCTAGGCTGGGGTACCGCGCTATTGGAGACTGCAACTTCCCTTGTCGCCCAGAGTTATCGTTCATACCGGGGAGTACAAAGAAAGTACAAAGATGGCTGCTCACATGGCGAAAACATTGCGAAAACAGCATTTGAGACCTGGCGAGTTGAAGAAATTAAGAAATTTTTACGGGCATTGCATCAGCCGGTATCTGGAAATAAAGCAGAGCTTGTAGATCGGGCACGCTGCTGTGTAGCGTTGCGAATTTGTGGGGGGGGGGGGGGGGGAAACGTATGTACCTGAGACATTTTTCTCATTTCTAGGCGAAAAAGATCAACAAGGGCAAAAAACCCCTGCTTTTTCAGGAAGTTGCAGTCCCCTATATAAGACCACTTTAATAATAATAATGATACACGCCGCTCCCAAAATGTTTATATTAACGGATACAATATAATTAAACAACTCATACAAACAAAGTTTTTCGAATGAATCCTTTATAAAATGTAGTATCGAGCAATGAGAGGGTGGGGCTGAAAATTTAACAAAATACATGCATTCAAGAAAACGCACTTTATAAGAATCCCAGTTAGTGCTCCCCCCCCCCCCTTTTTTTTTTCAGGCTCGAAACCAGACATATTTTTCAGGCCCATTAAGTATAGTAATATTCTAATGACCCACCCGCTTTTTAAAACCGCAGATTTATTTCACCGGCTCTTTCAAAATAATAATAATAAAGAAAACATTACGTACCAAACGCAATTGCAAAAATGTTTTTTTAAGAATCTCATTAAGTGCGGTTATCAAGAATTTTATTTCGCAAAAATCATATTTCCTTCATCTTCCCCTTGAAAAACAGGAAGGACTAACTTTTGGGGACTGGGTATGGGAGGGGGGGATGCGTTGTAATCTGCAACGAGCTCATGTGCCGAATTTTAGCTCGATTTGTTGTGACGGGAAGTGGGTCACTTAGCCGTCCGAAGATTTCGCCAGCCAGCCAGCCACGAACAAAGGCAGAGTTGATATAAAAAAGTTTTAAAAAATGGCCCCATGCTTAAAAAAAAAAATTTGCTGACCCCCTGAAATAGCAAAATTAACTGTAAACGCAACCTGTAACGCGTACACTTGCATTTATCCGAGTCATTCCTAAAAGAGATTCTACTTTTTCTTTTTCCTGGACTTTCCCCGAGTACGCAGAGCGCAACACTTTTGTTAGGAAGTATTGATCTAAGAGGACATACTCTCTAATTCGCGTCGCTACTCTGTTCGCGGGCCGTAAAGATACCGCACACATTGAGACCACGGAGCCCACTCGAACGGACACGCTTTGACGGGCAGTACAGAATGGACCGTCGCGCGGTGACTATAACGGACCGGTGAGGGCAGACAGACTTCCAGACAGACTGGCACCTTGGAAAAATATCAATAAACGCTTACTCGTTGCGTGTGTCTACGCAGGGGTGAAAATTAAATGCAGTCAATCGACTGAGGTTAGACTGTTGTATTATGGGGGGCCTGGTCTGTCTGACCTTTTAGGCGACTGCCCTGGTTTCCCATTCTGAATTCTCCGGGAAAACTTTCCATGTTACTTTTTTACCCCCGTGTGTTTGCATGTGATTGGGGATTGGCACAGCGACAGATATGATTGAATTTTAATTGCAACTTTTAACTACAAAAAAAAAATAAATACATATTCTATAAAATAAAAGTAGTGGCCGGGGAAACAGGAAAGAAAATCTCAATATTTTTTCACTATGAACTTGTACCACTTGATCTATGGTGAACTCGCACTTCTTGCTCAATGGTGAACTTGCACTACTTGCTCCATGTTGAACGTGTACTACTAGCTCAATGGTGAATTTGCACTACTTGCTCAATGGTGAACTTGCAGTACTTGCGCAATGGTGAACTCGCACTACTTGCTCAGTGGTGAACGTGCACAACTTGCTTCTTCTTCTTCTATATATTAAGGGCCCACGATCAATGTATTGATCATTATGGCTCCTATGAATGTAGATGGGATTTACAATGTCTCTTTGCCTGGTGTTGATGAGGATATTTCAGCAGGTGTTGGAAGGCCTGAGGCAATAGACGCAAATGAGTCGTGTTATCGCCTCAACTGTTCCTTTTGGAAGCTTGTTCCAGTCCTTGATTGTCTTTGGTAGGAATGAGCAGTTCCTAGACTGGCTACTCGCTGGGATAAGCCGGAACTGCATGTCATGGCCTCGTCGCTGTCTATGAGGGAGAGGGACGAGTTTCTGTTTAATACCAGAGCAGTGGACAAGCCCATTATTTATCTTTAAATCATGGAGAGCCTGGACTGTCGTCGTCGTTCCTCCAATAGTGACTAGCCCAGTGTTTCCAGCATGCTGCCAACACTAGAGGTATTCCTGTAGCGGTTCAGGACAAAGCGTGCTGCCCGTCGCTGTACTGCCTCCAACCTGTCGATGCTCTTCTGAGTGAATGGGTCCCAGACCGAAGATGCATAATCTAAAAGCGGCCAGACAAAGGCTTTATAGGCTCTTTCTTTCACACCGGAGTTGCTGATCTTTATATTACGCCTTAAGAACCCAAGGGTCTTGTTTGCCTGGTTGCACACATTGTTTATATGCTCGTCCCAGCGGACCTCTCTCTGAATGGTAACACCCAGGTACCTTACGGAGGAAACTGACTCAAGCAAATGACCATGCAATTCATAGTGGTAGCGTAGAGGAGTACAACTTCTAGAGACTGACAGTGTCTGGCACTTGGCTGGATGAAATTCCATGTCCCAGCTCGCCTCCCACTCAGCTAACCGATTGAGATTCTCTTGTAGCTGGTCCTGGTCAGATCTGTTGGTGATCGTCCTGTACACGGCTGTGTCATCTGCGAACAGTCTTGCGTGGGATGTCAGTTTCTCGGGTAGGTCATTGATATATTCTAGGAACAAACAGGGGCCTAACTACTTGCTCAGTGGTGAACGTGCACAACTTGCTCAATGGTGAACTTTCACTACTTGCTCAGTGGTGAACGTGCACAACTTGCTCAGTGATGAACTTGCACTACTTGCTCAGTGGTGAACGTGCACAACTTGCTCAATTGTGAACTTGCACTGCTTGCTCTATGTAGAATCGTATTTTAATTCAAATGTAGATAATAGTGTAAGCAAATGTATTTTTTTCAAACAGTTCCGAAATTACCGCGTCGACAAGAATCGTAACTGGTACCAAGACGACAGCTACATTAGTCTATACGGCAGCGGTTCTCAACCTGTGGGTCGCGACCATTTTGGGATCGAATGACCATATTCTCTACAGTTATGAAGTAGCAACGACATGAGAAACTGTATTTAAGGGTCGCGGCATTAGGAAGGCTGAGAACCAGTGCTATTATAATAGGATCTACGCCATAACACGAATTACAGTTCAATTTTCTTATCCGTGTCCCGAGTTTTACTTCCTTATTGACATACATTATTACTTATGTTATTTAACAATAAATCAATACACTTTTAAAGAGCCTTCATTGCACTGGGGTAGGATGGGTGGGTGGGGGAATGATCATCCCCGGTCTGTATTTTTTTTCTTCTTCACATAGAGAGGCGACGTTTTCTACCAACGGCTGAGTTTTGTTCTTAAACGATAGGCGTAAAATATATTGCCTCTGGCGGCACTGTCACTTAAGCTAAGCCCATGCTTCGATGTAAACAGATTGGAAATATTCCAGGTTTTTATAATCACTTACTTAAACCTGATGCTTGAAAGCCCTCTTACAGTATTTGCCATCGTGAATACATTTTAACCAAATCTTACTTACTTACTTATGCCTTTATCCCGTCTAGGGCAGTGGTCGACTAACTCGTTCTTCATAAGAGGCAAAAATCAGCAGGAGGAAGTTTTAAAAAAAAAATTATTGTGAGCCAAATTTCATTTCAAGAACCAATGTTTTTCGGAGTCAAACCCGATTTCTGGCCGAATAGCCGAGGCGCACTCGCGTCGCTAAAGATCCGCATGCGGCTTGGGAGTTACGATTTGCCGAACCCTGGTCTAGGGCATAGGCCGTCCACAAGAATTTTCCATTAATCCTCAGTCTCTTGCTTTCTTTTCAGGTTGCTTCCACGTGTATCCCATACTGTGTGTGTCTGCCTCTAGCTCACGTCTCCGTGTATTCTTAGGTCTTCCTCTCTATCCCACGTGGAAAACTTTATACGTCGGAGGTTTAAACGATTTTCATCATACACGGAAGAGCCATTAATTTATCGCAAAGTTTAAACATTAATCTAGTTACATTCCTTGAAATAAGGGAAAGAAGTGGGTGTGGGGGGGGGGATGCGTTTATGATGCTGTTACTCCTTTTTTTTTTTTATTATAAAATTGCATGTGCTAGTTTAACATCCGCACCATTTTGTGCAAGAAGAAATTTAACAAATATTTCTTTAGGTATGCATGTATGACTGTTCAAAAGGCGCGAAAAATAAAATTCTTAGAAGTTGTTCGTCCGTCAAATCGACTAGGACCATCCAGTCATCCGGTTAGGGGGATGGGTTACGGTGAGTTCGTAGGTGGCTTGCCAATCCTATCCGTGCTCGGGATAATCTCTGGCACCGCGGGCAGGGGATAGTTGCTGCAGTCGGGGATTTAATATTGCTCTTTCGGGCTTGCCTGCGTGTCTCAGTGGTGGCTATATTCTACTGGCTTCATACGATTTAGCCCCTATCTTGACCGCTGATCTCCACCTGACTCTGTTCTGGGCTGTCTGCACCCATTTTGTAGGGTAGATGCTGAAGGCCTTTAGTGACACTTTCATTGAGTCTTTGTAGCGTTGTTTTTTTTTTTTTACCTCCTTGGGAGCGCTTGCCTGTCGTGAGTTCTCCATAGAATATTTGTTTAGGGAGGCGGTGGTCTTCCATACTAATTGGGATGCTTACAAAGTGCATTACTAGTTGTGATGTTGACGTACCACCGCCGCCATTGTTTCGCCGGTTATTCGTAGAAAGAAAATTTTGAAGGAATATTTTTCATGATAAAAAAAGACAAAGAAATCAAATTTTGTTTAAAGTCTTTGACTCGCATAATTTTATACGGGGAACAGACAATGAAAAAAAAGACAGTTGAAACATATGGGGGGGGGGGGGGCAACTCTTTTTTAAGCGTCTTACAATTTCACTAGAGTGTTGTTGTTTTTTTTTTTGTAGATCTAAGTTTCTATTCTTGGAAACTGTGGCGTTCACACAACTAACTCACTTCTCCAAAAGCGGTGTATTTCAGCCCATTTTTTGTATGGTTGAGAACCTCATCACACCCATATGTCGTGACATGGCGCCATCAAGCAATAAGTGCGCCGCACCACACATGGCGGAAAGTACAGTTGGGTGGGTTTTTGGTTTTTGTTTTTGTTGTTTTTTTTTTTGTTGGTTTGTTTTCCAAACCTTGACTAGACCGGAGAGCTCTCGTGCTAAACTAGTAACTTGGCATAAGTGGGTTAAACGTGAAAGTAGGTCGAAATGAAAGTAGGTTAACATGAAAGTAGGTTAACCACGCTTCTGGCTCACGTCGAACATCAAAAATATATTCGTAGTAAAAACATCGTGTAAAAGCACCATAACCGCCTCTACCCCCCCCCCCCCACTTCTTTCCGTTATTTCAAGGAATGTAACTAGATTAATGTTTAAACTTTGCGATAAATTTATTGCTCTTAGGTGTATGATAAAAATCGTTTAAATCTCCGACGTATAAACATAAACAAATAATTATTTTAAAATATTTTTTTTTTTAGAATTCATTCAACTAGGAGACTCAAAAACGTGAAAAATTTGAAATGTGCCGTCATGCTAAGAAGATGTGCGTAGAGTTTTAGCTCAATGGACTACGATGAGTCACTTCCTTGTTTTGTCACGTGATACGTACCAGCCATTGGTAGGCTTTCTGCTACACATAACAACACATAACAACAGATAACAGCTGATCAGCCATTGCCATTATCATTAATTTTAAAGCACAATGTTTGTCTCCATCAGCGCTTCCCCAGTGTAAATTAAAAATTTTACTTTTCAAAATCTTTTTGAATACACGCGTTTCTTTAAATGACATTCATTAAATGTGACAATAATTATAATTCAGTTATGATTAAAGGAAGAAATTTGTTTGAAGAAAAATTTGTGAGCGACTAGTGTGTTGCAGACAGCCTACCGGAAGTCTTACTCGTACTTACGCTTATCGCGTGACAAAGCAATCAATAAATCGTAGTCCATTCGGATTACCGCCATGTTAAGAAGTTTTGTTTTTAAAAGTGACGAAAATGTAAATGAAACAAAACATATTTAATGTCAAGTGTATCAATGAAAAATAACAAATTTAATTTTCAAACAATTTTTAAAAAAATATAAAAATTTTAAATGAATATGATGATTGTTGATATTAACGGTAATAATAATAATACTAATATGATCCTGATTTCAGTGGTTGACATCACAGTCAGTTTTAATGGAGGATTTCATATAGGAAAAGTAGGTCACAAATGAAACCCATGTATACAAATTCGACCAGGCTGACTCCTTGAAGCAAACTCCTACCAAGCGTAATGTCGGCTAAAAAAAAAACATTCAAAAATGTGGGAAAGGGGGGGGGGGGGGGGGGGGGTGCTTTGATCCAATTATTATTTTAAGTAAAACATTCGACTACAGCAGCTAAACTAAAGACTTGTGTAGAACTGAATCAAGGTAAGTAAGAGCGTATTTTTAAAATAATCAGGTAATTACAAGATTACCCCCCTTACGTATAGCCCTACCATTAGTAAACGGAAACGAACGAAACGAAATTATGTTCCTGGAGGCAGCACAAGTTGTAAGCGGCGTGTAGCTGACTGCACCAAAAGAATGAAAGGGGGATAAGAAATAGTGATTTAATTTATATATATATATATTAGATTTTTTCTTTTTAATTTAATGTGTTTTTGAGTCCCCCCTCCATCCCTGTCACAAAGTGTCACAAATTCTCGACCCCCCCTCCCCCATTGAGCGTGACGTAATTTGCGAACAACCCCTAAAGCATTTAATAATAACAATCCCCATTTAGTTCCTCTTCCCCCCCCCCCCCCCCCCAAAGTTTCACAAACGCACTTTTTCATCCCCTAAACTATATTAATATTTAAATGACCGACTCGCTTTTTCCACAGCAAATTTATGTCACCATACGTGACAGACATCACAGAGCATTGTTCGTCAACTGTGGTAACCACAGTTTAAACTTAGCAGGAGTAAACTCAGCTAAGCAGGATCCACCAGTCGTCACATTTTTTGGAACAAATGAAAGTATAGATTCATTTTCCCTCATTTAACAATTCGTTGGGAAGAGTTTTTTTTTAAAAAAGCTGTGCCTATCACAGTAAAACGGGGAGTCTGAAAGACGCTGGAGTGCATCATCAGAAGCTGCTAAAGCTAGCCATGAAAGACCGGACAAACTAGGGCTGCTAGAAAAATTATCGGAGGACTCAACTATGACGCCTGAAACCAGAAGTGGTGCAGAAATGTTACAGACGTGCGCTTGTAGGATCCTGCTATAAACTTCAAGGAAGCAGCAACTGATATTGAATCTTTGGAACAAGAATTTGTCAGGTTTCGTAATAATTTGAGCCAAGTTGCTGTAGAAAACGCCAAAATAAAATGCACTTTAAACGACTTCGGAAGATGCCTGTAGAACTGGCAAGAGATGCAAGACATTCATCGGAATAAGAAATTGTGCACGTTATGAATAGCGTATTTGATCGACTTCAACAGGAGATTTCAACACGTTTTTCAATGACAACGAACATTTCACTGAAATTTGGAGATTGCAGAATGCTGTCCAGTAACCGGAATGAAGTTCTACCAGACACTCCTTTGGATCTTCTTAGTTTTATTGTATTTTATTGAAACGACATATTTCCGAATCTGCGAAATTCACTGGAAATTTTTATTAACAATGGCAGTTTCAGTGGACTACGATTTATTGATTGTTTTGTCACGTGATACGTGTAAAAACAAGTAAGACTTCCGGGAGGCTGTCTGCAACACACTAGTCGCTCACAAATTTTTCTTCAAACAACTTTCTTCCTTTAATCATAACTGAATTATAATTATTGTCACATTTAATGAATGTCATTTAAAGAAACACGTGTATTCAAGAATATTTTGAAAAGTTAAATTTTTAATTAACACTGGGGAAGCGCTGATGGAGACAAACATTGTGCTTTAGAATTAATGATAATGGCAATGGCTGATCAGCTGTTATCTGTTGTTATGTGTTGTTATGTGTAGCAGAAAGCCTACCAATGGCTGGTACGTATCACATGACAAAACAAGGAAGTGACTCATCGTAGTCCATAGCAGTCGCTCAGCAAATGGAAACTTATTTGTCGCATTTTCGTGCGTCAGTGGGACGCTCTTCTTAGCGTTGAAAGAGAAAAATTGGAAAAAGACAGATCTTGGTTGCGTAATTGACCAGTTTGCGACAAGGAAATAAAAAAAAAGAAATCTTTAGTAGACTATGTAAACCAGTCTACGACAGTGACTGAGTGGGTCATGTAGGCTACTATAATTTGTGTAAATTTGCTTCTTTAAATACAATGTTTTATTAAAATTTAAATAGTTTTCCTTATTCAATGTAACAGAAAAATGTGTTTAAGCGGGGAAGGGGCTGGGGCGCCAATTTTATAGTTCGTCCCCGGGCGCATAATAGCATGGTTACGCCTCTGGCCACAACGGAGAAATAAGAAAATAACATATTCCTCTTATAAAGTCTTCAACAATAATCATCTAAGTTTTGAACAACATAGTATCTTAACCAAGCAATCGCCCATGCAACTCAAGGTAAGTTTTTCTTTTCATAATTTTATTTACAATATTTTTTGCTTTAAACAAAAATCAAATCACTAACGACGCTAATATTGTTAGCACAAAAATTGTGTACCGGATATGACGTAGAACACACTAGTCTTGTTTATGGTCTCCGACTCTGTAGTAATGAGGAAGCCACGTTATTTGTAAACAATTTTAAAAGAAAAAGAAAAATACGGAACTGTAAAGTTGAACTTTTGAACCGATTAGAACTTTTTCAATCTGCCTGCACCGGTGATATCTTATCAAGGAATACTAGAGACCCAAATAATCACGGGAGATATAGCTTACTGTAGCAATCCAACGAAAAAGACTTGTGGACTTTTCGTGGTAGTAGGAGGTAAGATAAAAAATAATATACTAATATAGTCTAGTAATCTATTAGTATAGTAATATAGGCCTAAATATTCAATTTTTTTTCTTTTTTTAACATTTGATTTGACTTGTCTGACTCTCTTTAAATTAATTGTTGACACAAATGTATAATATTACTATATTACTGTAAAAGTTATTTCTACTATTATTGTTTTAAATTGTTTAATATTTTATTTTTTAAACTAACACGTACTATAATCAATAAACTATATTATAATAAATTATATTGAATTATATTCAGTTCCTTATTTGTTTTCATACATTCAAATGAATAAATGAGTCACAATTACAAATGACTAATTAAATTTCAAAACAATTACAGTTATAGTTATAGTCATAGCATAGTATAATAATAGCAGTGAATTAGAAGGCTGTCTAGGAGTCTGAGTCAGGCGAGTGTAATATTTTGATCTCTTAAAATTTAACACTACAGTTTTTGTTTTGGATCTAAAAGTAAAGGAACATATTTTACTTCTAAATTATAATTATAAAATCCTTGTATGATGAAATAAGAATAAGAAGGTGATTATTAATTATTTATAATAATAAAAACTATGAAACAAAAATAATTAAAAGTTGCTTTGAATTTTTAAATTAGTAATAAGTGAACGAAAATAAGAAATTAACACACTAACACACGTTTTATTAGATTAGGCTGCCTAGGCCTATGCATAATTTTTAAAGTATAATATAGGTATAGAGTATAGTATAGACAATCTAAATCAATGATTAATAATTAGAGTGAATAACCTCTTGGCGCTTTTGACTTTTGTTAAGTGGGAAAGTAGGCTATATCTATAGCCTAGTTAATTTAATAATATGGTCTAAATAAAATAAAGTGATCAGGCTAAATTAATACTAACTAAGTAAGTTTTAAATTAAAATAGACCTAACATTACATGAGTGTAAAAGTAAAAGGCCTACTTCTTGTTTGTTATCATACTCTCTATAGGGCATAGAGGACTGTTAATTTCTTATATCTATTTTTTACCTTAGACTAAGGCCGTTTTATTTCTAATTAAAAAAAAGTTGATTGCTATTAAAGATTAATGAATTGTGACTGGTGACACATTAGCCTTATATTTAATGTATACATTTTTATGTTCTGTCATATGCATATTCATAATAAAAAAATAACATTTGAATCAATACTTATTTTAACATTAAGTTAATCAAGTGAAGTAACTTAAGTGCCCGTCTTTAATAGTTAGTATTTTTTATTTGTTTTTATACAATAACTGTGATATGATATCAACAAAGTTTAATTAGGCCTTACCCTCCAAGCATAGATTGTTAAATAAGTTTAGCCTCAGGACCATAATTATAATTAAGTATAAATGTCTACCTCCATTATGAAGGTATAAAAATTAATTCTCAGTCATAAGCCCGTTGTTAAGTTATGTTTACATAGTTTTCACATCATTGGTAAACCCTTTTTCAACAGACCAGGGCACTTAAACCACTTAATCTTAGATATCTGAAGGTATGAGATATTCTCTTGGAATCTAGAAGTAGGGCCTACTTAATTTTCAGTCTTTATACAAAATTTAGAAATTCATTGTGTTTGCCCTTTTCTTCCCTGAAAAGCTTTTATCTGTAATTTTAATTTTATTTAATTTATAATTCAATTATTTTCATGCCAGTTTTGGAATTTACAGTTATAGTAACCTAGAAAATGAGGCGGTGATAACTAAATTATGCCAAGTGTCAGTGTATTTTTTAAAATTTCTGCAGGGAGATAAGTCCTATAATTTTTAGGCTTTTTATTACAGAATTTTATCTATTGATTTTTAGTGTGCTTCATATGTTCATTTATAAATTTATTTGTTGTTCTGTAAATTTTACAAATACCATTCTTTAAAAAAATTTTTTATTAAATTGAGCAACAGTAGATGGTCCCATAATATTGGGACAGGTGTGTTTTTGTAACTTATTTCTTCCTTTCCAACTGATTAATTAAGAATAACTATAGAACTATAAATGTCAAACAATGAGATGCCATAACCAGTTTTAAAAAAGAAAGGATTGCCACTGAAACCGATTAGAGACACAAACAAATTTACAAAAAAAATGTTTTGTGTCATTGCAGGATCCAATTTGGAGATCTGGCACATTGAGGAAAAGTTGAAAGGACAGCAGCAGTTCATCAAAGACAATATATATTGTGATCTTTGCAGAAAGGATTAACATTTCAGGGATAGCCTTTTGCAATATAAATATATTGTAAGCTACTGACACATTTTTGCTGAGGACAATCTGATCATACATACAGATCTTATACTTCGCCAGGACCTGAAAGTAGAAAAAAAATGTCTCATGGAACAGTAGTCTCACAGCAGCCCAGGTCTGAAGACAAGGGGAGACAAGACATGCAAATGAATCCCTACCCTGTTGTTGTACAGCCAGGCATGCAGGCACAGCAAGGTACATAAACACACATTGTTATTGTAAATCTTGGGGGAGATAATTTGAGATTTCTCCTTACTGATATAATTATCTTTCCTCTACAGTGTCCAAGTCTTACCGTCCTGGGACTTTAGGGCATGTGACAGTAAAGAATGGCAATGTTTAGCTATCTTTAAAATGTGAATAGTAATTTATTGAAGTTAGCTTACAGTTAATTCTTGTAAGAATAGACTATCCCTTTTTAGTTAATTTTTTAAAAAAAAATAGCTACTTCCAGTTTTGACTTTTCACCAATTAAGGGGCTGTCCATTAATTATGTCAACAAATTTTTGGCGACTTTTACCTCCCCCCTCCCCCTTGTCAACAACTTGTCAAACATCCAGAGACCCCCCCTATAAAATTACGTCAACATCTGATTACCCCCCCCCCCCCCCCCCCCCCCCCCAAAAATAAATAAAGATAAAATGGGAACAAAAACAATATTTTAAATAGACTAGTTTACAACTACAACAAAATAGTGAATAAAAGTAAAATGTTTAGAAAAAAAAGTTTAATAAATTTTAAATTATGAAATTAACTTTATTAAAAAAAGTAACATTGTTGACGTCAACTTTTCTTGACCTTCCCCCCTCCCCCTTGTCAACAATTGTCAACAATTTTCAGAACCCCCCCCCCCCTATTTTGTTGACATAATTAATGGACAGCCCCTAAAACCTTATATTTTTCAAGTTGGATCTCAGTTTTCTCTACAGTGCAAGTTTAGATTTAGAATGTTTAAGTCTATTTTTCAATCTAATATATACCCTCAATAAATCTAAAAAAAAACATTACCCAACCATGTTTTTAAAAAAAAATCAGTCTGACATGTAGTTACCTATCAACAAATCAGGAAATATGCATCCCTTGTCTAGCACATATTTGTGGAGATTCACATGAAATCAATCATACATTGGGGCACATGAATTTCTCTTGCTCAGACTTTAATTTCACCCTTGAGTCTGTCATTCTCTGATTTTTAAGACCCAACCCTATAAATTTGAAGCGCCTAAGCCTTTATATTTTTTTAATTAATTCTCTGAAGTTGTAGTTTGACCATAGTAGTTATTTTAGGTAAGCAGATTATTCTAGTTATATTAGGTGTACAATTGATTCTAGTGTAATTAGGTTAACATTTGATTCTAGTTATATTAGGTCAACAGTTGATTCTAGTTATATTAGGTGTACACTTCATTCTAGTTATATTAGGTATACATTTGATTCTAGATGTAACATATACCAGACCTGTTTACTCTTACGATTTTGGCGTACAATGTATGATTTTGAGATGTATATATGTTTATTTTTTTTACTATTAAGATAATGTATTAAACGATTTTGTGATGATATTGTACGATTTTAAGAGTTTGAGGGTAAACTGGTCTGATATACACCTTTGATTCTAGTTAAACAAGGTATGCATTTGATTCTAGGTGTACCATATATACACTTGATTCTAGTTATATTTGTTATACATTTAGTTTTATAAGATTAAAGATAAACCACTGCTTCTGGTTAAACACATGTTATGCCAAAACTGAAGAGAAGAGAAATTTCCTGCTTGCATTTATCAAGATGGCTGAAACTCCTTTATTTATTTTATTTTTTCTCATGGTTTTGGGGGGGGGGGGGAATGTTAAGTGTTCTTACAAAACCATTTACCTTTGCCAAGCTATTAACCTCTAGTTTAAAAATAGATGGGTTGGAATGGAATCTTTCAGGTTTTTTTTTCTTCATATTTAATTTTTCCCCTTATTTCTTTATGAATCTGCCATTCAGCGTGACAAGCCAAAATAGAATAATGCAGCTGCGGTAATCTTGTTAGAGTTCTGTTGTCTTTTTTTTCTTCTTATTAATTAACACTTTGGTTACAAAATTGTTTTTTTTTTTTTACAGATTTTTTTTTTTTTTTTTAATGCTCCTGAATGTTATCTGTTCAATTGTCACTTCTTTTAAAAGTGGGTAATATCTTATTTAAAAAAAGGAAGAAAAAAAACTGTTCTGAGAGCCCCCAAGTCATTGTAAGGCTTGTCTCACAAATCATGTTATCAAGCGCTAATAAATGGGGAATAGACTCAGTGGCAGCTCTGTGGTA
Organism: Omphiscola glabra; assembly: GCA_964017045.1. Taxonomy (NCBI): domain Eukaryota; kingdom Metazoa; phylum Mollusca; class Gastropoda; family Lymnaeidae; genus Omphiscola; species Omphiscola glabra. The sequence continues at coordinate 8,975,981 of OZ024807.1, read as the reverse complement.
AACCGGTAATAAAAAATATCAGTGACAAGTCCAACATTAGTGATAGCACTGGTGAGCCAGTAGTGACATTTAATTATTGGGGGCTGTAGATCTCTAAAGGTAAACGTATGTTTTCTTGTTTTTCAAGTATGACTTACAAAACAGTCTTGCTTGCCCAGGAGTCTCAAACTTGGGGTCCACAGGATCCGGCACTTCAAGCTTTCTTCTTTGTCCCTCAGAGTCATTCGGGTGACAATGCAATGTTAATAAGACACAACTCTTATTATTGAAACGGGTTGGTTTATAATTTATAGTAATTATCTTCTTGTGTTCAATCCTGTAATTTGAGAACCCTTTTATACCCTATTTTACATAAGGTTGTGATTTACATAGGGAGCGTTGTTTGAAATTCACATTGTAAGAAGTGCCCAGTGCTGCTGGCTTATAAAGATTGACGTATAATAAGGATCATTACCTTGGGGGTCTTTTGTATAGGTCCATTGTCACTATTCTTAAAATTAATATCCAAGGCTTGTGTAGGACCCCCTCGCTTCTCCAGACTACTCACTGTAGCCCATGGCGCTGAAAAGTCTTAGAACCCTTGAATTAGAATATTTAAGAGTGGTTAAAGAGCTGTTGAGTGCTGTGGGTGTGCAAATATGAGACCATTGTTTCATCCATTTAAACAGCCCTGCGTTGCCATCACTTTTCCTGCACTTAAAAATAAACTGTCTGTTCTTGTGTTCTTCAGTATGCCGTGCATTATCAGGAATATTGCTTCCCGGCCTCATTTAACCACGGGCATGCTACTGTGGCTAGTTGAGAAAGACAGTGGTCTATATACAGCACACACCGTTAATGTTGGTTTTTTAAAATATATGTGTGATGTGCTGCTACCAAGGAATTAATATGGTATCAGAATATAAGGGCTAGTTTTACTTAAATGTAAGTGTGTGAGGGCACATTAGTTGATACCCTCCGTTCTGATGTTTTGCACATGCCAAAAGTTTGGGAAACCCTGAGAGGAATACAATGATTAATCTTGTTTGTTTTACCCCATTTTTGTCCATGTGATAGGGTAGATACCACACCTTCACAGATATTTATTTCTTTTTTCTTTTCTTTCTATATTAGTGAAGAAATAATTTGTTTTGTCAACTTTTTATATCCACAATTTTGGATTGCCTTTTCAGTTGCATTGATCAAATGTGTTCAAATGCTGTTCTGGGTGCAGCTAGAATGTGTTCATCCCACATGTACAAACCCTGTTAGCAGTCCCCTCACCCCCCCCCCCACCAAACCCCTACCACTGCACTTGGCCTACTTTCAACACAGTTTTTTTTACACAGGATTGATTCAGTATCTGGTCTGACAGAGCATACACATAAAATACCTCATATTCAGAGAGCTGTGATATTTATTTCTCCCCACCCTGTTGCCCCCAGGATTTAGTGGACTGATCAATTGTCTTGCCCCAGGTTATGGAATCTGGACTCCACTGGTTAATGGTGGTTTGGGGGGGGGGGGGGGACTGCTATATTTTAACAAGGGTAATTTAGAGCAACAAAAAACAAACAAAAAAAATGGAAGTTCCATGAGTGAAATTATTTTTGAAGATGTTTTGGGGCATGTGACACAATAACATGTTTGAAACTGAGGACTCTCATCCTTTTTTTTTTTCTTCACTGTGAGTGTGATGTGACCATTTTAAATAACTAGTTCTTATGGAATTATTTTACTTTTTTTTTTTCTATTACCATTCTGTAAGAAAAATATGTTGGCCTATTTTGTTATATATTTGCAGGGACATCTGCTTACTCACTATATTTTTTTTATTCTGAACACAATCCATAATAAACCCAAGTAATAGTTTTTAAAAAAAAAATAAAAAAATATTTCTTTGTTTTACTATAAAAAGGTTGATTTTATATGTTCTTTCTGCTATGATTAAAATCAATACAGCCTCTTTCAGTTTGGCTTAAAAATGGAATGGAATACCTTTCTCCTGTCGAAAGTGATTAAACATAAATTTATTTAACATTTAATCATACCCAGGGTTGCCTCCCTGTAAGATGATTATTCATGTTAAAAGCCCTTATCTAGAACCCTTTATTTTTTCATATTCTCATGTCTTGTCAAGGCATGATGATGGGCTCCCCACCTAATGTTGTCATCCCTTACGGCCTACCACCAAGCATGGCCTACCTGCAGAACCTGGATGAGATCAAAGTCCACCAGATACTGGAGCTGGCTGAAGGTGGGATCAGTTTTTACCATTGTATTCAATTCAATCATGCTGTTATTGCTACAACACAAATGCGGTAATACCTTGTGACGCAATGCAGTAAGACCTTGCTGCTTCGCATTTCGCATCCCCACTCCTTTACAGGTTTACTCCTAGGATATTTGGTAACTGCGAGAAATTCGCAGTAAACCTGTTTTTATGTATTTGTTAATTTAATTTAAAAAATGTGCGGTAAAATAAGCATGTCTGGCCTACAAAATTGAAAATAATATAAATATAACTTTAATTAACAATTTTTTAAAAGAATATTAAACCCAAAATAAACATGTGTCATAAGATCATAGGAAGTGTTTGTTAGTGTTGGAAAGATTAATTTAATTTGTAAGGTAGGTTGATAAGAGTGATTGAAGGTTCTAAAATGTTTATAAATCCTACTTTGTGTTTTTGGGGGGTTTCTTGCATTTTGCAGGGGGTCTTTGAACGTAACCTCCGCAATATTCGAGGTATTACTGTGCACGTTTTTTCTCTTGTATTCATTCATAACAGTTTGGTACCTCCAAAATAGTTTTAGAAGTTGCCTGCAGTTTTTCTTATAAACTCTAAAAATGTCAAATTCATCTGTTAATTAATTATATTGATATAATGCTTTACAATTACGTAATTTAAAAAATTTAATGCGTCTGAAAGTGAATTGAATTATAACATTTTTTTTTTACATGTTAAAGTATTATAACACAAAATAATTGGCATTGGACAATAATTTCTTGGTCCAAGTTTGGAAAATTGATTGGGCAGCATCCATCACTTAGGCCTACTAGCCATAAAAAAAATTATATATATAGGTCAAAAGCTTGTGCTCTATGGATCTGGAATAAGGATTTATAAAAGGGCACACAAGTACCATCTTTTTCTCTGTCTTCCTCTTCTTCTCCCTCCTCTAGTTGTACCCTGCATGATTTCTTTGGCGAGCCCTTGTTCTCCGGTCACGTGGCCATACTAGCCAAGTTTGCGCTTTCTTACATAAACCAGGAGGTCATTGTACTGCCCAATTGCTTGACAAATCCTTCCTTTCACTTGTTCATTGGTGATATGGTCTCTATAGCAGATGCCAAGAATGCCTCTGAAGCATCTCATCTGCATCGCCTTTATTTTCCTTTCAAGTTCTGCTGTTAATGTCCAGGACTCACAGGCATATAAGAAAAAGGAGAGGAATAATGAGCGCATCAGCCTGATTTTGGTGCTGGGGGCTATATTTTTGTCGTTCCATATTTTCTTGAGCCTCTTTAGTGCTGTTTTTTGGTCTGCGCAATCCTGGCCATCAATTCGGGCTTGGAGCCTTCTTCCGAGACTATCGCTCCGAGGTACTCAAAGCTGCCAACTGTCTCTAATCTTTCCTCCCCGACCTTAATTTCAGTGGCGATGCCAGTGGTGCTATTCAGCATCATTTTTGTCTTTTCTGCACTGATTTGCATGCCAAAGGACGATGAAGTCTTGTCCAGACGCTTTTCTAGTTACTAGTTTAAAATGTAATATTTGGCTCTTTGCCATGAATAGGCTCCCGATGCCTGGCCCAATCAGTTGATGAATTATGTCAGGTATCAAACATCAAATAGTCAGAGAAATTAATGCATCTTATGATAGAAGACATGCACTCTACCAGAGTGAAAAATTGGGGTATGATCCAGACATACTCAGGAAAGGGCACTTAACCATCCCTAGGAGAGAACTGATGTGGTGCCTGCAATCAGCAAGAGAGGTGGGGGGGGGGGGGGGGGGCCAAAGCACACCAGAAGAAGAAATCTAGTCGCAGAGTAGGCGGGGACGGAAATGGCTTAGAGTTGCATTGAAAGAGTGGTTTTAAGCAGAAAAAATTGAGAGAGAAACCCTTTAGTAGCTGTTGGATGCTGATGATGATTGCTCTCACATAAATTGTTGTTTAGATTTGGTAAGCCAGTACTAATACTTGACATTTTTATTAGCTTTCAATTTTTTACCCTTGCAGTGTTAACTGATAACTTAAAGATTGTTCACTTTGCTTTTTTTTTGTTCATGTTGTTGTTGTTGACAGTGCTCATTGGTTGGGAAAGGAACAACAAATACAACATCTGCAACGGCCAGGAACAGAAGTTCATGTATGCTAAAGAAGGTAGGCGAGGGCTGTAATTATCTAATGCTGAGCTATCTCCCTTGTTCTGCAGCTGCCTGTTTAATACTGCATGTTGGCACAATTTACTGTAGAAGGTAATGTACAATACTGTGAGATTAAGATCTATATAAGTCGGTCGGAAATTGTTTGGCTAAAAAAAATTATTTAAAACAATGAGTCTTAAACAAAGGCTGGCTACATGTTTTTTTTTCCCGGCATTAGGTCTGACTTGTCTAGCAAGAGAACTAGCCTTGACTGAAATACTGACTTCTCTGACCCAAAAAAAAAACAATATATGATCGATTGTGTTAGGGCACTGACTTACCTTCTCTGAGTTGCTAAATCTTTCCTAAGACACCATCTTGCCTGAGACACCATCTTGCCTGAGACACCATCTTGCCTGAGACACCATCTTGCCTGAGACACCATCTTGCCTGAGACATCAAGTCATCTTGTTTCAGATACTGACTGCTGTACCCGTCAGTTTTGTGGTGTCATGAGGCCGTTTGTAATGAACGTCACAGACAACTACGAGACCCCGCTCATGACACTGTACAGGCCCTTCCGCTGTCAGGCCTCTATCTTCTGGTGCTGCTGCCTCCAGGAAATGGAGATCCAGTCTCCACCTGGGGTTCTACAAGGCAGGGTTAAAGAAATGTGAGTAGGAAACTAATTTGTATGTGCTGTCCATTATTTTTGTCTTTCATTTATTTGTCACTAGCTAATGTCCCGTCTGAATAGATTTTTTTTTCTGAAATTAAAGATCACATTTAGCATTTAATTTATAATTTTTAAAAATAATTTTTTGGAAATATTTCAATGAAAAATTGTTTTTTGTTTACGTGTTGTAATGAAGGAAAATAAGATCTAAATTTGTATTATCCTAAGATAAGATATCCCTTGCCTGTATGTTTCCTGTTTGAGTCACATGATGTCTGCTTAGGCTATATGGGAGAGAAGGATTTGACAAGGTGTAAGGCCAGCCAGAAATTGTATAGACCGTGTCAGGATCCCGTGCTGGTAGCAGAATTTAAGGGCAGGCTGCACTGGGCACTTAGTAAGAATGTCAAATGATGTGAGAAGTGAAGAGGAGTGCACCAAGAATGTCAAATGACATGAGAAGTGAAGAGGAGTGCACCACCAAAACCTCAGAGGAAAACGTCTGAAAGGCAGACCTAGGATAAGATGGATGGATAATGTGGGGGGGGAAAAAGATGTGCAGCTGGGAATCCGTTAGGTCTGAGTGGAAGGAAAGGAATGGATGGATGATGTGGGGGGGGGGAAAAAGATGTGCAGCTGGGAATCCATTAGGTCTGAGTGGAAGGAAAGGAATGGATGGATGGATGTAAGGCCACTACTGGCAAGATATTTCAATTTTTTTTTTGTAAAAAAAAATCATTTTAGTGAGGGTGAGCAATGTAATGTTCATTCAACTTTGTTTCAAGGCCAAATTTTCTCAGGGTTCTCTTAGGAGGCTGAGATTTGATTGATGCACATTGTGGTGACATTTGTTCATCCTGTTAAACTTTGTGGAGCCACAACCAACCAATTTAATGGTGTCTTTTTCAAACACTCAGTGAATTGGGCAGTTGGTTAAAAACCCTGCTGCTTTGATCACACCTTTCTTGGGCTTTGTTACCCGCTCTGGCCAACTTTATATTTTTCAAAATACTATGTTTATAGTTGTGGTTCATAGTTTCTTAATTTTAAAAAAAAAAACACTCATACTAATTAAATGTTGTAAAATATCCTCTTCCCCTCCCCTCCGTCCCCCAACCCCCCCAAAAAAATATTCTTGCTTAGGTTGGAGGTATGAAAGAGGTGATAATCCTAAAAGTAATGTTAATCTCTTACAAAGGTAGCCCACAAACCCCACAGCGCCTTCTCTCTCTCTGGTTTTCCCCTTGTCAATGTGAGCAAGCAAGTACAAAAACAGTTGAGATAGTATCCTACAAAATTTGACACTTGAAATACAGGACATTCCTGTGGTTTTTTTAAACCAGGTCTAAATTATTTTTTTTAATGCCTCTTATAACAGTTATTTATTTCATTCACTGATTTCAAGGAACTTAATTTCACATTATCATCATTTTCCTCTTCCCCCCCCTCCCCCCCACACTTTTAAAAAATAAGCTACTTCCCTTTCTCCGTTCCTTCTCTCTCCCTCACCCACCCTTAACTATAGTGCACAATTTTGTACCTAATAACTTGAAAGATTATATTCTCATGTCCATATCATTTGCACTTGTTGACTTGAAGATAAGAGGTTTTTTTTTTATTTTAACTAATTCATCTCACCTGTGGGATGTAAAAGTGCCAAAGAAGTGGTTTAATGAGTTGATCTTTTAATCTGTTTATAAATTCCCCTCAGTAATCTAGAGTAAACTTACATCGAAATGAAAGACATTCCTACCAGGGGCTTGGTTGCTAGCCGGGTCAGTGGGCACGTGGGGAAATGAGTTTATGTGAGATCATTATTTGCTTGTACAGATGCCACCCCAAGAAACGGCTCCTTGCCTCAATGACACAACATCACGCAGTACTGCACCACCACAGAATATCGTGTTGCCACACAATGCAGCACCACCACATGATGTTGCATGACCACACAATGCAGCACCACCACACAATGCAGCACCACCACACAATTTTGCATGACCACACAATGTTGCATGACCACACAATGTTGCACCACCACACAATGTTGCACCACCACACAATGTTGCACCACCACACAATGTTGCACTACCACAAAATACAGTGTCATCTAAAGATCTTAAATGACATTTAAATAAAATGTTGGCCCACTTTCCAGGATCTGCATTCACATTGAGCTTTTTAGGCATGGTGCGACATAAGGTGCGACATAAGGTGCAACATAAGGTGCGACATAAGGTGTGACATAAGAATCTTATGTAAATAGTCTAGCATTTGTGTTTTACTTAACAGTAATAGTGCTTTTAAAACCTTTTGTAGCGTTACTGACCAGAATATAATTTCCCGTTTTGCAGAAGTTGCTGTTACCCAATTTATTTATTAATGCCCTGCTTTAATTGTCTTAAATCCTCAAAACTCTGCCACTATAGTGTATTTTGTTATGTTGGACACACACGGATCAAATGCAGTCAAGCCGAGCTTTTTTACCATTAAACCTCAAAACACAATAAATATAGGAAATCACATTTTTTTTTTTTTATAAAAGATAAAAATTCTTGACCTAGGCATCAGCACATTTACAGTACTGAGATAACACCTTCAGGTAATGTGCTGTACGTAATTTGTCCTAGTTTTTCTTTCAAGCCTACTTTTTTTTTTTAATATGAGGCCCAGATCTGGGCCAAGTAATTGAAGTTGGAGATGTTTAGTGTACTTACCATCTAGTTACCAAGTAAAATTCATTCAACGTAATTGAGTATACATTAAAATGTTTTTTTGGGTAAAAATCTTCATCTGTGAGTTGGGTTTGCAAACAATAATACAAACAGTATTACAATGACTTAGTAACATAAGCTGTAATCAAATCACTATGCACTGACCTATTCAGACAAATAATTTTTTTTTGTTCCAACAGTTTTTATTTTTTTTTTAAAGTCTGCCTTTAGAAAAAGTCTGTGAGGATTTCCTCAACAAATGATAATCTTAGGAGATTGATCCCTATATTAGGAATTTATTTTAGCTTCTTGTTGATTCCTAAATATGGATCTTATCATGACACACCCAAGTGAAAGTATCTAATTTGATTTATAAATGGAGGGGCATAATAGTTTGCAATCTTTAAGATAAGATTGTATATTGATCCAAATGAATGGAAATGTTTTTTGATTATGTTGTACATAGTCATTTTCAGCACTAAAATGAATGTATATTTTTAACCAAGGCAACATTTGACAATTATAACAATTTAAACACAAGACATCTGAAGTATTTATCTAGTGTAGAAATCAGCCGTAAATGAACTCCTTTAGTGACAATCATGACTTCATTAGTGATCATTCAGATTTGAGAACCGCTGGTGGTGCAGACGGATGTTTCTAAATATGTATCAGCATCTTATAGAACTATCAAAGAATTAGCAATGCTTCATCAAGAATGGTGAGGGGAGAGGTAAGGAACAATAAGGCAACAGAGGCAATACTTTATATTCATTTTGTACCACTTTCTATAAAGACCTTCTGTATATCAACAGCAAGAACAGACTTTATGCCCTGATGGACATTGATTAGTTTTGATTTGCTTATTTTATATAGAGCATGGAATTAGGTATTCTAAATGAACATTTCTTAATGAAATTAAATAAAATCCAACTAATCCCCCTAAAAAGAGCTTGGCTTAATCAGAACAGAACCACCATATTTTAACTCTTTATCTCCAATATTAAGAAAGTTATGCATTTTTTAACAACTTGGGAACAGTGTCATATTTTAGATGACTTACGAGTGTAGTTTTGACACCCACTATCTTCTAAAAACAGAAACAACGTTGGAACTTTCAAATCTCTTGCCCACACTGCCAGTCGTCCATGTAACAAAATCAATTCATTTCCGGGATGGAATTAAATTATGATTTTTTTTTTTTATGCTTCCATCCATGTTAATTGTTAACAGTTTTTTTTGCTTTTGTCTCAATATTTTTTTTTAAAGCTAAATAAAATAAGCTCCCTCATTAAGTTGGAAAGGTAGGGGAAAAAAAAGAATACCTTTTTTTTTTTTAAAATTGGAAAGCTAGGAATTTTTTCGGTGTTTTTATTTTGTATGGTCCCATATAAATTTCATTCGCTCAACTTGCGAATTGCTGCATAAATATTTTTTTTTAAACTCGTACCATTGACTCTCTGAACTCGTTTTGTAACAATATTTCCTTTTTATCACAATGAAAGTCTTGTTGGAAGTGGAATTAGATTGTCCCTTGATGTAATTTTTTCCTGTGTTCTATAACAATGTCTGTATGTGTATGTAATATGTTTCACTGACAGATGGACTTGCTGGATCCCCAAGTATAAAGTGTATGATGCACAGAACCAGTGTGTGTTCACTATTGTAGGGGACTGTTGCTACTGCAAGTGCTGCACAGATGTTGTTTTCAAGGTAGGTTTCAGCTTGGCCCTGGTCCTTTCCGACCGACCCTTGCGATTCGTTGTGCTGACCATGGGGGTGTATGGTGCCAACTGTGGTGGTGCATTATGCTGACCGTAAGGAAGTGTGGCCCCTGTAAGGTAGTTACGTGTGTCGTAGTGACCCTAGTGATGTGTGGCACTTGAATGAAGTAACGTGCTGGACAGATTGTAGTGACATTCAACAGGATGTGTTTAGTAAACCGCATTGATATTTTTCATGGCAATAAAATCCTACAGAAAAGAAGTGATCATTACTATTTCTGTTTTTAAAAAGAAAATGTATCTGCAACATACAAACAGACCTGTTTACTCTATGATTTTGGCGTACAATGTACAATTTATAGATGTCTACGTTATATGTGCTGTATGTTTATTTTTTACTATTAAGACATTGTATTGAACGATTTTGTGTTGAAGTAAGATTTTAAGAGTTTGAGGGTAAACAGGTCTGTACAAATTTGATTCACATAGTCCTTGTGACACACACTAAAATATTTATCTTGGACTTCTGGTGTTTTATCTACTCTCATTCAATTTTACCTACTGTATACAAACAATGAGAACGGACGTTCTGCCCTGATTAAACAATTTAATCAACTTTAACACCCCCCCCCCCCCACCCTCTCCAACAGGTATTTCAGGGTGACGACGAGGGCTCGGAGGAGGGGCAGATCATCAAGCACTGGGGTGGATGCCGGGAGGTGTTTGGTGGTGCTAATGACTTCAGCATTAAGTGTGAGTGTCAGTCGAACTTTTCATTTTTACAGCCAGGGGACACGGGTCAAACAAACTGAAGACATGGGTCAAACAATCTGAAGGCACGGGCCAAATAATCTGAGCACACGGGTCAAAACAATCTGAACACATGGGTCAAACAATCTGAACACACGGGTCAAACAATCTGAAGACACAGGTCAAACAATCTGAACACACGGGTCAACTAACCTGAACACACGGGTCAAACAACCTGAACACATGTGTCAAACAACCTGAACACATGGGTCAAACAATCTGAACACATGGGTCAAACAATCTGAACACATGGGTCAAACAATCTGAACACATGGGTCAAACAACCTGAACACATGGGTCAAACAATCTGAACACATGGGTCAAACAATCTGAACACATGGGTCAAACAATCTGAACACATGGGTCAAACAATCTGAACACATGGGTCAAACAATCTGAACACATGGGTCAAACAATCTGAACACATGGGTCAAACAATCTGAACACATGGGTCAAACAATCTGAACACATGGGTCAAACAACCTGAACACATGGGTCAAACAATCTGATTACATGGGTAAAATAAATAACCTGAAAGGGGAGGTACTTTTATCTAAAAAGCAAACAAAATTTTTTTTTAATCTGTTTTTTTCTACTAATGAAGGCACAGATTTGGTAATAATAATTTATCTTTACTGCTTTTTTTTTTATTGGGGGGGGGGGGGGGGGGGGTAATTTAAATATTTTCCCATCTTTTTGATGAGAGGGGATGCCTGAATCTCTAGATCTAATTATTTCTCTATCGATTGTTATGTCTTGTAACTCACGAAACTGACCACTGTACTTGAAGATATATTTGCATTGTCAATACCTTAAAAAAAAAAATTGATGACAAGAGAATGTAGTTGTCTGGTGGTGATGAAAAGAGAATGGAGCTGTCTGGTGGTGTTGAGGAATGATGTTTTGCCTATCAAAGGCAGTTAAAATAAGGTCTCCCTTTGATGGCTCAAGTCTAAGAATAATTTGGGAACAAATTATATATGTATATATCAGAAAATTGTAAAAGTTTAACTTTTAAGACTAATTGTTGAAGTGTCCATTTCATTTATAATTAATTATGAATGATTCATGAGAGGATTTCAAACAGCAAATTCTTTGTTTGCATGTACTGAAGACAATCCCAAAGACTCCAATACTAAGGTCTACAACCGTTGTTTTGTTGTCTTATAAAGCAGGATTCAGTTGCTTCCCTTGTTTATTTATTTTAAACCCTCAAGTTCTGAGAATCTCTACATTCTGCTCACCGATGTCATATTTGATCAAAATCATACATTTTTGTGATTCATTGATCATAAACAAATGCTATCCTGCTTTTTTGATGAAGCCTATTTTTCTCATCTTCCACCACCTTCCCCTTTTTTTTCTTCCTTTTTTTAAGTCCCAGCCAACATGGATCTGATGAAGAAGGTTCTACTTTTTGGGGCGACCTTTCTCATTGACTTCAACTACTTTGAATACAGAGGAAACCAGTAGACAGGTCAAGCTTGTACCCAGCAGCTCAACCTCGCTGCATGCGGAATAGGGGGTGCGGTGGCGGTCGTGTATGACACTTGCTGCAGAAAGAGATGAACAAAATCGCTAAAGGCACAACTTTGCAGGCTGCTTACTGAAAAGCCCCTCTTCTGTCAACATTTTTATGTGCATGTATTTGGCATAGATTTTCATCTTCATCCAGATGAAAATCTATCTTTTGCTAAATGCTATTTTTTATTCCTTTTTGTTAATGCCAGCTTGAAAATGAACTGGTGCAGATTTTAAGAGCAAAAACCAAATAGCTCAATGACGTCTCTGTGTACATTTTGTGAGCATGTAAAAACGTTTGTCTTATTCTTCTCTAGAATAAGACAAACGTTTTTTTTACATGTTCACAAAAAATGTACACATTTTTTTTGTGAACAAAAAAAAAATGTGTACATTTTTTTGTGAACAAAAAAAAAAAATGTACACATTTTTTTTGTTCACGAAAAAAAAAAAAAAAAAATGTGTACATTTTGTGAGCATGTGAAAACGTTTGTCTTATTCTTCTCTAGCTTTACCTTTTTTTTTTTTTTTTTTTTTTTGCAGACACGTGATATTATATACAGACAGTGAGCCGGCAAAACAAATTTTTGTACATAAGTTTTTACTTGAGAATGAGTAAATTAAATTTGCATTTATACATTTTTAATTTTTTTTTTTTTTATCCTTTATACAAGATGATATTGGTTTTTATATGTTCACCCTCACAGCAAAATGCCCTTTTGAAAAATTTTATATTTTCTACAGAAATTCAGCTATTCAGCTGAAACTTTGAATTCAGCAGGAAAGGGATGACCTTTTATTTACAATGCATTTACAGTGTTCAGCAGGGTGGACCCACAGCCACAGGCTACCAATTATGTCAACAGAAAAATGGTCTTAGTGCATTTAGCATAAATGCTCCTCCGACAAAAAGCACCATTTGACTTCAATAACTTCTCTCTCATTTATTACATATCCTCATTGAAATATTCTGTTTTAAAACCAACCGGTTAAATGGATTTGTATGTGTTTGGCTGAGAATATCGTGGCCTAAGTCTTTTTTTTTTTTTGAAAGCACCTAATCTAAAGTTGAATAATAATCACACTAGTGACTTCATTATTATTCAAACAGCTCATTAGAAATTCAGTCTGTCTTTATAAAATTGTTTATAAATATACATAAATATACTTTACCTCTTCACAAAAAAAAAAAAAACAACTGACAAAAACCGTCTGCAGATTTCAAGTGTGCATCATTCCATTTCCACCCTGCACATACACATACTGTTATTGTTACGAAATGAGGTATTTGAACAAAGAGGTATATGAAGTTAGAATTATGTGGGGGGTTTTTCCAAATTTTAAATCTTTTTACTTCAGTGCTAACATCTGAATGGTGCCTTTATTTTTTTTTAGATTTTTTTTTTTTTTTTTTTAGGAAAGTTAGTGTCTTTTTTTTTTAAATACAATATGGCATGTGTAAACTCTTAATATAACAGATAATGTCATTAAGCTCATTAATAAACACAACAGAGGCCATCCTGGGCTGCTAAGCTTTAAGTTACAGATTTCCAATTGGTGTTTTGAGAGATTTCATGAGCATATACTTTTTATGTATATACATTTTAATTTTATTGGTAAAAATATATTTTTGTTATATTTTATGGTGCGTTGGTCAAGTTTCTCATATTAAATAAATAGTTTTGAATTTACACACAAAAACGTTTATTTTTGGTGAAAAATCATCATCAATCAATATTTGTCATTGTTTGAGTTTAGCATTGCATTTTTGGGCAATATTGCAGGATTCAATGCTCAACAGATTAGCCAGCAATGCCTTTATATTAAATTTTTAAACTTTAAAATATATTTTATGACCTTTTTTTTTTTTTAAAAAGGTATTTTTTTTAAAAAAAAGCAAGTTTAGCTATGTATTTGAACTTGTAATTACTTTTCAGCAGTGATAGCACTTCAATATTCCATCAAGCCCATGTTTGTACAGTATACATGCAACATGACATTTATTTCAACAAATAATAATCCTATTGGAAAAAATGCAAATACATAATCATTGAGGGGAATAAAATAATGTATTTGTGATTGTTGTATAGTTTATTAACAAAAATTATAGCATAAATTTTTTTTTTTAACATGAATGGAATGAAAAGATAAACCCTTTTTCAAACTCAGTAATTATATACTTGCTTAGGCAACAGCAACTGTATAATACATGAAGAAGTGCATAATCTACAATAATAATTCCAGATCTGGCTCCAATTTTCCACCAGTGCTTAGTTGTTTTTGATGGTGGGTTGGGGAATGTGTCCTTTTGGTGGGAAGCAGCCAGTGAGGGCCCAGAACATTGCGCAGTGAGACGGGGGCAGACAAGAAAGAGTCACTCTGGAATTATTATTACTATAGAAGATAAAAAGTTTGTGCAAAAAATTGCACATGACAAGAACAATAACTTTATTTGATGTAAATCATTGGGGTCATCATCATCACTTTTTAATTATCATCCAACTACCAGATTTACTGATAACCTTCACCTACAAGAGCTGCCTTTTTTTCCCTCTCGTTTTCTGTTGGAGAGTAGCTGCACATCTCCCTCTGTACATCATAATGTATTTACTAACTTTTGCTGTAGTGTGTGTAACTAATGCTTATAATTATAATATAAATTAGCTTTAGCCCGCCAAGAGTCACAGTGGGCAATGCGTCACAGGGGGCAATGCGTCACAGGGGGCAATGCGTGAACTTCCCGTGACTAAAGTTACCTGACAAAACAATGCATTCACACGATGCACTTTATAAAATTCCCAATTAATGATAGGACCCAAACAACCCCCCCCCCCCACACCCGGTACGCCATCTACCCTGCAATATATTTATATGCTAAATGTCCCAACGCCAGTTACACCACAGATTTCTAACTCCAACCATTTACACACCAAACATTTACGTAAAGCAAAACAATATGCATATGGGGTATTTTTTAAGAATCTCAACTAGCACTGTTGTCGGGGTATTGTATTTTGCACCGGATATCCAACCTTACAGCTAGTGGCGGACATAGTTACATAAAGAATTATGTATGTTCTTATCATCACAATCAGTAATAGCCACGAAATCGGCAGATATAAGTGGTTTACTTAGATCACACAGCTAAGTCCATTATAATTAGATAGACTTATCATTTTTTCAGATTTTACCTTTATTTTTAAAAAATTCTTGTGACTCGGTATACTTTTTTTGTTTGTTTTGGAAGGGAGCATACTCATGTTCTGTTGTTTCTTAAGATCTACGAACTGTTGGATGTGATAGCTCTACTTAAATATCAATAAATGACAACTTGAAACAATTTTTTCTGAGTAAAGTTTTAACTTCTTCATCTCTTATGTTGATATGTCACTGTCTTGTTATAATTATAACCTTTGGTTGATGTGTCATTGTGTTGTTACATCCCTTTGATCTGCCACTTACTTGTTAAATCCCTGTGTCGATCTGTCACCCTCTTGTTACATCCCTTTGATGATCTGTCGTTGCTTTGTTACATCCCTTTGTTGATCTGTCGCCGTCTTGTTACATCCCTTTGTTTTTTAAAGTCGCATTGATCAGACGACGGATTTCGTTTATGGATGCCCCCCCCCCCCTAATACAGATTTGTTCGTTTTTACGTGGAGGGGGCGGGTGTACAAACAGAATCCCGCCCCGGGTGCCACTTAAATGACAGAGACATCGGCAGATTGTATAATGTTATTTCATTGTACAACATTCTCACCTGTGTTGAATTTCTCTAGGTTATGATCATACTTATCATACTAGTTTAAGCGATCACGAAGAACTCACAAACGTTGAGGTATTTTGGTTTCGTCCCACTTTCAAAAGTGGTCCAGTGTCTCGTTTCCTTAACGGCCATTCTATAGTTCTCACTGACAGGCCGGCCATCTTAGGTTCCGAGTTTCACTGACGGACAGCCTATCCGTGTACGTTGCGGACTGTCGGCAACCCCTGTGTGTTTTGTGTTGTTGAGACTAGGGCAGAGGTCCCCAGACCTAGAGAGGGGCGCCACTTTAGTGCCGAGACAAGTTAACTGATCACTACAAGATAAATTTCAAATTGTGATCTTGCCATTGGGGTAATTTAAAATATATATATATATATATATATATATATATATTATGTTGACATTTCTATAACTAACAATGTAAAAAAAATCTAATTTTGTTACAATAACAATTTCAAGATATTCTTCATCCAATGGGACGGCATTACACATGTTGCGTCCAATACTAAGGTCTACAACCTCTGTTTTGTTGTACTATTAAGCAGGATTCGCTTGCTTCCCTTTTTAAACAAAAGAAACGGAAAAATCTCAAATTCTGAAAATCTCTACATTTTGCTTATCAATGACAATGTCATATTTGATATAAAAAAAAAAATCATGAATTTTGTTGATTCCTTGATCACACTAAGTCTGTTTTAAACGTTTTCCCATTTGTTCCAAACTTCTTTTGTGGAGGTCGTTTAAATCATTTATGTCCAGGACATGAATCAGATTTGTTCTAGTTTTGATATAATACAAATTTTGAGGCATGCTTCATTAAGTGGGACTGTATAACTCCCAGTTTGAGCCCATAGGGATGCATTACTCCCAGTTCGAGCCCATAGGGATGCATTACTCCCAGTTCAAGCCCATAGGGGTGCATTACTCCCAGTTCAAGCCCATAGGGGTGCATGGATTTTACATATGTCCATACGACAATTTCTCATGTCAGATCAGCTGGTTCTCTACATGTTCCGTTGTGCGACCATTTCTGGATGTCGTCTATGATCTTCGTCCCGGTGTCTGTGTTGAGCTTTTCGCAAATGTCGCACCAGTCAACCTTTCGATCAAGCGTCACAAGTTTGTCTTTCTCCTTCAACATTTTTGAATATAGATTGTGATCGTCTGCTAAATGTTTCAAATGTTCAGCCAGATCTTTGATCGTCTTAAAATGGGCCGTGTTGACCAGCATTCCAGGCGGCACGTACTTATCGTAATCGAGTCCTCCGCGAACAACTGGGACGACGTGGGTCCGATACTGGAAAAGTCGAAACAGCTTTTCCGTGACGTAGTCCTGGCACAGAGAGTTTTCAAAGCTTAGATAAAACTTGTAGTCTTTAATCAACAGATCCTCGCATTTTTTAGTATCAACGCATCTCAGCTTCCCGCAGCCACCATAAATATCGACGTCGATGTATTTCTGTAGAAAACAACAACAAAAAATCGATTAATTTATTAGGTTACAGAAGCTTTCACGGTTGGTTTTGAGTATTCTCGCTTCGGGTGAATAACTTGATTTAATTAAAGATTAAATTAGACACAAACAAAGTGTGTATATAAAAATGTTTGAGGATTTGATTTGAACACAATTTTACGTAGCTGCCTTGTCTTTTCCACCGTTTTGTTTTTGTTTTAATTTTTTTTACTTCCACTCACTTCCTTTTCGTACTTCTCAACTCTGTTTTTTTTGTCTGGGTATGCGCCCACACTTATTCTTTTCCATATTTTAGATAGGAGACATGTAAATATAATATATTCTGTAAATTTAATTTATAATTTTTTAAATGAGATTTAACTAGCGGGGGTGGGGTTGGGGGGTGGGGGAGAGGGAATCCCCGTTCGGGTGTCTTTTAACGTATCCTTTCGGCCCAAAAAACCGCCGTGAACAGCCGGTCACTTACATTATATTTAAATCTACACCCAGCCATAAATTTAATCTTTCACTCAAATTGCGCGTGCTATCTTAGGGGCGGCACTATAAGCCGCCATCAACAACACCATCAACAACACCATCAACAACACCAGCAACAACAACATCAACAACAACATCAACAACACCATCAACAACACCATCAACAGCAACAACAACATCAACAACACCATCAACAACACCATCAACAACACCATCAACAGCACCATCAACAACACCATCAACAGCACCATCAACAGCAACAACAACATCAACAACACCATCAACAACAACATCAACAACACCATCAACAACACCATCAACAGCAACAACAACATCAACAACAACATCAACAACAACATCAACAACACCATCAACAACACCATCAACAACACCATCAACAGCAACAACAACATCAACAACAACATCAACAACAACATCAACAACACCATCAACAGCAACAACAACATCAACAACAACAATAACAACAACAACAATAACAGCAACAACATTTTTGGAAATTAACAGAATTAAATAATCATGTGGCTGGCAATACGGATAGTTCACCCCTTGACCGCCCCCACCCAACCCCTACCCCCCGTTCCCCACACAAACCCCCTCCACCACCCCGTTAAGAAAAAAGAAAAGGAGCAAACAAATCATGACACATTTTCTTAGAATGGTTCAATATTTTACCAGAATTTATAAAAAAAATTTTTTTTATTGATGTTAGTAAATTCCTTCAATAACGCCATTTACATACCATTTTCAATTTATATCACTCCCCTCGAACGCCACCCCCCACCCCCATTTTTCCAGGTTTCCATCAACACCCTTTCTCCTGATACCAAAAAACAAAATAGAACCACCATCCGGAAACATGGGCGTATACCTGAAGTTGTTTGACGTAATCCTCTCTCCGTCCGTGCGAATGGCAGTTGCTGACAAACCAGGCCGCCATCTTGGTTTTCTTCCTGGCGATCGCCACTGAAGAGAAACAAAATAAAATTGACAGATAAACACATTGACATTTAAACAGATAAACACATTGACATGGAAACAGATAAACACATTGAATTGGAAACATATAAACACATTGACATGGAAACAGATAAACACATTGACATGGAAACAGATAAACACATTGACACGGACACAGATAAAGCCATTGACATGTAAACAGATAAAGCCATTGACATTGGAAAGAGATAAACACATTGACATGGAAGCAGATAAACACATTGGCATATAAACAGATAAACACTTTGACATATAAATAGATACGCACATTAACATGGACACAGATAAACAAATTGAGATTAACACAGATAAACACATTGACATGGAAAGATGAACCTTCCCAAATTAGAAGTGCCGGCATGTGGCACACGCCAGAATTGTTCACAACCCCCTAAGCAAGCGGTTTTCAGCCTGTGGGTCGCGACCCCTTTGGGGGTCGAATGATCCTTTCACAGGGGTCGCGTAAGACCATTGGAAAACACATATACCCTACAGATATGAAGTAGCAGCGAAAATAATTTTGTGCTTGGGGTCGCCACAACTTGAGGAACTGTATTAAAGGGTCGCGACATCAGGAAGGTTGAGAACCACTGCCCTAAGCTCTTAGATGGGGGAAGAATTCATAACATTTGAATCTGCCAGATTCGAAAGTGGGTGAGGCGGGGTCTGAAATACATATTCCTTGACAACATTAAGTGGATATCGTGGGAATCTACATCAAAGCAATCTCAAGCATAGAGAATCTCTACCCTCAATGTTGCCGTGTGTTCATGGCGATGTTCTCTAACAGTTCTCTTACTATTTTTTAACGAAAATAACCAATATCAGAACCAAACCAATGAACACGATCGATGTTTTATTGATCGATCGATTTCCTTCATTTTGCTTTGTTCATTTAAAGGGCCAGGATCGTATGAAATTAACTGTCGCACGCGGTTATAATCGATAAATGAATTCCGCTAAAGCCCATCCTGGGAATGGTGAACCTCAGGCAACAACAGGCATTAAAGTATGTCTCGCGTGGATGAGTCGAACTGGTTTCTTGACAGCTGCAGAGCGTGTAGTCAAGTAGACATCACAACGCACCCCCAAAACTTTGGGCACGAACGACCACATATCGTTGTATGGGGGAGCTCGAGTACTGAGGATGTTAACACCATTGGAGAATTAAGAAACAACTAGATGTAGACCGCCAAACATTGGCGGCAGCATGCGTGAACTTCACATCTACTAAAGTTACTTGACAAAACATGAACTCAAGTAACCGACATTTAAGAATACCAATTTTTGCTACACCTTTTCCCCCCATGGTACGTCATTACACTCTTTTTATTTCACGCCCATGAACTATATTAAATATTCTGACGTCCCAACCTCTTTTAAAACGAATATTTTTTTTCACCATACTTAAATTGAGACGATTTCATTTTCAGAAAAGAAAATATTACGCGCCAAACGCAGTTGCGTTACTTTAAAAAAAAAATCATTTAGCGTAGTTTTCGGGAATTATATTTTGCGCGCTAATGAACTCATTGTTGAACCATACGTTCTTTCAAACATAGTTTAGAATTATTTGTAATATACTCTCAAAACCAATATGCTGAATAGGAAGTAGCCTGCTTGTTTGGAAGAAGCTGGAAATTGAAGCAGTCCACGAGTCACACCAGAAGCGTTATATATATATAAAAGATATTATGATCTACACATCATTAGTTAATGAGTGCGACCTTCGCCTTCTTTTTTGGGCCCTATTTGGCTAATGGGCTTTGGATTGGACACGGGTGTAATACCGTTCTCCTGATTGTAGATTGAGACATCTCTGCGGAGAAAAGTCGCCATCTTCTGTTTCTAAAGACACGAGTCTTGAGACACCTGTCCAAGGCCTCTTATGAACTGGGCCATACGATGGCACGCAGGGCGCAATTCTTTTTTTTTTTTTTTTAAACAAATTGTTTTCACTTTTTTACTTTTATTTATTTAATTTTTGTTACACTTGAATCAAACCCAAAACACCACGTAGCCGGTCTGCAGAAAAATTGTTTCCCACAAAATGGGTTCCTGGTTAAAAAAAAAAAAGTTGAGGACCGCTGGTCTAGGATGTATCATTCAGCGCAATACATGCATACATTCATCCGCTGAAATGAACGTCATTATCGAGCCATCAGAGGCGTACAGATGACAGATGCGTACAGACGACAGGTGCGTACAGATGAAAGATGCGTACAGATGACAGATGCGTACAGATGACAGATGCGTACAGATGACAGATGCGTACAGATGACAGATGCGTACAGATGACAGATGCGTACAGACGACAGATGCGTACAGATGACAGATGCGTACAGATGACAGATGCGTACAGATGACAGATGCGTACAGACGACAGATGCGTACAGATGACAGATGCGTACAGATGACAGATGCGTACAGATGACAGATGCGTACAGATGACAGATGCGTACAGATGACAGATGCGTACAGATGACAGATGCGTACAGACGACAGATGCGTACAGATGACAGATGCGTACAGACGACAGATGCGTACAGATGACAGATGCGTACAGACGACAGATGCGTACAGACGACAGATGCGTACAGATGACAGATGCGTACAGATGACAGATGCGTACAGATGACAGATGCGTACAGATGACAGATGCGTACAGACGACAGATGCGTACAGATGACAGATGCGTACAGACGAAAGATGCGTACGGCAAGAACTACACATCTATCAAGCTTGAGGAATCCATTTTATTCTGCAATTAAGATTTTTTTTTTTAAATGGCGCTGTTGCTGTTTTTGCTTGTCTAGGCCTTTGCTGGCGATTGAACTCCAGTCCACAAGTTTGGAATTGACTGTGTTTAGGCCGTTGAGGTCACCCAGCACCAATATCCTTGTACACACAGCATGATTATGTTTTAAGAATTATGAATTTTAATTATTTTTCTTAAAGAGTAAGAAATGTAAATTTATTATCTGTCGTCCCGGCCCACTTCTCTGAAGACACGATTTTAAGTGTTATTTTAACAACCTTTTGCTATACCAAAACCATAAATTGAGCCTAGGTCCAGCCAAAGTAAACTAAAAAATTAAGAATCGGTTAGGCAGGACATGTGTTAACCAAGCTAATCCAAACTCTGTAAAGCTGTCAAGCTACCTCTGAATAGCTGTCAAGCTACTTCTGGATAGCTATCAAGATACGTCTGGATAGCTGTCAAGCCACCTCTGAATAGCTGTCAAGCTACCTCTGAATAGCTGTCAAGCTACCTCTGGATAGCTGTCAAGCCACCTCTGAATAGCTGTCAAGCTACCTCTGGATAGCTGTCAAGCCACCTCTGAATAGCTGTCAAGCCACCTCTGAATAGCTGTCAAGCTACCTCTGGATGGTTGTCAAGCTAATGGTCCTTACCATACTCTGCATCGCTCAACAGTTTGCGTTGGTCTCTCCAAGCGAACATGTTGTTTGGGGCAAAGATATCCGAGTCTGTTCGAAAGTTGAACGTCCAGTTGAAGGCGTCCTTCCAGGGAGTGTAAGGCTCTGAAATTTAGCAATGAATAATACTCAACACATGCAAAACTTCAAAGTTGGTCTGTTTGTATGTTTGATTGACTGTTCTTGACTCAAAATAAATAACTACTGGATCTAGAGAGTCGAAAATGTACAAATATATTCTGTAATATTATCCTAGTATCAGAATAGACAATGCCAATTTTTTTTGTCCAACGTCAGGTTAGCCCTGAGACCTCAGGTGAACGATCTTTCTTTTTCTGCGCCCCCCCTCCCCCATCCCCCCCCCCCGACCGATAAACGATACTTATGTGTGCAGTCAATGGCTTGACATGTAAATAGTTCTGGGGTGGGCGGAGTGCATATTTTTTATACAGATGTTTTTTAATGAAATACATTTAGGTAACATTTTAAATGTCATGATTATGTCTGCTGATATGTTTATGTGAAGCGCGGTGAACCAAGCCCCAGGCCGGGGTACCGCGCTTAATAATTCCACTGTAATAATCTCTTATATATATTACGCTCCTGGTGGACTCCTTCCATTTCCGGCTGCTTCCTATTCAGCGTATTTGGCACTGAGATTATTTTCGTAGCTATTCCTATATGCTTTGTGTTTTGCGATGTGTATTTGGGTGCGGAGAATGGCGTTGTTGATGTCGTTATGTTTTAGTAGGATCAGCAGTGATGGCGTAGCTAGTAATGGTGTGTTAGTAATGGAGTTCTTTATTTAATAAAGAGACGTTTGCTACATGCATCATTGGTTTGTAAAATAATTGATAAAATGAATTTCTTTCTTTGAAAGAAAGTATGGTTCAATAGTGATTTCAAAAGAACGCAAAATATAATTCCCGATAACTACGCTAAATTAATTAATTTTTTTAATAACGCAACTGCGTTTGGTGCTAAATATTTTCTTTTCTGAAACTGAAAATGAAATCGTCTCAATTTAAATATGGAGTAATAAATATTCGGTTTAAAAGTGATTCGAACATCAGAATATTAATATAGTTCATGGGTGTGAAATAAAAGTGTGCAGTGACGTATCATGGGGGGGGGGGGGGGAAGGTGTGTAGCAAAAATAGGGATTCTTAAATGTAAGTTTCTTGAGTTCATGTTGCGTCAAATAACTTTAGCAGATGGGAAGTTCACGCATTGCTGTCGCCAATTTTTGGCGGGCTTTAACTAGTAATAATAATAGCCCTCGTAGGCCAAAATTCGCCTTGTTCCTTTATAAGCTTGAACATCCTGGAAATCTCAGAGAAGGTGGAGGGAAATTCGCTCATAAATTGTCCAAGCTTGTCTGTTTTTCCATTCACCTCCTTAATCTTAGCCTTGAGTTTAAAATTGCACTGAAGATCCATCAGCTCCATTTAAAGCACAAAATGTGTGTGGAAACTTCCACCGTGAAGGAGAAAGTGTCAGCAACTATTTGAAAAGTGGCCCTTGGTGTTTTGAAGTCTGCAAACCTGTGATCAAATTCTTCCTGCAGCTTTGCAATGGCATCAGTATACTTAGTACTGAATGGTGTGCCGGCAGCGGTTTCCCTGAGTCAGTTGGCCTTTTCATAACACAAGTGTTGTGCAGAATGCGCTGATATTGTCATAGGCAACACGGACAAGCTGCCCCTGGCCTTGTAACCTCTTGTTGAGTATATTCAGCCCCGTGTGTAATGCCAACATCAAAAGCCAAGTCCGTGAGTCATTTTGGATCACTTAGTACAGGAACAACCACCCCATCCCTTCTGCATGATGGTTTTGTTTTCTAATCTCAACTCAAAAACACTTTTCAAGACGTTTCCCCTACTAGGCCAACGCACCTCGGTGAAGTAGATAACATCCGCATATGCTGACTCTAATCTAAAAAAGTACGGAACTGCCGGTGCTTTTCAAACCCCCTCAATCCTGTGTCAGATTGCTACAATCCACACAATTATGTTTGTGCATTATCCACTAACTGACTATATAAAATCCTTTATATATGTAGGTTCTCTTATATATATTACGCTTCTCGTATAACTCGTGGATGGCGTCCTAATTTACTGCTTCCATTTCCGGCTGAATAATGAGTTCAATAGCGCTAAAAAATATAATTCCCGATAACGACGATAAATGATTTTTGTTTTTACATAACGCAACTGCGTTTGGCGCGTAATATTTTCTTTTCAGTTTAAGAATGGTGTAAAAAATATTCGTTTGAAAACTGGTTGCGAGATCAGAATATTTAATATAGTTCATGGGCGTGAAATAAAAACTGTGCAGTGACGCATCATGGGGGGAAGGAGTGTAGCAACAATTGGGATTCTTAAATGTGCGTTACTTGAGTTCATGTTTTGTCAAGTAGCTTTAGTAGATGGGAAGTTCACGCATTGCTGCCCCCCCATTGTTTGGCGGGCTATATCTTAGTATACAATATTTGAAGTGTGTTTTCGCAATGGGTAAAAGCACGGGCTGCATTAACACTAAACTTAACTAGCAGGTATCGGGCATCAAAGTATCGTCTTGTGGGCCAAAAACGGCCCGCGTGTCGCGAGTTTGAGACCCCAGATATAGACTATTCGGATAATTCCTATGAAACCAAACGTTCTTGACCAACTCACATTCGTTGACCGAGGCGCGAATCGTATTTGCGTGTAAATTAATTAATTTAAGAAGAGTCTCTTCTTGAAATATGTGCATGGTCGTCTCGATATTACGACAGTTCTTTTGAAATATTACTAGTAAATATACCTGAATTCGCTCGGAATATCCTTTTTTTTTTAGTAATTAGAAAAAAAATTTTTTTAACAAATAATAATGAGACAACTTGAAAGCGTTATCTTCAATATTATTTATTTAATGATTTGATAGGTCCCTCTTTAAATTATAAGCTTGGCATATGCATTTTCCCCTTCTTTTCAGGCGGGGAAGCGGGCAATTTAAAAAATAATTAATTAATTAAAATGCTCAATAAGGCATCTTTTGTACTATTTCACGCGATAAAAATTGTAAATGTTACTTTAAATATTTACATATAAAGTATGGTACTATTTCACGCGATAAAAATTGTAAATGTTACCTTAAATATTTACATACAATGTATGGTATAATTTCCCGCGATAAAGGATAGTATATTATTATGAAGGACTATGTTAAAAGCCGCATGAATGAAATGGTAGAACAAGGTAACTTTGGCAAAGACTACATCACTTTCTTTGGAAGATGTTGTCCCAATATAATAATCAAAAAGGCTATAATAACCGAATTTAAATTTCGAAAACGATATATAATAATACAACTTTTCAAGATTAACTGCCCCCCCCCCCCATCCAAACCGTTAAGTGACAGCTGTTGCGCTTCATGGGTGGGTCGGTCCCCTAAACATGTTTACAGTTTTTTAAAGTTACATTGAATAAGTTATCTTAAGTTGTTTTTTTTAATCGGGACATCTCCAGCAATAAATTATATGACACCTTATGGACCAGGCTGTTATGTTAGAGAGGGGTCGATGTAACCCTGGGACAAGCCGGGTATATAGATAGTGTTAGCGTAAATGTATCAAAACCCCAAAGGTTTAGGGGATTTTAGTAGAATTTTATTTTTGAGTGTGATATGACTAACGCTTATCTTTATGTCAATGTGTGGTATGGGTTAACGCTAATCTTATTTCAGAGTGTGGTATGGGTTAAAACTAATCAGACACTGCAAGGTTAAAAACGTTCTCAGTTACAACAAGAATCGACGTCAGTTTAGCGCCTTACTTGGATACGAGTAGTGCACAGCAGACTCCCACATGGCCTTGACCCAGATTTGACCTTTGGCCCTGTTCGGCATTTTCCCCAGCCCGTATATAAAGAACAGTACCATCATCGCGTTCTTCTGGTGCACCCCCTTGGAATCGAACAGACAGTTCTTGTACGGGCACGCCCTGAAGTCTATGTTGTGTTGGTTGAATGTGAAGGCCAGGAACCACGCGGGGCAGTTGTGGCAGGAAATGACCTTCGTCTCCGACATGGAAACATTGGGGGCTCGTGGCAGGCACGGCGTTGGAGACACGATGAACGGGGATTTGAAGTCGTGGTCGGCTGCAGCCTCGTAACCAAACAGTTTGAGGAATTTTCTCAAAGTCGCCAGATCGGCGTTTTTGTCCTGGGTGCAGTTGGTTGCGCTGAAATTCGGAGAATCTCCGACGTCCGCTGTATTCAACGCTGCCTGTCGTAAAAATGGGGTCGGTGTGTTTGAGACAATCTGCGTCAGCTTGTCTGTTATGCTGCGTTTCTCGAGTCTGTCCAGCAAGACGACGACGACGATAGAGGCGGCGATGACACCGATGACGCCGAGCTTCATGCCCGACAAGTGACACTCTGGTGTCATCATGGCGGTCGCTGCTGTGGTGGTGTGGTTTGGTCATGAACTGGTAAAATACAACAATAAAAAAGATGCAACATAATTAACTTTTTTTAAAAAATAATGAAAATTATGTTTGTAAAAGAAATGAGTCCTAACTACGGCAAGTTGAGCGATTATAAAGATCGACATATAACTGGA
Source organism: Omphiscola glabra (assembly GCA_964017045.1). Lineage (NCBI taxonomy): Eukaryota > Metazoa > Mollusca > Gastropoda > Lymnaeidae > Omphiscola > Omphiscola glabra. The sequence goes on along the minus strand of OZ024807.1, from coordinate 8,949,412 downwards.
CCATAATACTAGACTTACATAAATAGAAATATAATTTGGCAGCGATTCAAGGCGGACATAGATTGACATATAACTTAATAGTGATACAAGAAGGACATATATTGACATATAAATTAATAGTGATACAAGACGGACATAGTTTGACATATAACAGAACATTGATACAAGACGGACATAGATTGACATATAACTGAATAGTGATACAAGAAGTACATAGATTGACATATCACTTGACATCTATACAAGACCGACAAAGCGGAGCATATTTTTTGACAGTGATACAAGACGGACACTTTCCCCCACAGGAATCAGCATTAACTGTCGTTTACTATCATCTCAAATCTATATCTGTTGCATTACACACTTTGATAGTCGCCCCCAGAAAAAAGTGTATATTTGCTCTATAACTATTGATAGAAACAAAGAAAATCAAAATATGGCTTAATTAAATGAGACGTAGACACACTGGCGTAGGAATGAAGGGGTAGGAAGGCGACCTTGTTTCAAATTATTTTTAATGCATTTACGGCAAAATGCAAGTAATTTACAGACAATTATATAATTCTATTTTTCTTTGAAACTGTATCAATTCCAAGAGGCCGTTCACTTTATGTTTTTGTTCGTAAAGATCTGAAACAGCATAATTGGCCATTTTTATTTTGCCTGTACGATGTAATCCTAAAATATGAACTGCGTGTAAACCCTGACGACATAATCGCTCCATTAGACCCCCATTAGACCCCCTTTTTATGTATTACCACCATTAGACCCCCTTTTATATATTACATTTACATGTACAACAATAAACAGAACAGGGATAAATTTCATGAAGATGATATTAAAAAAATCATGCTACTGATATAAAACTCATCCTACCGGACATTTGGCTGAGATAAAAAGGTTACTGCTATCTGAGATAAAATTCATGACACGTGATATTAACGTAATGCTACCCGAGAGTCAAGTCATCCTACCTCAGATTAAAGTCATCCTACCTCAGATTAAAGTCATCCTACCTCAGATTTAAGTCATCCTACCTGAGATTAAAGTCATCCTACCTGAGATTTAAGTCATCCTACCTGAGATTAAAGTCACCCTACCTTAGATTAAAGTCATCCTACCTGAGATTAAAGTCATCCTACCTGAGATTAAAGTCATCCTACCTGAGATTAAAGTCATCCTACCTGAGATTAAAGTCATCCTACCTGAGATTAAAGTCATCCTACCTGAGATTAAAGTCATCCTACCTGAGATTTAAGTCATCCTACCTGAGATTTAAGTCATCTTACCTGAGATTAAAGTCATCCTACCTTAGATTAAAGTCATCCTACCCGAGCCTAAAGTCATCCTACCCGAGATTAAAGTCATCCTACCCGAGATTAAAGTCATCCTACCCGAGATTCAAGTCATCCTACCTGAGATTAAAGTCATCCTACCTGAGATTTAAGTCATCTTACCTGAGATTTAAGTCATCCTACCTGAGATTAAAGTCATCCTACCTTAGATTAAAGTCATCCTACCCGAGCCTAAAGTCATCCTACCCGAGATTAAAGTCATCCTACCCAAGATTAAAGTCATCCTACCCGAGATTAAAGTCATCCTACCTGAGATTAAAGTCATCCTACCCTAGATTAAAGTCATCCTACCTGAGATTCAAGTCATCCTACCGGAGATTAAAGTCATCCTACCTTAGATTAAGGTCATCCTACCTGATATTTAGGTCATCCTACTCAGCATGTAAGACGGAGGTTGGCCTAAGGGGGCTGCCAGCCCCCCCCCCCCACCCACACACACACACAACAGAAATTGACATTTAAAATGGTAACCCAAATCAAAATCAACATGTTTAAAGGCATTTGTCTTCGCAGTGACACACAACTTAATCCCGTCCTTAAGAAATGTCGCCTACTCTTCTCCCCAGCACGTTTCTGACACACGCTGTGTCCAGCTCAGATCTACTCTATCCTTCATCGATTGTTTCAGTGGTGCTCAGCCCAAGCACAGTTCCTCCTTAGTTATCCTTCATCGATTGTTTCAGTGGTGCTCAGCCCAAGCACAGTTCCTCCTTAGTTATCCTTCATCGATTGTTTCAGTCGTGCTCAACCCAAGCACAGTTGCTCCTTAGTTATGTCACGTCCTACTTATACCTACACGAACCAATACGTATCTCTATACCGATGTGTATATACATAAAATTCGTCACCTGTATGGGCACAAAGTGTTCTTGATATCATGGTTACACCAGAGCTGGCCACTCGGAGGAGGTCAATCGTCTGCACGGGGCTACACCACGAGTTTACGGCATTGATTTACACCAACTGCAGGGATGGCACTGAGCGTTTAAGTTAACTAGGCGACTGTGCCAAAACTCGCATATACAACGCGAGTGACGAGCTCATGCAGTGGCGTAGTGAGGGGGGGCAAGGGGGAGCATCATGCCCCGGGCGCTACTCACAAAGGGGCGCCAAATGGTATATTTTACTATAATATTGTATGGTTTTCGAATGGGGGGGACTCTAAAAAGGTATTTGGGGGCGCTAAAAAGGTATTGTGCCCCGGGCGCGAGTTAAGCTCGCTACGCCACTGAGCTCATGCTGGCTTCTCAGCCACTTGGAAACTTGAAACCACTATTCGTGAGTGCGTTTCCAAATTGCACATTCGCGGATGCTGCATAGAGAAACGGAAATAATTATTGTAAACTAAGAGGTCCTTTAATCTGATTGTGTTTTTTTTTTCCTTACCGTGTGCGCTGATATTCCCTGCGGCGTGTTCTTCGTGGAAGAGAAAGGCTAAAAAGCGTGACTGGCCCGGGGGCAGCACTTACCCTAGCTACGCCTCTGCCATGCGGCTGGCCACGGGCAGCACTTATGCTATATACGCTTCTGCTTTGCACACAGGGCGCATCTTCAAAAACTGGTGATCTACTTTTAACACATATTTTTTAATGCTAACATTGATTTTGAAAATCGACCGAAAAAAAAACAACAAACATTTAACAAAACCCTTTTTTTTTTTTTTTATATATAAGAATTTAGAGCTTTTTGATTTTTGATTTTTAACTTGATGCTTGAAAATTGGTAGGACCAACGTTTATATTCCTGACATTAAAAAGAGGAAAGCAGTTGTGAAATTAATAGACCTCTCTATATGCAATTTGAATGGTATTTTTCACTCACCGATGGGTTATGCAGTGAACTTTGTCACAAAAAATTTACAAGTTTAAATATAATGCAAACGATTCCAATGTTAAAAGTAATTCATTAAACGTTCGTCCGTAGTGAAAAAAAAACAAGATTAATCGATTGATTTAAACGTTTATTAACCAGGAAACAAGAGTCTTCTGCGAGAAATGCAGTCGAGATTTGTCACTCCAGGATTGGCCTAGCGAGCCACTCGTCGAAGTGTAGGACTACATAGCTACTCCATCGTCTCGCGCAGACGGAAGGATGCATTATATTGATTTGTTAATTTAAGTTTTGAATTGTGTCTAGCTCAGCAACCCGTCGGATCGACTACATTGAAAAAAGTGCTATATTTTAAAAAGGAAAAAGACGTTTTGATTTATTTAATTGATACACCTCAGTACTTAAAAAAAAAAGTATTTCATCGTATTTGTAATGACAAATATTTTTTTTTAAACTGATGTCAATGTTCGATAATTAGAGAGGATACTATTCTTGTATTGCTCTAAATTAATAGAAACATGATTTTTTTTAAAATTTAAATTACATCGTACATACTCATTTTCAAAACATTAGATTGATGCGCTTTTGCCTCGTTGGGTGGTAGATCCAATCAATAAGATTTCCAAAAAAAAATTTAGAATCGAATACTGCATTAACCGTGTACCTTAGATTTGCCTTTAAATATTCGGGGAAAAAAAACAAATATATCGACTACCACTATATTTGGTTGCACTAATTTTCTCAGTTGATAAGTGATGGCTAGGCCTTCCGTTTAATTTTGTTTTTAATTAAAAATTTGATGAAATAAAAATGTAATTTTTTAATATAGTTTTTTTTTATGAATAAGCTATAGGTTTATGTTATTGCTGTATAAATTTTTCTCCGGTGGATTGGGGGGGGGGGGGGGGGGACTTGATTCGTGCGCCCCCCCCCCCCCAAAAAAAACAACCGAGAGAGGCCTGAAAAAAATTACCGCAGACACTGAAACTTTTTCAACTCAAAGCCACGGCTGCATGTACACTGAAATATATATCTCAGGAAATGGCGTCAGCGGTCCTTCGAGCTTAAAGCTCTTTATGCCCTCCCTGGCGCTCCCCCACATCAGCCAGGCTCCGGGTTTCCTCGAAGTCGGGCCGTGCGGGGGCACACCTGGACCATCCCCACCAGCAACCGCTCGATCGGGTTAGCCGACGGAGACCCTCCCCCGTCCTGGGACGTCTGGTCGACCGAAGACGATGCGTTTAAAACGTCCGCAGTCCACTTTCCCAGGGGTCGCCCCCCCCCTATCAACCACAAGATCCTCGCAAAATATAAAGCCCCCCGAGTCAACCACAAATCTCTACCACGTCAAAAATAGTATGAGAAAAGTTGGGGCCCGAAGCCCTGCTCGTAACCACAACTGTGTGGCAAAACAATAAAGCTGATAATAGAAAATTTAAAAAAAAAAAAAAAAAAAAAGGTTAACCTAAATTGGAACGCCCCTGTATCACATGAAGAATGAAAACGAACCCCAGCAGTACAATGGTCATCATAAAACTGCCTACGAAATGTTACTGGGATGGCACTCTGCTGGAATCAATGCCAGAATGATTGGCTTGGGGAATACTGCTATATGAACAATCAGTACCGGATTTACCTATAGGCTAAACAAGCTACAGCCTAGGACCTCACAATCTGCCAGCTTTTTATTTTTTATTTTTTTTTACCACCTCATGTAATTTCAAGCGGTAAGGGGGCCTCTGGACTTTGTGTAGCTTAGGGACTCAGCAAGTCTAAAATTCGGCCCCGTTAACAATGGACTTGGTAAGATGTAAGGCCTTTAAATATTTTTTTTTTACATTTTTGGTTAATGAATTAAAGGATATGGCTCATATTTGTCTTACAGTCCTAACACAAAAGCTAAATCCCAGATTTAACCTTTTTACTCTCAACGCCCATTGGCAAGGTATGATATCACCGTGTAGATGATGAACGGGATTTTTTTTTTTTTTTTTTTTTTTTTTTTTTTTTTTTTTGATCGTAAAAGCGTGGGTCAGAGTTGATATTTGCGTGTCATTGGTTGAGAGGATAATGATCATAAAATAATAAACATGTGAAGATGTGTTGCTAAAAATGGGGCGTGAACGCGAGACGCTACTTGGTTCTCGCTGGCCCCAGTGTGTGTTTAGGGTCCTCGTACAGCAGTAGTCCTGTGTTCAAAAACTAACAGAGTTGAAGTTCCGGCATCTTGAACGCGTACACGTATTGGTCAACAGGGCATTAGCTCCAGCATCTTGAACGCGTTCACGCATTGGTCAACGGGGCATTAGCTCCAGCATCTTGAACGCATACACGCATTGGTCAACAGGGCATTAGCTCCAGCATCTTGAACGCATACACGCATTGGTCAACAGGGCATTAGCTCCAGCATCTTGAACGCGTACACGCATTGGTCAACAGGGCATTAGCTCCAGCATCTTGAACGCGTACACGCATTGGTAAACAGGGCATTAGCTCCAGCATCTTGAACGCATACACGCATTGGTCAACAGGGCATTAGCTCCAGCATCTTGAACGCATACACGCATTGGTCAACGGGGCATTAGCTCCAGCATCTTGAACGCATACACGCATTGGTCAAAAGGGCATTAGCTCCAGCATCTTGAACGCATACACGCATTGGTCAAAAGGGCATTAGCTCCAGCATCTTGAACGCATACACGCATTGGTCAACAGGGCATTAGCTCCAGCATCTTGAACGCTTACACGTGTTGGTCAACAGGGCATAGCTCCAGCCATCACGTATTCCCAGCAGTGAAAAATGAAGGCATCCTAGGCAGTTTCATTTGGCAATGGATCTTTTGAAGGAGGAATAAGCGTTCATTGTTTTCGCTTCTACGCCAGTGGTCGTGAATGAGGGACCGAGTTCTAAACAGGTTGCAGAGCAGGGCAGAGAGAGAGTTTTAAGAAGGCGCCGTTTGTGTGTTATTAATGGCGGGTAAACTCAATGCAATCGCATACGATATCTGAAAACATTGGTTTTTTTTTTATTAACAGTTTATAAAGTGTTTGTAACTTCAACATAATGGTCATTTGGGATAATATAATAGAGGTCATATTTAGTTTGTTCGTATCAAACGTATCGTGAAATTTTAACTGGTTAGTTGTTGTTTGTTTTTTAATTGTTGTGAGTTGTTTGTTATTTGTTGGGGGGTTTTTTGTTAGATTTTCGTGTTTTGTTTTGTTTTGTTTTTTATTATTTTTTTTTTGTTTTTTTTGTCGAGTTTTTGTTTATTGTTTTTTTAAACAATTTTTTAAACTAGATTCTTTTTCTATTTTATTGGTAATATATTTTTTTTTGGTTGGGTTGGTGGAAGGGTTGGCATCTTACACACAAAAACATGATAAAGGACGAAACTTTATAAGTGATATAACGCATAATAAATGTTAAGAATAAGGATGATTGTCTTCATAATAATAAAACATAGTTCAAAAGTCCGACCAGTTTGTTTCGGTACGGCCTCGAAGCTGTCAACAGCCATCTCTCATGTCCTTTGAACTCATCGTTCCATTCCCCGCTGTGAAGGAAGTCGATTAATCATGTTCTGTTCAACTCATCCAGCACCAAGTGTTACACAAACAGTCCATTATAAACTGTTTCCGGTAGAGATACACGTCTCTTTGTCTTCAAGCCTTCCCCCCCCCCCCAAGTGGGTTAACTCCCTGGACCCTAAATGAGACGGCAAACCGTGTCCGGTGGAGAGATACACGTCTTTTGTCTTACAAGACATTACCTTAGTTCGTGTGCGTTGATATTTTTAACTTTTTATGATTATGCCGTTCACGTGCTCTTAAAAAAGTTAAAAGAGTTTTCATTTTTTTTTTAAAATATATATATTTTAGTTTGTTCTTTATATCAGAAATGTTAGTATAAATAGATAAATAGTTTATTTTTAAAATCACAAACTTTTTTCTTTGTCTAATGGTTTTCAGTCATTTGGTACGCATTGTCGTTCTAACGAGCCGAACCTTAAAACAGATTAATATGTCGCCGTGCGTAACATGATGCATATAAGTTGGTCTCTGAAACTTATATAAATATAAAAGAATCATCAGCAAGGCTTTGTCAAAAAAATGTTGAGGAAGAGTAAAGGAAAAAAAAACCAACGGAAATATAAGTGTATGATTTGTAATAAAGGAGTTGTGTTAAAGAGAGGACACAGTGGCGTAGTGAGGGGGGGCAAGGGGGCATCATGCCCCGGGCGCTACTCACAAAGGGGCGCCAAATGGTATATTTTACTATAATATTGTATGGTTTTCGAATAGGGGGGGCGCTAAAAAGGTTTTGAGGGGGGGCGCTAAAAAGGTATTGTGCCCCGGGCGCGAGTTAAGCTCGCTACGTCACCGAGAGGACAAGCTTAAATTAATTTTATCCTATGAAACTCATTGTTGTGAGGATTTTGTTTAAGACTTTCTGTTTACTTGAGAACGTTCTTTCTGTATATGTTTGAAAGACTTTCTGTATATGTGAGAACGGTCTTTCTGTATATGTTTGAAAGACTTTCTGTATATGTGAGAACGGTCTTTCTGTATATGTTTGAAAGACTTTCTGTATATGTGAGAACGGACTTGCTGTATATGTGAGAACGGACTTTCTGCCCTGATTGATACTCATGAGATCTACTTTTCTCTTCTTATAATGAACATGGGATAAACTTTAAGATCTTCTTTATGCATTCATCCTTGTTAGTTTAACAATTTTGCGTGTGTTCTCCAGATCAGAAATTAAACAAATGTAAATCTAAATATAGTAACACCATCATCGAGTAGGAAATCTAGGAAAATTTTCTCCTTTACTTTGCATTGTATAATAATTTTTTTTCATTCACTCAAATTGTAAAAATCACTGCATAAATTATTGACTTAACACTGACTGCCTGAACTCCTTTGCGATAATCTGTAAATTTCTAATGCAGTGAACGAGTCTTGCTGAAAGTGAAAAGGTTTCTCTCTTGGTGTCAATGGGCCTGTAAGTATTTACAGTACAGATTTGTGTCCATTCCCTGACAGACGGACTTGCCGGATACCCCAAGTATTTACTGTGCGATGCACAGAACCAGTGCGTTTTCACTACTGTCGCTGTCTGTTGCTGCTGTGGGTGCTGCACTGACATCGTTTTCAGGGTAGGATCTAGCTTGGTCCTGACCATGTGGGGAACTGTGGTGGTGCGCCGTGCTGGCTGTAGCGATGCGCGGCCCTGGATGTAGTGAAGTGTTGGACAGATTGTAGTGATGTGTGGCACTTTACTGAAGTAATGTGTTAGACTGATTGTAGCGATCTCTATAGTAAAGAAATCATCACTACTCTCTCTGGTTTTAACAAAAAAGAAACACACAAAAATACTTAACTTCAAAATCTAAATTTTATTCATAAATTCCTGTTGACAGCTCACTAAAGTTTTTCTTGTGGGCTTCTAAGTTTTATTTGTGCAAGATTTATTTGTTATTTTTAACTTCTCTTTTTTTTCGAATTCGATTTTAACTACCACAGTAAACACTTCAAAATTCTTTGACCCCCCCACCAAAAGGCATTTCAAGGTGACGGCGAGGGCACTGAAAAAGGGCAGGTCATCAAACACTGGGGTGGCTTCCAGGAGGTGTTCGTATGGGGGGTGGGGGGGTTTGTGGGTGGGTGTGCTAATGACTTCAGCTTAAGTGTGAGTACTGGCTGAGTACAGCAACCGAAATACTCTGGGTCTAACAATGTGGATACGACGTTAAAATACACAGATTTACCAATGTGGGTACAATGTCAATTACGTGGTCTAAAACAATGGGGATTAAAATGACTATGACATAACATAACATGGGAATGTGGAGACTTTCAGATAAAACTAGTGTTGCTGTTTTTGTTTTGTTTTTTAATATAATAATTTGGCATTATTTTATTTTTAATTTTTTTGTTGTTGTTGTTTACATGTTGTTTTTTTCGGAAGTAAATATCTCTGTTATTCCCCTTTTCTTGATAAGACCAAAACACGTGACTCAATTTAATCATTCTATATCCATGTATTATGTTCATTTCCCTGTGTAACTTTAAAAGGTTTTCTTTTCAATGAAGGCTGGAAAAGAGAATGGGATAGATTCTTTTTATTCTGGTCGTATGCGCAATATTGAGTTTTTAAAATTAATGTTCGTCTTTCGCGCTTGAGTATAGCCTTGACTTACCACCAAATTATGTCCCCCAGCGCACAGCTGTACAGCAGGCTCTGCGCCTGAATAACTGAAAGAACTGATTTCTAAACACGTATCCTTAAAGAACCTGCGCTCTTCAACACAGTCCTTTCTGAGAGTTGCCAGTGTAGATGGACACAGAAAGAAGTCATGCGTAGTGCGCTGTTTTGAAGCTATGGCGCCAGAATTGTGCTGGCCTAAATCTTTGAGGGAAATTGAAAATGATAAAAAAAAATCATTTAAGAAACATTTAAAGACTTTTTTCTATAATAGATTTTAGAACATCAGAGCGCTGTGCGCATGCTAAAGAAGCATGGATACGCGCGTCATTAAAGTACTCAATCAACAAATTCGGTTTAAAGTAAGGAAGAGCTGCTCAATTCGTCAGCCTCATTCTCACGTGAGGGCAAGACTTAGCCAGGCCGACTTGAAATAGACAGTATTCGGTAGATGGCCTACCTGTGTGTTTGACTGTGTTTTTTTTATTCGTTCCATGTCTCAGGAGTTGTCGGAATTTGTATTGTATCAGTGTCATACCGCCTGCGTGACTGCATCTCTGGGTTTTGATTTCAGAGTTTGCCTTCTCTTAGATGAATTGCTATCCAATGGTGGTGGTGTTTTTGCTTTCCCTGGAGATTGAACTCGAGTCCACTAGTTTGGGATAGTTTATACCACTCGGCCACCCAACAATTAAAACATTGACAAAAAATAATGCATCCAAGAAATTCTTTGGCACTGTAAAATAATCAAAGGAAAAAAAATTTCAATATTATTTGTCCAAAATATCAACAAAATTTAATCTTTATTAAATTTTGTTGATATTTTGGACAAATAATTTTGAATTTTTTTTTTTTTTTTTTTTTTTTTTCTTTGATTATTTTTTACAGTGCCAAAGAATTTCCAAGAAATTCTTTGGCACTGTAAAATAATCAAAGAAAAAAAAATTTCAAAATTATTTGTCCAAAATATCAACAAAATTTAATCTTTATACTAAATTTTCGAAGTGTCAATTCGAGGCATGAAATAAATTATGAATTATTGATGTAAGGATTCCAGTAAGCAAATTCTTCATAAGAATGTAGTCGCGGAATTATTCGACTTAGGTACTAAGGTAGACAACTTCTGTTTTGTTGTCTAATTAAGCATGATTCATTAGCGTCCCTTTTTTTTTTACAAAAAACAATCAAATTCTGAACATCTCTACATTTTGCTGATCATTTTTGTGATTCCTTGAACGTAAATAAATCTGTTTAAATGCTTTACTATCTTGTTCGAATTTCTTTTTGTGGAGGTCGTTTTAATCATTTTTTTTTCTCCATAACGCAATTAAAAGATTGATTTAGTTTTGATATAATACAATTTAAAGGTATGCTTCGTCAAGTGGGCATCAGTGGCGTAGCCAGCTTAACTCGCACCCGGGGCACAATACATTTTTAGCGCCCCAAATACCTTTTTAGTGCCCCCCCCCTATTCGAAAACCATACAATATTATAGTAAAATATACCATTTGGCGCCCCTTTGTGAGTAGCGCCCGGGGCATGATGCCCCCCTCACTACGCCATTGGTGGGCAAGCATTACTTCCAGTGCAAACCCATGCCTTAAAATCTACGCATTTCAAATATAAGATCTGACAACCTAAATTTTTTTACAATTTAAAAAAAAATAATTAAATGCGTATTTTTAAATGCAAGGTCAGATCTAAATTGTGTTCAAGTTAAAAAAAAAACACACATAATAATGACCAAAAATACGGTAAAGCTGTTGTCTTCATGAAAGATGCTTATCATTACACAACAGCCTCTCTTTTTGGAGCTTGGATTAGTAGTGTCATTAGGTAGGTAAGAAGCGCATTAATGACCTGAACCGATGTATGACATGTATATCTCTTATATAATTAAGATTTTGGTGTGACTCGTGGACTGCTTCCATTTCTGGCTGCTTTCTAATTCAGCGAATTTGGTATTGAGACTATATAACTAATAATTATATATGTTTGAAAGAAAGTATGGTTCAATAATGAGTTCACTAGCGCGCAAAATATAATTCCCGATGATTTGTTTTATATATGTAACGGAACTGCGTTTGGTGGGTAGTATTTTCTTTCCGAAAAATGAAATCTTCTCAGTTTCAGTATGGTGTAAAAAAAATTTTTTTAGTTTAAAAGTGGTTGGGACATCAGAATATTCGTTACAGTTCATTGTCTGTATTAATCTCGACACCAAAGCGGCCCAGTTTACCTCGCCTTTGAAATTTAAAGCCATAAAATGATAAATAAAAAATAATATAAAATTTAGCTTTAAAAAAGTAACAATTTCTCATTAATAATAGTAATACGGCATGCCCAAAAAAACTAGCAGTAGTGAGACTCTCCCATCTTGAATGCGTACTTGCGTTGGTCGACAGTGCGTAGGTCCAGCTGTGACGTGACCACAGAAATGAAAAGAATTTTATGCTGGTCAAGTTTTTTGATGGAAATGTATCTTAACACTCGCATTCAGATAAAGACATTTCTTTAATTAATTGAAGATACTATTACTAATATTAAAATTACATATATTTAAATATCAGCATGTATATTTCTTCGGATTTAAACTGATTCGTTTTTTAGTAAACGAAAGCGAAAATTGCAGTCACTGTTTTTAAGAAAATCCATTTCGTATTGAAATTTCGTTTTCGCTGTAGCTGTTATAGCTTGTGCATTGACCTAATTTTACTTGGACGAAGTGATTTGGTGACCACCACTTCTCACCCCCTCACACACTTTATTCATAATATATTATATATACAATGAAGTCATCGATTAAATGTGTGGCGCTGCACCAACCACCCCCCCCCCCCACTTTCCCTTCCTTGATTGGGAAAAGCTTGATTACGTTCTGCTTGTTCTAAAGAATGCTATCGGGTGATGCGATTTCTAGAAATTTTCCTCTGGAAGGTTCTAACTTTCTCCTTAAAAATAAGGCGGCAGCTGTCTTAGCCAGGAGAGACTTTTTGCCAAATATATATATATATATATATATATATTTCAAGACACATCCACCTTTGTTTTCTGATGGTTACTAATATTTAAAAAGAAACTACTGGAGAAAAAAAATACAACGTACAACATAACACTGATGTCCAACATGAGTGTCAACTTAAGGAAAACATTTTTTAAAAATTTGATGGTTTCCATAGCAGGCAGTGCCTTACAAACTATAACTCGGCCAATAAATGTTGGTTAACAGAAGATAGCGCGCACACAAAACAAAAAAAAAAGATTTGTTCATCTCTGGCAACATTTTTCTACCACAGCTATCAGTCTTTCGATTTATTCAAACCTAACAATAAAGTTGACCATTGTTCTGACTGAATTTAACTGACAGATGTCCGCGTCTCCCACGTCTTATCTGGTCACAGCATTGCTCACTGATGGAGACTTACCATGTCGACTCAAACAGATAACTTTGGTAAACGTGTTTAAAGCTTTAGCCAAACCATCAACTGGGACAAGCAAATGGTTGGCGGGGGTAAATGATGACATGAAATTTATTGTGTTTTTCCCCCCCGGTCATGGTGTGTCCAGTTGGGGGGAAAAGGGGGGGGGCGGCAAGTCACCCGTAGAAGTACAATGTGATTCTCTCATTAGTAGAAACTATGGAAAAAAGTGAATATCTCAGAGAATATGGATTCGATTTTCAAGATGTCTGTATGACTTCATCCGATGACTACACGCGGGGACTACACACTGTGACTACACAAGGTGACTACACACGGTAATATTCACACGGTGACTACACACGGTGACTATACGCGGTGACTACACGGTGACTGCACACGGTTATTGCACACGGAGACTACACACTATAACTACACACCGTGAAAACGTGCCCTGTGTTGTGTGAAACATTCTCATTCACTACCGCCAGATGACAGACGCAACGATTTTTTTCCCAAACTTCCACAATGTCTCAAGTTGCGTTTATGTACGTTTCATTAGTATACGTCCATATTTCCGGAAATATATGCATTTTCCTATATGTGGCAACGCTGGTATCATCGTGCCTATTGACATAAAACAATAATCATCTAAAAAAACGATATTTGCGTTGTTGGTGCAGCTACAGCTGTTATTGCTGTTGCGGCTGTTGTTGTTGTTGTTGTTCCTGCTGTTGTTGCGACTGCTGTTGTTGCTGTTTCATTGAAGAGAAAGAACAACCGAGATCTTCTCGAAATTTTATTTGCAATGGCAAACACTAATTAAAATATATTGTCGAAGTATGGACCTTAGAGCTGCCATTTAAAGGTATTAAATCCCAAGAAATGATTTTTACCTTGCACCAATAATGCAGCTAGACAGTAAGGTAGCTAGGCAGCTAGGCAGCTGGGCAGTTAGGTAGCTAGGCAGTTAGGCAGATGTTACTTCGAATCACTGAAACTTACTGGTGAAGACAACTGGAATACATTCGCAATGAGTGTACATACATTTTCACGTCCTTGTTTAAATCAATAATAAAACACCCTGACTATATCATTAATAAAACAACTTGAATATATCATTAATAAAACACCTTGAATATATCATTAATAAAACACCTTGAATATATCATTAATAAAACACCCTGACTATATCATTAATAAAACACCTTGAATATATCATTAATAAAACACCTTGAATATATCATTAATAAAACACCCTGACTATATCATTAATAAAACACCTTGAATATATCATTAATAAAACACCTTGACTATATCATTAATAGAACACCCTGACTATATCATTAATAAAACACCTTGAATATATCATTAATAAAACACCTTGAATATATCATTAATTAAACGCCTTGACTATATTTATAATGGAACACCTTCGCCGAATCATCACTGGATTTTTTAAAAATATATATTTTGGGCACAGCGTTTAAGTCGTGTGAAGTGAATAAATAGACGACCATGGTGACATACGCTTGAAAAAAAAAAAAAAACTGAAGAATTAAAAGGAGATTTTTTTTTGCTAAACGTCTTCTCCAGCAGGGGATAATACAATTCTTGTTTTGTCTTGTCTCCTGAGGAAGGCATATAGCGGAAACTGTCTTTATTTCAAGCTGAAATATTTCTTTTCATCCCACTATTTACTGAAATTGTTTGGAACCGCTTACTATAAAAAGGCATTCCTTGGCCACGTCGTAAGTGACACGCCTTGGCCACATCCATGTTTAGCGAAACTTGGGTCGTGGCTCCGTGTTGTTTAGTTCGAGAACACTTGGTTTTGGGGATGCGATAGGTGCATACGAGAATCGTGCGTTCGTGTAACGTTGTAACTCCCTACCTTGATGAAGGCCTTTTTTTCCCTTTACAGAATGCTATAGTAATATATAGGGGAGTTACTCCCGATGATGATGTGACCAGCCTCGACACGGACCAAGTCTGCCCAGCAACCATCGTGCCTAGCTGACCCCTTGATGTTGATGTGACCCCCCTCGACACGGACCAAGTCTGCCCAACACCCATCGTGCCTCGCTGACCCCTTGGTGATGATGTGACCAACCTCGACACGGACCAAGTCTGCCCAGGAACCATCGTGCCTCGCTGACCCCTTGATGATGATGTGACCACCCTCGACACGGACCAAGTCTGCCCAGCAAGCACCGTGGTCTCGCTGTGGTCTGGTAACATTTTTAAAACATGCGTGTATAAAAAAAAATAACATGGGGTAAATGCTCTAAGCCATCAGAAAATATATTTGAAGAGCTTAATCAATAAACGTGTCTTGGTAAATATTTTCATTTTAAAAAAAATCATTTTATTTTTTTTTTAAATTTAATGAAATTTTTGCACTTAATTGTCACATCGAATGAATGTGACAAATTTTTTTTTTAAAGTAATTTCTGTTCGCTCTAGCCTGATCAATACATTTTTTTTCTCTCCAGTATTTCAAAACCTACATAGGATAGCTCGGCTCCTCCGACCCCCACTTCTTACGCCCTTGGGGTCTCGGCATACCTATTCCACCACCGTATTCAACGTAGCTGGATGTGGGTGGGGGAAGGGTGATCCTTGATACATTTTGTCAACCCTTGGATCTAAAAAAACCCACTTAATTTAATGACTCCATTTGAACGTTTTCTTTTCTTGTCAAATGGCCAACAACGATATTGTATAAGCCACTCTATGTTTCTGATTTAGATTAAAAGTATAGAGCAACAAAGTTAAGCTGACCATTCTTAGATATTTTTTTACCAGGACAGCACTGGGGTTGTTGTTTTTTTTTTTGGTGTTTTTTTTTTTTAAACCTTTGTCCTGGCTTGATATGTGCTGAAACCAATACAACTAAAGACTAACAAAATATTAAATATAATATTTAATTTATCAAAATATCGAGTAGGCCGACGGCCAACATCCAGCAACACATAAATGACGGTTACCGGAAATTTGATCGAAAGAAATTTCGTCGGCGGAAAATTGATCGACGGTAATTTGATCGAACGGAAATTTGGTCGAATCTTTTTTTCAGTCCAGACGTTAAAATTTTCGTCAAATTTCTTTTTGAACGCACTATACTATATCGTAAAACATAATATTGCGTTCAAAAAGAAATTTGACGCAATATTTTAACGTATAAATTTTAAAAAACGATTCGACCAAATTTCCGTTCGATCAAATTTCCGTCGATCAATTTTCCATCGACCAAATTTCTTTCGATCAAATTTCTGGATACGATAAATGACACAACTGAAAGAAATAGAATTAATACAAACGATCATCGCAAAATATTATTTTTTTTTGTTACTCAAAAGAACGCCTCACTGTCGCTAGAGCTCTCAGTGTAGCCACAAATAATTTTTCACATGTCTTGAATTTGAATTTGTATTTTTGTGTTTGTCATTATTTCCATTTGGAAAATTGGCCACTCAAAACAAAGGGCATCTCGTTCTTATTGCAAGGGTCTAATCTATGACAGTCATCAGTATCAAGAGTCGGTAGCTAGCGTCAGTAGGTAGCGTCAGTAGCTAGCGTCATTAGGTAGAGTCAGTAGCTAGCGTCAGAGGGTAGAGTCCGTAGGTAGAGTCAGTAGGTAGAGTCAGTAGCTAGCGTCAGTGGGTAGAGTCAGTAGGTAGAGTCCGAAGGTAGAGTCAGTAGGTAGACTCATTACGTAGAGTCAGTAGGGAGAGTCAGTAGGTAGTGTCAGTAGCTAGCGTCAGTAGCTAGCGTCAGTACGTAGAGTCAGTAAGTAGAGTCAGTAGGGAGAGTCAGTAGCTAGCGTCAGTGGGTAGAGTCAGTAGGTTGAGTCAGTAGGTAGAGTCAGTAGGTAGAGTCCGTAGGTAGAGTCAGTACGTAGAGTCAGTAGGTAGAGTCAGTAGCTAGCGTCAGAGGGTAGAGTCAGTAGGTAGAGTCAGTAGGTAGAGTCAGTAGGTAGAGTCAGTGGGTAGAGTCAGTAGGTAGAGTCAGTAGGTAGAGTTAGTAGGTAGAGTCAGTAGGTAGAGTCAGTAGGTAGAGTCAGTAGCTAGCGTCAGAGGGTAGAGTCCGTAAGTAGAGTCAGTAAGTAGAGTCAATAGCTAGCGTCAGTAAGTAGAGTCAGTAGGTAGAGTCCGTAGGTAGAGTCAGTAGGTAGACTCATTACGTAGAGTCAGTAGGTAGAGTCAGTAGGTAGAGTCAGTACGTAGTCAGTAGGTAGAGCCGGTAGCTAGCGTCAGAGGGTAGAGTCAGTAGGTAGAGTCAGTAGGTAGAGTCAGTAGGTAGAGTCAGTAGGTAGAGTCAGTGGGTAGAGTCAGTAGGTAGAGTCAGTAGGTAGAGTTAGTAGGTAGAGTCAGTACGTAGAGTCAGTAGGTAGAGTCAGTAGCTAGCGTCAGAGGGTGGAGTCCGTAGGTAGAGTAAGTAGGTAGAGTCAGTAGCTAGCGTCAGTGGGTAGAGTCAGTAGGTAGAGTCAGTAGGTAGAGTCAGTAGGTAGAGTCAGTATCTAGCGTCAGTAGGTAGAGTCAGTAGATAGAGTCAGTATCTAGCGTCAGTATGTAGAGTCAGTAGGTAGAGTCAGTAGCTAGCGTCAGTAGGTAGAGTCAGCAGCTAGAGTCAAATAAAGAAATATTAAAAAGAATAGCCCATTTATTTATTTTTTAATTTTTAATAATATTATCTTTCCTTTCATCTATTTAAAGTAACCCTAACCGCAGCATACTTAGACTCTGTAAGCGGCACACTTACACAGATCTGTAGCTGCACACTTACACAGACTCTGTAAGCGGTACACTCATATAGACCCTGTAACCCTCACCTCAGTTTCAATGAGTTGTGTGAATCGTATCACGAAACGTACGAATGACCAATTCAGTGAACTTTGTTGGCTAAAAAAATAGTTACAAGTTACAATTATAAAGACTACATCGCAGTAAAATAAATACTCGTCAATCAACTTTCACCTGAAGCAGGGGTTCTTAACTTAATTCATTTAACCCATTTCCTTGTCAGCTGAACGTATTGGGCACATTAGTTGAATAAAGTTTGTATATGATTATAATAAATTTACAAATTAAATTCAGCTCACGGACCCTGAGACAACTTTATAAGAACCCCAAAAGGATTCATGGACCACAAAATAAGAACCTCTGGTATAAAACTTTTTAAAAAAACTGGTAACTAAAGGATGTCCATCTTAAGTCAACCACTCGAGCTCGTGGGTGAACTTTGACATCCATCTTCAATTCTGGGTGACGGCCTTGGCCTCATTAAAGAGTTTTCATTCAGGAAGTCTCTGTCTGCGTCGGTGTGATGTGGGCCGGTGTGACGTCACGTCGGCATCATCCATTTTTACTTAGGCTTATCTTCAACCCCTGGCGTACGGATGGCCGGTGGACGGGGGCGGCACATGTCGCGGAGATGACTTGTGGAGGTATCGATCAGTGGCATAGCGAGCTTAACTCGCGCCCGGGGCATGATGCCCCCCTTGCCCCCCTCACTACGCCACTGGTATCGATTGGAGACAGCGCTATTACTTGATGGAATCCCATCCTCCCTAAGTTACTGGTGGTCTAATGGTTCTAATGGGTTTTTTTTCCCTTTTTGTTTGCTTATATCAGTGGCGTAGTGAGGGGGGCATCATGCCCCGGGCGCTACTCACAAAGGGGCGCCAAATGGTATATTTTACTATAATATTGTATGGTTTTCGAATGGGGGGGCGCTAAAAATGTATTGGGGGCGCTAAAAAGGTATTGTGCCCCGGGCGCGAGTTAAGCTCGCTACGCCACTGGCTTATATGTTGTTTTCTGCAATATATATATGTAATTTAAATTGAAACTAAATGGTCTTGTAATGTTGTCATATGTTTCGTTTTGTTTAATTTCTTTTTCGTGTTGTGTTGCTTTTTCCTTTTCAAAAAAAAAAAAAATCCAGTAGTCCAACTATTGATCTTTTCATGCAAATGCTTAAAAGGTAACAGTTTGATTTCAAAATGAAAAAAAGAAAAAAAAAATCTTTATTTATTTTAAGCACAGATTTAATATAAAATGTATGGTCAATCGCCACATGTTCAAAAGAAAAAAAACAATTTTCTTTCAAAACTCTATTGCAATCTGGGTCAACCACGATTCGGATGATAAAAAACGGGTCCGGTGACAGGGAACCGACATAAGGCAGAAGCAGATTGCTTGTGCGGGGAATGGGTCAGGTCATCAATGAACGAATATCGAGCTAACAAGAATTTTTTTTTTTTTTATTTAGTAATTATTTTTTTTATTATTATTATTTTGGGGGAAAGGGGTGTGGTGATGTGAGGACGGGGTTTGTGGTGGGGGGGGGGGGGGCTAGTAATGAAACCAAACTTGAAGGGTCCCCAATACATGGTATTTTTTTAAAGACTACTTAATTAACATCGTTGTTAATCAGCCGATACCGGCTGCGATGTTTTTGTTTTACAAACATGAACCAAGGGATAGACCCCCCCCCCCCCCTTAATGGACTCCATGGTCCGTTCTTCGGTAAGACTATATGCTGCATTTAGCAATTTTAACTCCCCTGCCCCCCCCCCCTAAAAAAATTGGGAAAATTTGTCCTTGTTGTTTCAATGGATCAATGTGTAAACTCTTGTTGAACGAGCATGATGATAATCCAGATAACATAACGTAAAGCTAGAATGAAATTAAACAACCTATGAAAACATAGTTTTTTTTAAATGTTATATCAAGCCATGGGGAAGGGGTGTGTGACTGAAAATTTTACACAACATGCATACAAGTAACGCACTTTATAAGAATCACATTTAGAGATCTCCCCCCCCCCCCCCAAAATCCCCGAAAAATAAATCAAGGCACGCAATCGCACATTTATTCCACGCCCCTGAACTATATTAATATTCTAATGACCCACCAACTTTTTACACCGCAGATTCATTTCACCAACTATTTCGGAAAAACAAAAGAAAATATGACGCATTTGCGATATTTTCTTTATTTACAGACTCTCAATTAGCGCACCTATCGGGAATTTTCCTTCATGTCCCCTTTGAAAAGCAGGCAAAGATGATTTTCGGAGGGTGCCGCTGAAAATTGGAAAGAACGTGTTGTCATAGGCATCGAGTCTATGTGCCAAGTTTCAGCTCGATAGCTTGACGGGAAGTGGGCCAGTTCGCAGTCCGAATTTGTTTTGCCTGCCACCCAACCAGCCAGCCAGCCACCCACCCAGCCAGCCAGCCAGCCAGCCAGCCACCCACGAACAAAAGCGAAGTTAATGTAAAGTATTTTTTTAAAAAGCTTCAAGTGTTTACAATGGTATCTTGTGATTAGGAACATTAAAAGTGGGTTGCAAAGCACGATGGGTCTAGACTTGGATTTGTTTTCATTTTTCAGTGAAAATATATAGTGTTGTTTTTAGTTTTTAAAAAAAAACAAAACAAAACGGAATTTTATTCGTACATTTACTTATTACCATCTCACACGAACCTGCTACGATATAAATACTTGGACAAGTATAATAGACACACATAAATAATAATAATTGTATAAATTGCGTTCAAACCGTTTCAATTAAATATTAATCATATTAACCCGAACGATGACCAATGACTAGGAAAAGGACTTTTGGCTGAAAACCTTCGTCGACAAAACCCATAACGAAAAACGAGAAGAAAAAAAAAAATTCACTTTGTATAGAAATAGACAGGCCGTTATTCAAATCTAACACGAACGCTTTTCAAAGGATGTCATCGAGTAGAGTCCACGAGTTTTGGGAGATTTTGTTTTTAATAATGAACATTTCAAATTAAAAAAAAAAAAATTTAAATTATTATCTAAAGATTTGTTGCACAAGGGAACAATTGACAACTTTTGTTAAAATAAAAAATCAAGGTTCATCAATAAAGCTCGCCATATACTTATTGTAATTTATGTGAATACTAAGCATCGGTTCACACGGTCAAAACCTTCCTTCTAGCATTTGATGCAATTCGTGTATGAAGCCTTGTCACAACTTTCAAATTACTATTTGATCAAATTCCCTAAAAAAAAAGAAACCACGCACAAAATAGTTCGTTCATACAACAATTTGCCGCGAAGTCTGATCGTGTTAACTGACGCTTAGGAAGAAAGGATTGAATGATCAGAAATGTAAGAGCGCCTTTTTTTGGGTAATTTTTGACGTGTTTTGGCCATATCCTACGAATACATCGCCTTCGAGTTATCGGTGGTGTTCCTGATATAACGCTTTCATTGTTTCTCAAATAAACATTTTGAATCCCACATCGTTTAATTAAAACTATTTTTAAAAATATATAAATCATAATTTAGTTATCAACAACAAATTGCTTGATCTTGCTTTCCATTTAAACGATTGAGTGTTGAATTTTAATTTATAGCGTTGCCCTAATGTTGGCTCCTGGGGTGGGTGGTGAGAGCCCCCTTCCTCCCCTCTGCGCACGATCCTGTTCCCCGACGACAAGTAGTACTATATGTTTTTCGTCTACACCACTGCTCACGAATTTCTTTTTCCCGCCCCTGACTACAGCTACGACCTGTTCGTTAAGAAACTTGTTACATCTACACGTCTTTAAAAAAAAAATCTAGTTCTCGAGTACTATGAAATGGAATAGTTTTTTTTAAAAAACAGATATTGCTTAAGATTACGGGTTACGGCTGCCCTGATTTAAAATGTCATAATTTAATTTCATTAACCATTTTTTTAATAATTTAAAAAGAAGTTTACTTTGGGGTTCAAGTTAAAATCTCAAGAGACGTCAAAGTATGTTACTAAATAGATACACAGTGCTTAAGGGCACAATCCTGACCACTTCACAGAGTGTTTCTAGGTAGCCGTGTACGTAGCACAAATTTATCCCATGAAAATCGAGCTACAAAATACAAATTCAGGAGTATAAGAGGCCCCACAATAACAAACACCCCCCACACACACACACACTTCATGGCACAGCACTGAATATAAGATCAAATATACATAAGCCTTTTTCAACGTAGGTCATGAGGCTCAGCAGGGTACAAAAGCCTATTTCTTTGAAATGGGAATGATGACCTTGATAAGGACTTGCCATGGAATTAAAAGAAAGGTTCTAGGGTGCCCAGAAGTTGAGGAGGGTTGAGAACTACCCGACTCCCCCCCCCCCCTCGGGTTCAAAGGAAGTGCTACAATTAGAGGTTTGTGACATTAGCTTATGACATTAATATGGGAAAAGGAAGAGAGAGAAGTGTACTCAAAGTAATTTTTTTTAAAAATATAAAACTCTTACAACTATGATTAACATTCTCATCTTTAAGCTCATTATTCAAAGCCCCTCAAGTTGTTAAAGATCAAACGGAATGTCGAGTTTATTTTATTTTATTATTATTATTTTTTATATATAAGTTTTTTTTAAATTTTTGGCCAAATAAAAAAAAATTGTCAAAAAATCATTACAAATCTCCATTCCATTTCATCTTTTAAAATCTTCAGGTGCACTGCATAACGAACTTAAAGATTGAGAATGTTAATCATACTTTTGTAAGAGCTTTTAGAGTTTAAAAAAATTTAAAGATAATTCATATGAATTATAATTTGTGTATTTTACGGGTTGAAACAATCAACATCAAGGAAACTGAGATCTTCCACGAATATTTTTGGGGCGACCTGTCTTATCTTTTATAGTCATAATGTCATTAGCAAAATCTCAAATAAACAACGCGTTATCATTCGTGACTTTCAAAACAGTGAATGACTTTTTTTTAATTTATTTTTAAATTTTTATTTAATGTTGAGGGAGAAAAACCGTGTGTTTGTGTGGTCGGGCTTACGGTATAAAAGTGCACGTTTGTCCCAGTAGAGATTGAATTCTTTTTCCAACACCGCCTGATTTTGGTGAGTAGACCTGCAGACTAGTGGATGTCTATAGACTAGGGTATTGGCCGTAGTGACATGGCTTGTTCCTTTGAGATCGCACTGTAAAACAGAGCATAATAAAAAAAAATTCCAGTTTGACAAGAAGCGACCTCCTTCGCGGGAATTGAATAGTGAGACTAAGGATATAAAGAAAATATTTCAAGTATTTCAGAATATTCAAACAGTTCTTATAACCAATCTGTAATGTATATACAAGTCAGATGTATATGATTTGTAAAAAGAGTATAAAAAGATTTTATTTTCTAGAGTACACGTGTATTTGGGATTTAAGAAAAATATACACAAGGTAGAGAGAACTCCGACCATGGACAAGACCCCCCAAAAAATTGGACGTTTTAGCGGAAGAAGACTTGGACAGCACAATTTAGATGATAGATATGTAGTTGCCAGGAGATGGCTAGCTTGTTCAATTACGGGAGTGACTCCACGATATCAAAGGATTTGCGCATGAAATTAACAGGAACTATTTTTTTTTAAATAGATCAATTAATTAATTAAATAAACTAGGACTAAAAAGGAAATCGGGGATTGCCATAAAACAGTGAGGAATGTATTTCTCACATTTTGGAAGTTTGACAGAACAAACTTGTATGATTTTGTGTATTTTTCTTTAAGTTTTATATTTTTTAGTTGTACATTATTTTTTTGGGGTATTATTATTGCTTTTTTGTTGTTTTTGCTTGGAAATCAACCGCATACATTACGTTATAATGAGCCATCGCCAGATGTCAGTTGCTTTAAAAAATAAAAAAAAAGGGGGTCGGTCTTGGTTGCGTTGTTTTGTCTTAAATACCCTTTTCTAGTCAACTGCAATTCATCCCTTTCTGGAAGCGAAGCATTGTAATCACCTTTTTCGGTATGATTAAAGTCAACACAAAAGATATTTGCAATCTGGGATTGTGCACATTTTAGTGAATAAATGTATTTATTTATTTTGCTGAAGGAAACTATACTTTGCAAGTCAAGTCAAATAAAATATTTAAAACAATAGCGGTGAGAGGTTGAGCTTAGAAGAAATGTAGATCTATGAGAGATCTCTGATTATCAAAACTCCATTTCTTAATAATGATGGGATTGTCATTTTTGAGGAACAGCAGAGTTGTTTCTCGGAGGCGGGGGTGCAACAAAGCGTGTTGGTCAGCAATTGGTGAAATACGATCTCTATCTGATTCAATCATGGAAAACTAACAAACATTTTATTTTTGTTACTTGTTAGTTCACACAGTTTGACAAAACAGACGGCCAGAATGTTTCTTCAGTTCTTCATCCCTCTGCTACTGGCTGGTGCCATCACAGCAAAACCTGTGAGCATTTTTTTTTTAATTGATTGACTTAAAGCGCTCGCTTCTCGCGTGTAGAGAGAGGTCACACCTCTGAATAATATTATTTAAATAAGACATAAAACCAATTTTAAAACAATTGTTATTGGGCCAACTGAAGATAGCAAAAAAATTATATAAAAGTTCCCAATTCATTTTACATATATGAGGTGTAAATTTTTACAAAAATTTTAAAGAATTTTTTTACGAAAAAACTTTTTAACAAAATTTTTCAAAGTTTTTCAATTAAATAACAATAGGAATAATGAGAATTGTTATCCCTATAAAAATTAACAGTTTGAATGTCGCATTATGTTTACTTTAAAAATTTCCGAGTCCAAATTATAATAACTGTTGTTAAAATTTAAAGGCAAGATTTGTAGTTGATAATAAAACATTACAGGCCACATAGTAAACATATAATTGTTCTGATTGTTAAGATATATTTTTTTAAAAACTAATTTTTCCTCCACAAATCCCAATTTTAAAAAAGCTGGGGATATTGTGGATCAAAATTTTAAACAAGTAAACGATCTTGAGTGTTGTATTAATATAAGCATTGTTGAACTCTATTTTAAATGAAGTCCCCCCCAATCTATTAACTCAGGTCGAGAGCGAAGAGCAGGACGCTGTAATATCGTTACCGATCAAATGGGGAGAGATCATTGAAAGGAGAGGACTTCAGGACCTCGACCTGTTGAAACTCCTGGAAGAAGCTGTTAAGATTGCCACCGTCGGCAAAAAAGATCTTGACCAAGACAACTGGCTAACAGTTATCCAGGATGTCATTAAAGTTGGAGAAACTGTCGCCCCATTTCTTCTTCTCGGCAAGAAAGATATTGCAGTTGAGGATGTTGATTGGAATGCACTTCTTGGTGATGCTGTCACAGTTGCAACAATTGGGCTTAAAATCTTTGGCAAAAAAGAACTTGACCAAGACAACTGGCTAACAGTTATCCAAGATGTCATTAAAGTTGGAGAAACTGTCGCCCCATTTCTTCTTCTCGGCAAGAAAGATATTGCAGTTGAGGATGTTGATTGGAATGCACTTCTTGGCGATGCTGTCACAGTTGCGACAATTGGACTTAAAATCTTTGGCAAAAAAGAACTTGACCAAGACAACTGGCTAACAGTTATCCAAGATGTCATTAAAGTTGGAGAAACTGTCGCCCCATTTCTTCTTCTCGGCAAGAAAGATATTGCAGTTGAGGATGTTGATTGGAATGCACTTCTTGGCGATGCTGTCACAGTTGCGACAATTGGACTTAAAATCTTTGGCAAAAAAGAACTTGACCAAGACAACTGGCTAACAGTTATCCAAGATGTCATTAAAGTTGGAGAAACTGTCGCCCCATTTCTTCTTCTCGGCAAGAAAGATCTTGACCAAGAAAGCTGGCAATCAATTCTTCATGAAGTCGCTACCATTGGAGCAACAGTTGCCCCACTCATAGGTGCCCTCGGCAAGAAAGATCTTGACCAAGAAAACTGGCAATCAGTACTTCACGATATTGTTTCCATTGGAGCAACAGTTGCCCCACTCATAGGTGCCCTCGGCAAGAAAGATCTTGACCAAGAAAACTGGCAATCAGTACTTCACGATATTGTTTCCATTGGAGCAACAGTTGCCCCACTCATAGGTGCCCTCGGCAAGAAAGATCTTGACCAAGAAAGCTGGCAATCAATTCTTCATGAAGTCGCTACCATTGGAGCAACAGTTGCCCCACTCATAGGTGCCCTCGGCAAGAAAGATCTTGACCAAGAAAGCTGGCAATCAATTCTTCATGAAGTCGCTACCATTGGAGCAACAGTTGCCCCACTCATAGGTGCCCTCGGCAAGAAAGATCTTGACCAAGAAAACTGGCAATCAGTTCTTCACGATATTGTTACCATTGGAGCAACAGTTGCCCCCCTTATTCTTCTCAAGAAAGATGTTGACCAAGACAACTGGCTAACAGTTATCCAAGATGTTATTAAAGTTGGAGAAACTGTCGCCCCATTTCTTCTTCTCGGCAAGAAAGATCTTGACCAAGAAAACTGGCAATCGGTTCTTCACGATATTGTTACCATTGGAGCAACAGTTGCCCCCCTTATTCTTCTCAAGAAAGATGTTGACCAAGACAACTGGCTAACAGTTATCCAAGATGTTATTAAAGTTGGAGAAACTGTCGCCCCATTTCTTCTTCTCGGCAAGAAAGATCTTGACCAAGAAAACTGGCAATCAGTTCTTCACGATATTGTTACCATTGGAGCAACAGTTGCCCCCCTTATTCTTCTCAAGAAAGATGTTGACCAAGACAACTGGCTAACAGTTATCCAAGATGTTATTAAAGTTGGAGAAACTGTCGCCCCATTTCTTCTTCTCGGCAAGAAAGATCTTGACCAAGAAAACTGGCAATCGGTTCTTCACGATATTGTTACCATTGGAGCAACAGTTGCCCCCCTTATTCTTCTCAAGAAAGATGTTGACCAAGATAACTGGCTAACAGTTATCCAGGATGTCATTAAAGTTGGAGAAACTGTCGCCCCATTTCTTCTTCTCGGAAAGAAAGACGCTGCAGTAGAGGATGTCAGCCTGACAGAACTTATTGGCGATGCTGGCAAAATAATAAGCATCGTTTCGCTCTTTGGCAAGAAAGATCTGGGACAAGATATCTCCATTTTCGATCCCCTAACCGGCATTGTGTTACCGCCTCTGATCCTGTCAAGGCAAGCTAAAGAGCAAGATATCTCTATTACAGATATTATCCAGATTCTTTCCAGCGTTGGAAAATGAGTAGGTTCTTTTGCGGAGCAGAGAAATTAAATAAAAATATATTTAAATAAGTATTTTCGCGTTGTTGCTTTTTTTTGTCGTTGTTGTTGTAAATAATAATCTTTTTTTTTAAACATCGGACTATTTATCGTTACCATTGTCAAAATGTTTGTGGTTGATAGAAATACTATGGGGCATTCATCACATACATTTAATAATAAAAAGCAGTTTTTAAAATACTTAATTATTTTTATTTCCTTATCATCAGTTTCCTATAAACAGTCAGGACTATTAGATTCGTGAGGTAAAAAATTTTCAACGATTCTTAGGCACAAGTAAAAGTGGAAATAAAAAAAAAGATTTTAACAAATGAATAAAGAAATCTCCGTTTCACAAACTTCCTTTCGAATAAATTCCAGTAGAGTAATTTTCAGTCGAACAAAAATTTCTTTCTACAAAATTTCCGGACACCGTTTTGCAGGCCTAGAGATGAATGCCTGCTTGAGGCAGTTCAGTGTTGAGACCACTCGCACCATCCCTGTCAATTATATATCCTTTACTCTCTTACCAATAGACCATGGACAATATCTGACTTCGGATGAAATCTTCCCTTAAGTATCTAAAAGCATGGTCGCAGTTCTCTATTTTAGCCATGGATTTTGAGCGGAATTTGGAGCTAGAGCTCTGGAGCTGGAGCTCTGGGGCTGGAGCTCTGGAGCTGGAGATCTGGAGCTGGAGCTCTGGAGCTGGGGTCTTTTTGCCCGCAGCTGGGGCATAGCTGGAGCTGGTAAAATTGCTATCTCTTCAGACCACCAACACTCTTCTACCTGTTGTGTTGCTCCCAACTCTTCTCCCAGCTATGTTCCAACACTCTTCTCCCAGCTATGTTCCAACACTCTTCTCCCAGCTATGTTCCAACACTCTTCTCCCAGCTATGTTCCAACACTCTTCTCCCAGCTATGTTCCAACACTCTTCTCCCAGCTATGTTCCAACACTCTTCTCCCAGCTATGTTCCAACACTCTTCTCCCAGCTATGTTCCAACACTCTTCTATCAGTTGTGTTGCCCCCCACCACTCTTCTCCCAGCTATGTTCCCCCACTCTTCTCCCAGCTATGTTCCAACACTCTTCTACCTGTTGTTTTGGTCCCTCCCCCAACACTTCTCCCAGCTATGCTCCACCACTCTTCTACCAGCTATGTTCCACCACTCTTCTACCAGCTATGTTCCAACACTCTTCTACCAGCTATGTTCCAACACTCTTCTACCAGTTGCGTTGCCCCCCCCCCCCCACCACTCTTCTAACAGCAATTTTTGCCACACTTTTCTGCCGCTATGTTGCTATTTCTCTCGCCTAGTTTATAGGGTTTCAAAACGTTTTTGAAAGGGTCTGGTTCACTGTTCCTCTGACTCTTTTGGGTGCCCGGCATCATAGTTTGAAAACAATTTGAAAGAATTCCTATGCACACTTCACATATATTATTTCTCGGGCAAGAAGGAAAAAGGAAAAATGAAAAAGAACAAAAAAAACAATGCAATAATTAAAAGGAAGAACAATATTTTTAATGAAAGTAAACTTACTTGTATTTCATTGGTCAGTAAGGGTCTGCTTTTTTTTTTTTGGCCAATGAGATGATCGGTGTGCGGTTCTAAATTTGTCACTTCTACCGGCGTACCAATAGGTCAACGAGGTGGGCCGGGTTAAAGAAACTTGTCGGAATTTAACAAATTTTCACCTTTATTAAGGTCTCATGTTTTACGTCAATACAGTTCAGAATACCTATAACGATGCCAAAAATCTATTAATACAGTACTGAACATCGACGCAAAAATCTATTAATACTGTACTGAATATCGAGGCCAAAATCTATTAATACTGTACTGAATATCGAGGCCAAAATCTATTAATACTGTACTGAATATCGACGCCAAAATCTATTAATACTGTACTGAATATCGACGCCAAAATCTATTAATACTGTACTGAATATTGACGCCAAAATCTATTAATACTGTACTGAATATTGACCGCAAAATCTATTAATACTGTACTGAATATTGACGCCAAAATCTATTAATACAGTACTGAATATCGACGCCAAAATCTATTAATACTGTACTGAATATCGACGCCAAAATATATTAATACTGTACTGAATATCGACGCCAAAATCTATTAATACTGTACTGAATATCGACGCCAAAACCTATTAATAATGAACTGAATATCGACGCCAAAATCGATTAATACAGTACTCAATATCGATGCCAAAACTCGATCAGCTGAAGAATCTAAAGCGGCCCAAGGACTTTTTACCGAGTAATCGATGTGGGGGCATTCGAATATTCTAATAGCAACTCCCCTCCCCCTCCCCCTGTATGCCATGCAGCCGATTTCCAAGATTAATGCTTTTACTGCCGGTGGCAATGATACCAGACGCCTTTAATCATTTCAGCAGGTTTGTGTCTGGATTGTTAAATTTTCCATCTCCACGAGAAGTTACATAGATCGATTTCATTATTCAAAACAGGCCGATTAAATTCTTGATAAGCTTATATTCCTAGAGAGAACAATCCTCGTTTGGTCATTTAACACTCGTAAACGTTCTACGACACGTTTGACCGAAATCCGCATTGGGTACAGGATTATTTTTTTTTTAATATGTTTGGAGGAAAAAAAAAAAGGGAACGAAATTCTGTATAGCGCTTAAATCACATCAAAGGGACTCGGCCACAGGAGGGTCAGACACTGGGATAAAAAATCGCGGCAGCAGAGACCAGGTATGCTTTTACCAATTCCAGGTTATAATGCACATGCGGCCCATATAGTGTAACGTCTGGCTGTGTTAATTTTTTTTTCTATGGTGCTAATAGCAGGGTTTTGGAGCCGCTAATTTGGGGTTGCACTCCAGCCCCCTCTCCAAGCTCCAGCAAAATTAAAAAGGGAGGAAGTGTGGTTGAGGGGTTGGGGGGGTGGTGTCGTGCTAGTTTCTAAAGAAATGAGTTTAGTATTATCAATAACCCATCTTGTTAACTGGGTTAAGTACAGCTTAATAATTTACAGCAGTGAGAACGAACAAACTTTATTTTATTTTAAAGTTTTCCTTTTAAAAGTCTGTTGAAAACGCCAAAGAGGGAGTGTATTCTTTAAATAAAATTGGGCGACACCCTCCCCCGTGGCCCCCCTATGATGCACAAAAAGATGTGGATGTTATTAGTTTGAAAATCCACAGATATTTTTTAAAAAAGCATTACGAAAATAATGTTTACAAAGTTTGGGCTTTGACTTTAGATGGAGTAATTTACATAGGAGCCTGCATCGTAATGTTCAGTCTTCTTGTACAGCTTTGTCTAGTACAAATTATGAAGAAAAAATATTTTTTAAAAACATCCCTGCACTCATTTAACACTTTCTAAAAACTGCAACAAATATCTTTAAATCTGAGGTCAGAAAATGTAAGGAATATCAAAGAGACTTTCAGAGATGTATAAAAAAAACATATATATATACATATATTATATATTATTTATTTATATATATATATATATATAAATGTATATAATATTATTTTTTATATTATATTAATGTTGCGTTATATATATATATAATTTATATATAACGCAACATTAATATAATATAAAAAATAATATTATATACATTTATATATATATATATATAAATAATATATAATTATTTATTTATATATATATATACACTTAAAAATCGTCATGAAAATATCTAACGTCTTAGAATAAGGTAGAAACATCAAGAAACTCATAAAAGATACATCCACTGATGCCGAGCTATATCTACATTTTTTTCAAGTTATGAAAAGGTCGCAATCAAAGATCGAGCCATTTTTGGTTTTTTTTTGTTTACATTTCATACAACGCTTAAGTCATTCATTTGAGCAATGACCCATGAGGGTTTTTGTTGTTTTTTGTTTGTTTTTTTAAAGAATAATTACGTCACATTTTTGTAAAAATCCATCTAAACTGTGAGCTTTTCTTATCCGATTTAGCCAAGAGTACTGCATAAATTTTGTCACATTAACATGTCCCTTTGTCTCAAATTTAAGCAAGACAATAGGCATACATTTGAAAACATTATTTTTATATACCTGAGTCGCGCTCTTGAGAAAGAAACAAATAAGACTGATCAAATTTTATGGACAAAAAAAAAGGATATAACCGTGTAACAAAATAAGGATCCGTAGAAGGTAATTTTTTTTTACTGGCGGTCGCAGAGCCGTGCGAGGGTTGGCACCAGTAACTGCCATTAACAAAGACCGGGAACAGAACTAAATAAGTCACATTGGGAATTGGTGTCAATGGGTCGGAGCGCGAGCTCTTAGTACACCCCCTCCCCCACGGCACACCCAACACAACCCGACGACAGGTTTCCCAGTCTTCAGACCATGCGGAAGCACGCCGGGAACCTCCCCCCTGGCCTGGGGGAAGCCCGGTCGGCCGAAAACGCTGCGTTTAAAGCGTTCGCAGCCCACTCTCCCGGGGGATCTGGGCGGTTTTGCTTCCTCTCCGGAGGGAAAGTGTTGCGTTACCACCCCCTACCGCCCAATGAGCATTTCGGTCGGGACGGAAGGTTGGGACGAAACGGTTGCCTAAAGGGGCTTTCTCACGGCCGCGTAGCTAAAATCATAGGCATGGGTTTTGACCGCCACCCAAGCCTCATATCCATCAACGGCAGCAAGTAATCATGTTAGATCATGTTAGACACTGCTAATCCGGTTGCGTTGGGAGTCATACTGTCGGCCGGGGTTTTTGGCTTCAGGTGGATAAGTCCACCCTACTAGTTCACCACGCCACGAAGAGGCAAACCCAATGTGGACGCTAATAACCCAATTATTCGTTCAATTTCTCTGTAAATCAAACTATGAATCTAGAAATATTTCCCAAAAATTATTTTTATACGCCTATATTTTTTGATTAGCTCTTATTCTAAAACAAAAAATTCAAACGTCGACTGGCGGCGTAATGGCTGTGTGTCCAAAATGTCCACTTTTTGTAGTGTCCTTCTTCTGGTTTTCCTCTATACATTTTGTATATTTCTTATTTGCTCCAATCTAAACGCAGCCCCTTCTCCCTTCCCCCGCATTTCCTAGTTTTGTGTGCGACTCGTGTTGTCCTTGTAACATATTTATGTTCACGTCTTACAATCTTCCCTTCGGTACGTCGCTATTTTACATTTACAGCAGTCAAAGAGGGGCAATGTTGTAGAGTGATCAAAATCCCATTATCGACCCTATTCGGACAAACTCCATTCCTCCATTGATTGTTTCATCCCCATTCAACAAGTTTAAAAACCCAAATTTTTTTTTATTTCTATTAATAAATCCTAAACATATTCATTCATACACAATCCTACACAGCTCTATGCAGTCTTACGCAATCTTTCACAGTTTTGCTCAATTATGCACAGCTCTACGCAATCCTACACAGCTCTACGCAGTCTTGCACAATCTCTCACAGTTCTGCACAATCATACACAGCTCTACACAATCTTACACAGTTCTACGCAGTCTTGCACAATCTTTCACAGTTCTGCTCAAGCATATGCACAGTTCTTCATATACAATCGTTCACACTTTTGCCCAATCATACACAATATTTCATAGTTTTACATAATGTTACATAGGTCTACACATTTCTATAAAGTTCTACACAATCTTTCACAAATCTACACAGTTCACCAAATCATGCACAAAATTTCAGTTTTATACAATCTCTACACAGTTCTGCACAATCACACACAATCGTTCACAATTCTACACAATTCCCCATATCATGCACAAAATTTCAATTCTACACAACCTCTACACAGTTCTGCACAATCACACACAATCTTTCACAAATTTCTTCGTAATATTTCACATTCCTACACAATCTAAAAAAATCATACACGCAATCCTACCCGACTCTCTGCGCGACTCTACAAGATCCTAACACACATTGGACTGGCGAATGATGACACGTACAGTCGTGTACTTCGCCACACATCATGGAGGTTGTGTCCGGGTCTAAAAATTATCATCACCCCGATACCTCCCCCCCCCCCCCTGCCTCTTTCCCTCACAGGGACCAGCAAATGTCTTGCTCCAACTCCGAGATGATATGAAAAGTGTGTGGGCTGTGGTTGCAGTATAGCTTACCTCTCTGACGGGCGATATTTGTTACCTGCATGGTCACCGCGCGGCTCGAGCCACAGTAGAATCTTCTTTGTTTGTTTGTTTTAATACACAAAACTTTGACGGGTCGGAGAAATAAATAACTCCGGAAGTGTAATCGATTAGTTATCTTGTGAAGTAAGGATGTGGAGATGGGGAGATGGAGTTCACATGCGCCTAACTGGCAGCAGTGATGCCTCTCGAACATCGAACATCGGAGCGCCGTGAGCATGCTACCATAGCATGGAATTGAGCGCTATATAAGTACTCCAATCAATCAATCAATGTGTCGTGTTGTCTGCCACTAGCAGTGTCAACCGTTGAAAAATCGTCGTGACAGGATACCTCTTACGATAGGTCCCGTAATGGGAGTCATAGAGGGTATCAAGTTCTGTAGTCAGGTGCTGGCTCCGCACCATACGTTACAGGTGGAAAAACAACAGCAACAACAAACATCAAGGTAGCACACGTGTTTTGGCTGGCTTGAAGTGGAATTAGTTACAGTGGGTTTCCACTGGACTGTGCCACAAAGTAGTTGAACTTTTTATTATTAAATCCTTTATACTAACCTGGCCTTTGTTCGTGGCTGCCTGGTTTGGACGGCTAATCGACCCACTTTCCGTCAACCTACATCTGAAACTTGACCACGCCACTCGATGACAACACAGTCTATCAAATTTTTAACTCACATTTCCATCTAATGTGTGGCTATGTGGATAAAGCGATAATTTTGTATTTTCCCCGGGACATGGTAAGATTTCTCGTGCAGTGTTCACCTGGCGAACGGCTTGGAACGCTGGGGTCGACGGAGGGTGGGTTGAAGCCGTCGCTGAAATTATCGTGCTTAATCGCGTCTGCTTCGCGGGTGGGTGGGTGAGCTCAAAGAGAAATATTCTTTTTTTTTCGTTTCATGCCCATGTAAAAGAGTTTAGTCCCTTCAAACGTGATTTTTGTAAGCATTCGATGCTTCGAAAAGATAATAGTTTCACCATTGTCGATGATTTAAAGATTAAAATTTTGATGCTAAAAAGTAGATGATAAGAAACACTGCAAGCCTTATCATGTTGCGGTCCGTGCAGCAGGAATACTTTTGGTCTAATTATGAAGAAAATATAATAAAGAGTACTAGCACCGGTCCCTGGAACTATTTCGAAAATTGTCAGCTGGTCCACAAGATTTAAAAGTTTGGGAAACGCCGATGCAAGGGACATGAAACTTTTTAGTGAATACGTTGATACGTGCAGTGTAGTGAAGAGGAGTGGGTCACGTGCGGTGCAGGGAAGAAGAGTGGGTCACGTGCGGTGTAGGGAAGAAGAGTGGGTCACGTGCGGTGTAGGGAAGAAGAGTGGGTCACGTGCTGTGTAGCGAAGAAGAGTGGGTCACGTGTACTGTAGGGAAGAAGAGTGGGTCACGTGCAGTGTAGGAAAGAAGAGTGGGTCACGTGCAGTGAAGGGAAGAAGAGTGGGTCACGTGCAGTGAAGGGAAGAAGAGTGGGTCACGTGCAGTGAAGGGAAGAAGAGTGGGTCACGTGCAGTGTAGGGAAGAAGAGTGGGTCACGTGCAGTGAAGGGAAGAAGAGTGGGTCACGTGCAGTGTAGGGAAGAAGAGTGGGTCACGTGCAGTGTGGGGAAGAAGAGTGGGTCACGTGCAGTGAAGGGAAGAAGAGTGGGTCACGTGCAGTGTAGGGAAGAAGAGTGGGTCATGTGCAGTGAGGGAAGAAGAGTGGGTCACGTGCTGTGTAGGGAAGAAGAGTGGGTCACGTGCACTGTAGGGAAGAAGAGTGGGTCACGTGCGGTGTAAGAAGAGTGGGTCACGTGCTGTGTAAGAAGAGTGGGTCACTTGCGGTGTAAGAAGAGTGGGTCAAGTGCAGTGTAGGGAAGAAGAGTGGGTCACGTGCAGTGTAGGGAAGAAGAGTGGGTCACGTGCGTTGTAAGAAGAGTGGGTCACGTGCGGTGTAAGAAGAGTTGGTCACGTGCAGTGAAGGGAAGAATGACGTACGTAAAACATTCAATACTGAAAATGCGGGGTATCTATTTCTATGTGATAATTATGCTTGTAGCAACATTACATGTGATGATAATTACAAATCATTTGATGGCCTGATAAAATAATTACTACACAATTTTTTAAGTGTGAGAGAAAATAGCTAACACAAAAAGGTTTTTACAAAAATACAGGGGACACCCGGGTTTGAACCGGGGACCTCTCGATCTGCAGTCGAATGCTCTACCACTGAGCTATATCCCCTATTGTTTGTTGTATGATCTTTAATTACAGAAGCAATGTAAAAAGCCATACGATCTATTCGGATTAGTAACAGATTGCAGTAAGCTCAAGTCTACAAAGACACATTATCCCGTCCGCCTTAGTGATGTGCGAAAATGAAACGATGTAGAATCAGCCTTAGATAAGTGATCTAGACAGTCAGCCCATAAGTGAGCTAGTCAGTCAGTAGATAAGTGAGCTAGACAGTCAGCCCATAAGTGAGCAAGACAGTCATAGATAAGTGAGCTAGACAGTCAGCCCATAAGTGTCATAAGTGAGCTAGACAGTCAGCCCATAAGTGTCATAAGTGAGCTAGACAGTCAGTAGATAAGTGAGCTAGACAGTCAGCCCATAAGTGAGCAAGACAGTCATAGATAAGTGAGCTAGACAGTCAGCCCATAAGTGAGCTAGACAGTCATAGATAAGTGAGCTAGACAGTCATAGATAAGTGAGCTAGACAGTCAGCCCATAAGTGAGCTAGACAGTCATAGATAAGTGATCTAGACAGTCATAGATAAGTGAGCTAGACAGTCAGCCCATAAGTGAGCTAGACAGTCATAGATAAGTGAGCTAGACAGTCAGCCCATAAGTGAGCTAGACAGTCATAGATAAGTGAGCTAGACAGTCAGCCCATAAGTGATCTAGACAGTCAGTAGATAAGTGAGCTAGACAGTCAGTAGATAAGTAAGCTTGACAGTTAGTTTGTATTATGTTAACTCAAATTAACTCGGGTTTGGGATCACCCGTAGGGGTACCTTGTTTTAGCGGAACCTCCCCCCCCACACACACACACA
This sequence comes from Omphiscola glabra, assembly GCA_964017045.1. Lineage (NCBI taxonomy): Eukaryota > Metazoa > Mollusca > Gastropoda > Lymnaeidae > Omphiscola > Omphiscola glabra. The sequence goes on along the minus strand of OZ024807.1, from coordinate 8,913,348 downwards.
CACACAACCAAAAAAACTGTCAGGGTGTTTGTAAAGAGCCTCCCCCCCCCCCCCCGTGGTGTTATTTTATGACCACGCCACTGGATAAATTAAATTAATTTATTTCCATTATTTGTTGTTGTTTTTTTGACTTCCCAGTAAGTTTTACCACTAGAATCAATATATTCCAACAATATATATATATATATATATATAAAAATTAACGGAAAATAATAGATATATTTTTCAGTCAAGAAAAAAAACTTAATTACTAACATCCAGTTGTTGGTGTTGTTGTTGCTGATGGGTTTTTTTCAAAGGGGCCTACACAGTGGCGTAGTGAGGGGGGGCATCATGCCCCGGGCGCTACTCACAAAGGGGTGCCAAATGGTATATTTTACTATAATATTGTATGGTTTTCGAATGGGGGGGGAGCTAAAAAGGTATTTAGGGGGCGCTAAAAAGGTATTGTGCCCCGGGCGCGAGTTAAGCTCGCTACGCCACTGGGCCTACACTGTCATTTTGATTAGGGTAAGTGAACAGGAAAAAAGGGGGGGGGGGGCGCCGGCGGCTACCGAGTAAAAATTGGGATGGGTCTGGGTTGAAGCACTCGCCCAGAAAAATTGTTGATCACATCAAGGGGTGCCGTTTCGACGGATCACGAGCACACGCGGGGGAAGGTGTCCGGGAAGGGGGAGGGGTCCGGGAAGGGGGAGGGGTCGCCGAGTCATTCCTCGGAAAATGTAAGATACATTTAAAATGCAGTGATGCATTTCGGCGCTTACCTAAATTAAGTTTTGTATCATTCTGCACTTAATCGGATGGCAACAGAATTTAGGTGCCCCGTGTCCGTGTATATAAATACTGTATTTTAAGTTGTTACTAAATAGTAATTGATGTGTATTTAAACAATTATTTAAGCTCTTTATTTCTTTGGACTACTTCATTAATAAATGAATTATGTATATATATATATATATTAATTTCTGTATTTCTCTAGGATTTTAATTTTTTCCCTGACTGCGCTGTAAGTTAATAGAGTTTCTACTTCTGTCTGTCTGATTTTTTAAATTTTCATATACATTTTAATTTGTATACATTTTAATTTGTATACATTTTAATTTGTATACATTTTAATTTGTATACATTTTAATTTGTATACATTTTAATTTGTATACATTTTAATTTGTATACATTTTAATTTGTATACATTTTAATTTGTATACATTTTAATTTGTATACATTTTAATTTGTATACATTTTAATTTGTATACATTTTAATTTGTATACATTTTAATTTGTATACATTTTAATTTGTATACATTTTAATTTGTATACATTTTAATTTGTATACATTTTAATTTGTATACATTTTAATTTGTATACATTTTAATTTGTATACATTTTAATTTGTATACATTTTAATTTGTATACATTTTAATTTGTATACATTTTAATTTGTATACATTTTAATTTGTATACATTTTAATTTGTATACATTTTAATTTGTATACATTTTAATTTGTATACATTTTAATTTGTATACATTTTAATTTGTATACATTTTAATTTTAATAGTGTAGTTAAATTGAATATTGCTAAGGTCCCTAGCTTTGGTAAAGTTTTTCTCCATATACTGGCTTTCAGGAGACCTGTGCTACGTCTTGTTCAACTCATTAGGAAATGGCGTCAGCGGGCCGTCGAGCTTAAAGCTCTTTATGCCCTCCCTGGCGCTCCCCCCCCCCCCCCACACCAGCCAGGCGCCGGGTTTCCTCGACGCCGGACCGTGCGGGGGCACACCAGAGACCTCCCCGGGCGTGGACCGTCCCCACCAGCAACCGCTCGATCGGGTTTGCCGACGGAGACCCTCCCCCATCCAGAGACGTCTGGCCGACCGAAGACGCTGCATTTTGAACGGTAAATTAACGTCCTAATATCTCCCCCCACCCGTCCCGGGGAAGCATCGAGCAACCTCTATGAGGGATTCTACAGTGGGTTTCCACCTCGCAACTGGTTCGCGAAGTAGCTGGGACGAAACGGTTGCCTAGGAGCAGCTTTCTCGGGGCTGCGTATCTAGAATCATCGGCCAGAGACTTCCACCACAGCCTCTCGCCTCATATCCCTTAACGGCAACTTGTAATCATGATCTTGTTCAACTAAACGAACCAAATCTTAAAAACAGATTGAAATTGCAAAAATATTTTAACGATACGAAAGAGTGGCTTTTTTTTTTTTTTTTTTTTGGACCGAACTTTAAGAATGATTTAATTTATAATAAATAAAAATATGAATGACCTTCTTCATAATAATTTTTTTTTAAAGTCCGTATGTTTCGGTATAACCTAGGAACTGTCGACACACTCCCTTCTCTCATCACCTAAACGTCATCATTTCATTCACTGTTGGAATAAATGTTATAAATCAAGTTCCGTTCATCACATATACCAGTGTTTGTTGTTTTTTCGGTTTTTTTTGGTGTTTTTTTTTGTGTGTGTTTAGTATCGAAATATGCGCTTGTTACTTTGTTTACTGTGCATGTCTTTCAGTCTGGGGTTATCGTCTGCTGTGCACCCGCCGGAAACCTGTTTAAAATCTCCAGGTAGTTATGCAGCTTCTGCCGCCTGCACAGCCACGGGGGCTCCGCCTTGTGCGCGCCGGCTGCGTCCCGCGATGGCTCCATCTTCTTGGTTGTGTCTGCGCATGTCTTGAGTCGCCGTCTCGTGCAAAGCCTGAGCAGGTCCGCTGGAATTTTACCCGCCACCTTCTGGTTAGAATTCGTTTCTTTCCCTTCCTTTTTGGGTACGGTTTCACATCTCTTGCCGTCCGATGGTCGACTTTTACATGGTGCTGGTTCGTTTACACCCATTTCCTTGACAACTAGGTTACGTGATGAAGTTCGTCTGATTCGTTGAGAAGCATTGATAGCATTGTCGGTCTTGGATTCAGTTTGAAAGTATGTCGTAACGGCCTTCTTTGGCAGCAGATCTGCTTCCCTATCTTTCGCCATCGTCTGAAGTTTATTGAAATTATGATTTTGCTTTACCTCGTTTTCAGCACTGGCATCCGGCAGACACTTAAATTTCGATAGTTTCGGACCCGACTCTTTGTCTTCAAGCATTTCCCCCTTTGTTATTGCACGTGATCGTCTTGTAGTGTCGTCTGCTCTAACTCTGCCATATCGAGGCACGTGATTTCCACCAGCCACCTTGTAGGTCGCACCTACTTGATCAGGGTGAGAAAAGTTGATATTTGCCTTCCGTAACGTCTCGTTTACCTGTTCTAGGATTTCGGGTAGATGTCTGAATGGAGATGAAACATTTTGGACATTCTTGCGCGGGCTAACGCTAGGGCTGGGATTCATTTTCTTTTGGGAAGGACCACATATGGCTGCTCCGTACTGCTTCCTCATATCCCTTCTCTGACTCAAAAGATGTGACAGCCGGCTCCCGCGGGTCGATTTTTTCCGTCCAGTCAGACCGCGAGTTGAGTTCATGAGGGGAGGCAGGCCACACCCGTATTTACTTCTGTCGGACGCGCCGACCGGGTTCCCGTGGGTGGGCCTGACCCACGAGACGCTGTCCAGCCACAGGTTGCTGTTGGCGTCCTGGGTCAGCGCGTTGTCGTACCGGTTCTCGTTGTCGTCCACAGTATCGAGGCTCGACACGCTCTCTGACGCCTGGGCCGGTTGGTCGCCGTCTTTCTCCCGCCTGAACCTGCGGAGGGAGACGTCGCGCCGCTGGTTCTCCTCCCGGATCATCCTGATGACCTCCTGGGTGGTTTTGATCCTCGTGGCGATGTGCTCCAGCTGTTCGAAAGGGTCGGTGTCCGTGGGTTCCAGACCCCTGTGGAGAGGAGGGGCAATGCCAAGTGTTAGACACATAACGATTGGCAGGGTGAAAGGATTACGCAGGCTAACCACGCGGAGTTTTCTTGGGCTTCTGTGTTACGGCGAACTAAGCTGTGTGTGTGTGTTTCTGTGTTAAGGTGCACTGAGCTATGTGTGTTTCTTTGTTAATGAGGTGCACTGAGCTGTGTGCGTTTCTGTGCTAAGGTGCACTGACCTGTGTGTGTGTTCCTGTGTTAAGGTGCACTGAGCTATGTGTGTTTCTTGTACGTGTACAACTCCCCCTTTGAACCCAATTCGCTTTAATTGGAATACAAGTAACAGTATTACTCAAACAAATAAATAAATGGCAGATATGCAAGTGGGGGCACGGTTCTGCAGTGTGCGTTTTTTTTTTTTTGTTGTTCAACCAAATGTCTCACATTTTAGGGGCAACTCTCATCTCAACTCAGAACATTTTATTGTCAGGATTGTATGTGATTAAAGAGACCGGAATTTTCAATAATCACCTACTGCCTTGTAGAAAAAGGGCGATGCGTTTAATTGTCGAATTTTATTTTAGTTGTCTTTTTAAGACCATCCTTGATTGCCCATAAAAGTTTATTTCACATTTTTTACCCATTGTGGCTTATTTAAATTTGGGCTCCTTTGGCGTGATATAAAAAATCACGAACTGTTAGTGTTATATTTTATATGGATGCCGTATTTCTCTTGAGATTTCTTTTAACCTGACCAGCAGTGTTATTCTATTCTTTTCTATGCCTTGTCGTATCTATCTGAAATTGCTACTGCAGTTAGCAGTTGGCTGGTGATGCTGAGCTAGTGGCTCTTTATCTCTCTACAACCTTTCAGGCCAACATTCATTTAACCTAAACTAAAAATTAAAGAATAACAGATATTCCAAAAGGCTTGGACCGGCGACCTCTAGAGCTGCGTGGAATTGTAACAGGTGGTCTTAAGAAAAAGAAACGGTTTTAAAATGTAAACTTCTTTCCTATGTGTTTTGTATTACAAAATCATTATAATTTCAATTAATTGCTCAATTAACGTATCCATCAACTGAACAAAGGACAAAAAGTGACCATTAGTTGACCCGAGGACCAGAGGTGACCCTAAGCTGACCAAAATACCAAAGGGGAAATTAGCTGGCCCAGTGACCACAAGGGACCATCAGCTGACCAAAAGACCAAAATGGAAAATTAGCTGACCCAGTGACGACAAGGGGCCGTCAGCTGACCAAATGACCAAAAGGGAAAATTAGCTGACCCAGTGACCACAAGGGACCATCAGCTGACCAAAAGACCAAAAAGGGAAAATAAGCTGACCCAGTGACCACAAGGGACCATCAGCTGACCAAAAGACCAAAAGGTGAAATTAGCTGACTCAGTGACCACAAGGGACCAACAGCTGACCAAAAGAGCAAAAGGGAAAAATTAGCTGACCCAGTGACCACAAAGGACCATCAGCTAGCTGCGAGCCCCACAAGTAACAACTTTGTTCTGACTTCAATCCCTCTTTTTGTGTGTGCGTTCTTGCGTGCGTGCGTATGTGTGTGTTTGTGTAAGTGTGTATTCATTAGCAGAACTCTGTGTTTCCAGGTCAACTCACCTCTTATCCAATCAGACACGCACCCACAGCCACTATATATTTAAAATACTCAAACACCCCACCAGGGATTCTAACACCTTGACAACCGCCACTAACCATTAGGGACCACCAGTCGACCACCCATGATGACCTTGATCTTCCAATGACCCATAAATTAACATCTACAATGAGATCACCTGTACAGCATGAGTGAGACATATGACCTATGGATGGAGTTCTTGATGTTGTACAGCTCCATCTCTGACCCCGTGCACTGGTCCATGCGCTCGTGAAGTTCAAACTCCATGTAGGTAATCTGTCAAAATATGGGACACAGTATTCAAACTCCATGGATGTAATCTTCAAAAAAAAAATGTGGGTGCCATAATATCAAAACAGTGGGTGACTTTTGATCTTTAAAATTCAATTCTGTACTTGACGAGAAGTGTCGATTCTGTGCTGCGACAAGAACATTTAAGGCAAATCTCGATTTGTGGGATAAAAGTTCACAAACTGAAAGTCTTAGTAAATAATAAGTAGGATACACTGTTATGAAGTATGTCAGATATCTTGTAATTGAACATGCAAGATAGAAATTCAAGAAATAAGTTTATGTGTACAATAAGACCTTTAAGATAGTATAGGTAAAGGTATATTTCATGTAAGATTGCGTTTAATGGAATAAGTAAAGTGTCATATAATGAAATATGTAAGGGTATGTGTAATGGATTTATGAGATGGCGTGTAATGAAATTTGTAAGATAACATTTAGTAACATAGTAAGATATAATTTATTATGCATGATAATTGTGTAATTACTTATGTAAGATGGTGTGGAATTCAACATGTAAGATAGTGTCTAGTGAAATTATGGTATGTAAGATGATGTATTATGCAGTATGTAAGATGGTATACAATAAAATAATTAATATAATGTGTCATGAAATATATAAGATTGTGTGGACTGTGAGATGGTGTGGACTACGAGATGGTGTGGAATGTGAGATCACCCGGAGACGTCAGACAGTACAATACCCTTGTGGTCAGCGCCTTGAGGCTCATGTGGAGTTCGGACATCTCATTGTGCATCAGCATGTGCCTGTGGTCAGTTTCAGACTTGATGTCACTCAGCCGCTCTTGGAGTTTGTTCATCATACTGATCCGGTCATCGTACTCTCTGTACAGCTCCTGAGGGAAAGGAGGAGGGGGGTGTCAAGGAGGTGTGGGGGCGGGTGTGTGTGTTTACATCTCATTGGCTATAATGTGTTAACAATAATGTGTTAACAAATGACAGAGTTGTGTTTTTGTAAGTCGCATAATTGATAGAAAAACTAAAAAAATATTGTGTGGATATGTATTAGGGGGAAAGGACATTTTCAACGGGACAAAACGGAACATTTCAGTTAAACAATGATTTTAATGTAGACATATGTTGTTGGGAGGAGCTTAAAAAATAATAATAATCGATGAATTACAATCGTCGAGTGTTAAAATCGTCGTGTGTTACAATTGTCGTGTGTTACAATCTTTGTGTGTTACAATCGTTGTGTGTTACAATCGTTGTGTGTTACAATCGTCGTGTGTTACCATCGTTGTGTGTTACAATCGTCGTGTGTTAAAATCGTAGTGTGTTAAAATCGTCGTGTGCTACAATCGTCGTGTGTTACAATCGTCGTGTGTTACAATCGTCGTGTGTCACAATCGTCGTGTGTCACAATCCACGTGTGTTACAATCGTAGAGTTTTACAATCGTCGTAAAGACATGCCGTACATAAACATAAAAAACATGCTTTTTATTGTTTTAAAGTACGTATGACAGGTGAACTAATATACAAAACTTGTGGCGGAGGCATGGGGCGTCTACACAAGGGGGGGGGCGGAAGCAGCTGCTTACAGTCTGTCTGAATTAAAGGAGTGGTGAATTAAATCCACTTTTGATAATTTGATTGACTGAAAAATGTAAAGAACTATTGAGCTACTATAGAAATTGTCTTCGTTTGTTATCAATATTATTGTAAAATGTTGTTATAACAAATTTTTTAGCTGTAAATTTATGTTTTACTAATATTCATAGTGTACTCCCGAACTGAAGACCGCGACCATGATTGGAAAGATCCACATCGAGAATTTACCAAATTCAAGGTCGGCGTGGGGGTTGGGGGTGGAGGTGGTTGGCTAACACATACGCAGAGTTGTAGGAACATACAGGCTGGCGCACTGACCTTAAACACGTGGTTGAGGGCCGCGTACCTGTCCAGCAGCTGCCCAGGCTGGAGATACCCCATCAGTTCGCAGCACTGGGACAGGAAGCTCTTGCACGGCTCCAGCTGCTTGATCTTCTCTTCCAGGACGGATTTGTAGAAGTTGACCCTCATGTACAAGCCACCCATCTGTTCTACCCTGGACAACAAATTGTATTGTACACTAGTGTGCAGTCCACATATAACGTAGTCTAGCCCCGGACAACAAAGTACACACGTTTACCAGCCAACCAACTGTTCTACCCTCGACAACGAATTGTACACTAGTGCACAGTCCATATAGTATATGTTATAGCCCTAGACAACAAAATGTGCACACGTTTACAAGCCACCTACCTGTTCTACTCTCGACAACAAAATATACACACATGTAAACAGCCAACCAGCTGGTCTACCCTAATCTAAAAAGGGGCTTCGTGTATATCCACACATTTATTAAACAATCTGAGATGAGGCTCGTTCAATCATATTCTCCCTCTTCTTCTTTGCTGTTCAACTCCCTCGGGTGCGCAGGCCATGATCAATTTCTTCCCAAGCGTTCTTGCTTTCTTATCTAACAGCTGTCCCCTCGGATATTATGTGTTATTTGAATTTAATCCTGTTTTTACTTTTGTTTGTTCGCTGATGAAGGCTTCTTGCCAACACCTTCGTATTTTTGTTCTAAAAAGTGTTAGCTTATCTCACCTATCAACTACAAGAGTTAACATTTCTCACCAATAAACTAAAAGTTGTAACGTTTCTCACCTGTAGACTAAAAGTGTTAAAGCTGCTCACCTAGACTCCAGACCTAGGTTGGTAGACCTGGTGAATATGAGCCCCATTATCTGTCTCTCATTCTTCTTGCTGTCCTCTTCAATTTGGTCGTTCATGTCCACAATCTCCTGCAGGAAACTCTTGGTGGCATTCTCCACAACATCCCATCTCGACCTCAATGAAGCAGCCAGTGATCTGCAGGAGGAAACTAAGTCAGTAACACTATTTCAAGGTATATTTACAATAGCCCACTCACGGGTAGACTTGCTTTATCCCACTCACAGGTTTATTTACAATATGTCAACCACGGGTAGATTTACACTAGCTACTTAACGGCTACACTCACACTCTACCATTTGTATCAACATTTATCCGGCTTCCCTGTAGCTGTACATCTTAACCAAGGCTTCGTTAACCCTGACTGCGTATTTCTGATCTAGTCAAACACGTCACAGTCTTCCTCCAGTTCGCTGCCAAACATGTGCATTACTCTGTCCAACCCTATAGTTTTTTTTTAACCGCCCAAAACCATCGGGTGTATTGCCACTCTTCCCTCGCCCCCCCCCCCCCCCCCAATGACGTTACCTGTTGAAGTTGAAGCCGAGTCTCTCCTTCTCCTTCATGGCCAGGATGTCGTCCCTCAGGCCGATCTTGTAGCGGATGGGGACGTCGCTGTTCAGCACGTTTCTGGCGATCACCTTCAGCTTGGCGTTCTGGGTGCCGACCGCCATGTCGTACGTTTTGAACTTCGCCTGCCGCTGCATCCTGAAAGGCGGTTCTCGGAGTGTGTCTGGTGTGTCGTGCTACTTCCGGTTTATGTTGTCAGGGCACTGCACGCCTGTGCCTTTTTTTTTCAATAATTAAGAAAACGAATTTAAAAGGCCGAAAATAAATGTGTTTAGAGTTAATCTTTCAATTATTACAAATTTTCTCATATGAATTTTTTAATTTTTATGTAAGATTAGACGACGGTATGAACAAGAATGTCGAAGTGGATTAACATTCCCCAACTCCATACTTTATACAGAAAAATTCGGGAATTAAAAAAAATTATGAAATCGCCTTTCGGTTTCATTATAATTTAAGATTCTGAGTAAACAGCAAGAGTACGTGACGTCATATAGCGGAGCGTAAAGATACTTTCCAGCTCTTGAGGCGTGCACAACAGTTTCGGGCATTTAATGCGAATACGGATATTCCCATGACTCCTCTCCGGGATATCGGATTTTGAAATATATATGTATAATATATATATTACTACACATTATTATCAGGTGGTGAGTAAAGATCCGTGCCGTGCGTCCGCGGCAGCGTCCCTGGGGGCAACTTGGGGGTGTCCACATGGGCTTTGCCTCTTCGTGGCGTGACGGACTAGTACGGTGGATTCGTTCACCCGAAGCCAAAAACCCCGGCCGACCGCATGACTCCCAACGCAACGGGGGTAGCAGTGTCTAAAATGATTACTTGTTGCCGTTGATGGATATGAGGTAGGGGTGAAGAATGCCTATACCGATAATTTTAGCTACACGGCCGTGAAAAAGTCGCTCCTAGGCAACCGTTTCGTCCCGACCGAAAGACTCCCTGGGTGGTGGAGGGTGATAACGCAACACCTTCCCTCCGGAGTGGAAGCAAAGCCATCCTGACTCCCGGAGAGTGGACCGTGAACGCTTTAAACGCAGCGTTTTCTGTCAACCGGACGTACCCCATGCCAGGGGGGGGAGGTTCCCGGCGCGCCGCCGCACCATCTGTCGGCGGGGAGACCCGGCGCCTGGCCCGTGTGGGGGGCTGTTCCGGGGGGCATTAAGTGCTCGCACTCGACGGCCCACCGACGCCATCTCCTATGTGACGTTATTAGTGAGTAAAGATCAGGGCCGGATTTACAGACATAAATAATGGGCCCCGAAATTGGGAGTAGTATATAAAAAAATATATTTTTGAATTTAAAAAAACTTAGCAATATTTTTTATTTTAAAAAAATGGGGCCTCAAATTTTTTTTGACCTAGGGCCCTTAAAATTATAAATCCGGCCCTGGTAAAGATGGCTCAGTATTGAGCCCCCATTGCGGCGAGATTAAGAGAATGGGAGGGTGACACGTGGGTATAGGCGTATATCTATGTCATTCTACTTGGAACTAAGACACAGGGGCGTATTTAAGGGTGGGGGCAAGGGGGGACAGATTTCCCTGGGCGCCAGACTAGTTAGGGGCGCAAAAATGTGCTTTTGATATAATTTTATTGATGAAATAACGGGTTTGAGAGTTGAAAAAAGAAAGGTGAGGATCTTTAAAATGAATCGTTCTCCCCAGGCGCCAAACAGTCTATCCACGCCTCTGCACAGTGCACACGATTCTCAAGCATTTAAGTGCCCATCGGTGCAGAGAAAGCATGCCTAAATTAACACAGTGTGGACCAAAAAAAATTAAAACAATAAAAGTGTAGTGTAGTTAAAATCTGAAATGGGGAAATTCCCACTAAGATAAATAAAAGTAGGACGAAAGGCCAAATTGCTTTCAAAACTATAAATAACTGTACCAATGCATTATATGATCACATGCATTTAAACCTGAAAACCAAAAAAAAATAATTATTTTTAAATGTGTTTACGGGTTATTTTTTTCGGAAGCCATCGCGTTTAAGTCTCGTCACTGTAAATTAAGTCGATTTTTTTTTTAAATTTTTGAAGCAGTTATCACAGTATATTATTCAAGTCCACGTGAAATCGGTATTTATTGCTTTGGGCTTAGGATCTTCCGTTCAGTCACTGTAATTATATGCACGCACGAGAAGGTTTGCACACTACGTGCGCATTTTGTAGATTCATTCTTGCTTGGAAAGTTGGAGGTCGTTGAATTGAGCTCTCCATCGTTTTTGTTTTCCCCATAAAAAAAAATCCAACGTTTTTGAAAGGTTAAAATTGTTCCATAAGCATTAATTATTATTTGCACGGGTGCACTCTCTGTAGCATCATTATGCTGATAAAATAGTCGCTTAACGTCGTTAAATTAGTTTCCGTAAATATTCCGTAAATATTCTATGCAGCCAAGTGGTCTAAACTGATAAAATCCCAAGTTCATTGTCTGGCGTTCAATCCCCACCAAAGCCGGGTGAAATCCTGCGACGCCGCTGGTGCCAAGCTGTATCATCCACATGATGTTTAATTGGGTTATCCAGCGGCGTTGCTGTGTAGGGGACCAGCTTATAATTCTAAAGAATATTTTGGAGGATTTGGTCCATTGTCAGATTGTGACGGACATGGATGCACGACGTGATGTCACTTTCAGTGAAATGACAGAAACTTTTTCTTCTTCTTCAATGTATTGATCATTCTGATATGTAGAGGGGATTCGCGATGTTTCTGTACCTGGTATTGAATAGGATATTTCACTGGTTGAAAGGGCTACTCAACAGTTCCTTTTTTGTCTTTGGCAGGAATGAGCAGTTCCTGTACTGTGTTCGTGCTTTTATGAGCCGTAACTGCCTGTCATGATTATGCCAAAGAAACCAAAAGCTACGTAAGTTGAATGATAATAATTCAAATAATCAGCAATTATCTTAAAAACTGTTTAGCTTCATTAACTTTTCTGGTTCTGGTACGTTGCTGCATCCATTTACTCGCATATATGCAATGGTTGGGGAAGCGATGCTGCCATCCTTACCGCTCCTAGCAGATGCCAGGGCAGCCTTGAAGCTCTCGGTAGATGTCGAGTTCACGGCGGTATTGTCCAGGTGGTTCCAAGCGATTATTGTGCGTGGAAAGAAAGATTGTTTATGTTGCACTGTGTTACTCCGAGGCACAGTGAAGCATTTGCTATTGTTCCGGGTGTAATTGCTCATGGGGTTGTCAGAGGTTAAGTCAGTGTTTAGTGAGTGTTTGACTCTAATTAATCGACCTTGCTTCTGTGGGGTGAGATAATTGTTTGCTGGGATGGCCGCCACTAGCCCCATGACCACTTTGTATAAGATTTGTTACGCAATGATAAAGTAGGTCTTCAATTTGTTTATTGATATTAAAGAGACTACTTACAATATTTAATACTGAATAATTTCTAAATTAAAAAAAAACAACTTACAAGAAATAGGCTGGTGCAAAATCAAGGGAGCTTGTCGTTTTTTTTTAGGTGAAAAATTTGGGAAAATTGTGTTGTTTTTTTTTGGTGCAGTCTATGCTGCTTCTCTTGTTTTTTTTAAAATAAAATCTAGGCAGCTTGTCTTGATTTTTTTGTTATGAAGTCTAGGCAGCTCGTCCTTTTTTGTGTAAAATCTAGGCAGATTTTGTTTTTGATTGTAAAATCTATGCAGCTTGTCTTGATTTGTTGTTATGAAATCTAGGCAGATTTTGTTTTTAAAATCACGGCAGCCTGTCTTGGTTTTTTTAGTTTAAAATCTAGGCAGCCTGTCTTGGTTTTTTTAGTTTAAAATCTAGGCAGCCTGTCTTGGTTTTTTTAGTTTAAAATCTAGGCAGCCTGTCTTGGTTTTTAGTTTAAAATCTAGGCAGCCTGTCTTGGTTTTTAGTTTAAAAATCTAGGCAACCTGTCTTGGTTTTTAGTTTAAAATCTAGGCAGCCTGTCTTGGTTTTTAGTTTAAAAATCTAGGCAGCCTGTCTTGGTTTTTAGTTTAAAAATCTAGGCAGCCTGTCTTGGTTTTTAGTTTAAAATCTAGGCAGCCTGTCTTGGTTTTTAGTTTAAAAATCTAGGCAGCCTGTCTTGGTTTTTAGTTTAAAATCTAGGCAGCCTGTCTTGGTTTTTTTAGTTCAAAATCTAGGCAGCCTGTCTTGGTTTTTTTAGTTTAAAATCTAGGCAGCCTGTCTTGGTTTTTTAGTTTAAAATCTAGGCAGCCTGTCTTGGTTTTTTAGTTTAAAATCTAGGCAGCCTTTCTTGTTTTTTTTAGCTTAAAATCTAGGCAGCCTGTCTCGTTTTTTTTTACTGTAAAATTAACAAAGCTATAATATACCGGTATAAAGCATGTTGAAGGCCTAACCATATTGTCAGTAAATTGATTGGCATATATTTTTTTTGCTGCCATATCCTCCCAGTATTAAGCCCGATGTTCATCTTTTGTAAAAATGGCCATAGTCGCTGATTTATTTATACATTATTGTAGTGGAACTGGATGACTTTATCCCCGTCTAACCATTCAGCGCTCTTTAAAAGGCCAGCATTTTTTTCTGCGGTGCATCAATAAATAATCCGTCTTTTGGCAGCCACTGAAATTGGCCAGATTTGAGCAAGTGTTGATATTAACAGGCATAATAATGCATTCTTGGTGCTGGTATGATCATTTGAAGTCATTAGCCTTTTTTTTTTTGGTTACATTTAAAGGAATGGCATTTCTTATTGTACACCAACTTTTCTTTGTATAATTTATTTTGTCTCCACCTTGTGCTGAAACTCAGTTGAACTTAAGTATCTTAAATTATAAACCAACTTGAATTTATCGCAACCCATGCCCTCCCCATTATTTCGGTGACGTCATTTTAGGGATCCCACCTTTACATAAACTTAAACCCAACAATACAGAGATGGGGGGAGAACTTTTTCTCCCACAAGTTGGAAATGAATTGTTTAGCTAATGCTCAGAAATAAATATGAGCAGTGTCCCTGGGCTGTTCTGGCTATCCCTGAGCTGTTCCGGCTATCCCTGGGCTGTTCTGGCTAACCCTGTACAAAATAGCTTAAGTCCCATTCCTGACACCAGCATGCTGTTGTATCAAAAAAGATCGAGGGAAACAAAGGTTTGTGATCAATTTTCATTTTTAATGAAATGTTTGCACTGCTAATTTACAAAGCTGTAACATATAAACCATTATATCATAACAACAATATAGAAATCACACAAAAAAATAATCCGTTTCAACAACGGAATTGAGTTTGCATCTGAGCAAAATGTCATTCTGCTAGCTATAGCGCTGCTAAATGTGAGCAGCAGTACTTTTCAACAGACTTAGTGTCGAAGCCGGGGGTGTTTTTTTGTTTAAACCAACAGTTTCATTTTTTAATGTCGGTGATTCTCAAAGGCGTGGTGGATACAGAGGGGGGCCAATAAATATAAAAAAATTAACCAAACCATCAAAAAGGGTATGAGAAGGGCATAGAAAAACTGGATTGAAGAGCAATGCTACGACATTGAAAATTGCTTGAAGAAAAACAATAGCAAAAAGGCATACCAGTTGGTGAAAGAACTAACCACTGCAAAACAAGGGCGTAGTACTACCATACAAGATAAAAATGGCAAATGTTTGACCGAGGAAAATGATATCCTAAAAAGATGGACTGAATACTGCTCAGAGCTGTATAATGAAAATATAAAGATAGAATCAGAGATCCTTAATGTCCCCCCAGCAACGGACAATGAAAGCTTCCCCATTCTCCGCGCAGAAGTAGAAGCAGCAGTCCAAGCACTCCAAATAGGAAAGGCCGCAGGAGTAGATAATATCCCTGCCGAGTTAATAAAACAGGGAGGAGAAACAATGATAAATGCCCTAACCAATATTTGTAACAAAATATGGCTAACAGGGGAATGGCCCAAATCATGGACCCAATCTCTCATCATCACCCTCCCCAAGAAAGGTAACCTACAGCTATGCCAAAACGATCGCACCATTAGCCTAATAAGCCACCCAAGCAAGGTCATGCTCAAGGTCGTACTGAACAGACTAAGACCATATGCCGACAGAATCATTGCTGAAGAACAGGCGGGCTTTAGGCAAGGCCGTGGCACTACTGAGCAGATCCTAAACCTCCGGATACTATGTGAGAAATATGCTCAACACCAACAAAACCTATACCACGTCTTTGTGGATTTCAAGAAGGCATTCGACAGGGTTTGGCATGCTGCTTTATGGGCCACCATGAGGCACTACAACATCAACACAATCTTAACCAGAATGATAAGAAGCCTCTATGATAAGGCCACCAGTGCAGTCTTCTTCAACAATAACATCGGAGAATGGTTCAAGACCACGGTTGGAGTACGACAAGGCTGCTTGCTCTCCCCCACACTGTTCAACATCTTCTTAGAGAGAATTATGTCAGATGCACTAGAAACGCATGTAGGGACAGTCAGCATTGGTGGCAGAACGATCACCAATCTATGTTTTGCGGATGACATAGACGGACTGGCGGGAAGAGCTAGTCAACCTAGTAAAGAGTCTCGACAAGACTTCATCCTCCTTTGGCATGCAAATCAGTGCAGAAAAGACGAAATTAAGACGAATAACGCTAGTGGCATCACCACTGAAATTAAGGTCGGAGAGGAAAGATTAGAGACAGTTGGCAGCTTCAAATACCTCGGAGCAATAGTATCGGAACAAGGCTCCAGGCCCGAATTAATGGCCAGGATTGCGCAGACCACGACAGCACTAAAGAGGCTCAAGAAAATATGGAACGACAAAAATATAGCCCCCAGCACCAAAATCAGGCTGATGCGCTCATTAATCCTCTCCATTTTCTTATATGCCTGTGAGTCCTGGACATTAACAGCAGAACTTGAAAGGAAAATAAAGGCGATGGAGATGAGATGTTACAGAGGCATTCTTGGCATCTGCTATAGAGACCACATCACCAATGAGCAAATAAAAGAAAGGATACGTCAGGCAATTGGGCAATACGATGACCTCCTGACGTCTGTTAAAAAGCGCAAACTTGAGTGGTATGGCCACGTGACCAGAAAACAAGGGCTCGCCAAAGAGATCTTGCAGGGCACTACTAGAGTAGGGAGAAGAAGAGGAAGACAAAGAAAAAGATGGGAAGATAATATCAAAGAATGGACTGGATTACAACTAGGCGATGCTATGCATAGGGCAGAAGACCGAGAGGAATGGAGAAGAATAGTGTACATGTCATCTGTGGCGCCCCAACGGTCGAAGGACTACGGGACCTGATGATGATTCTCAAACGCGTGGTTCGCCAATGTCAAGTGTTTCTCAAAACGTGTGGTGTCAATGTACCTTGCCGCTTGTGACGACACACTAAAAGTTGATGTGGGTTTTAACTTTTTCTTTTCTCTTTTGAAAACTATGACTAAACATTTTGTGTGTTTTAGACGACTTACATACTTTAAAATAGTTCATTTTTAATCATTTTTAAAGTAACAGGCCGAGTCACCCCTGGAAAGTTAAAAAAAAACAAAAAAACAAACAACAAAACAACAACCCTGAGAATCACTGCAGACACCACCAGAGCTAAATGTAAAATCTCTGATGCGCTAAACGGGAAAACTTGCCGTTGAATTTTTACAAATCTTCCTGCATGCAGGATAATCAACATGGAATAAATACTTTGAACACAATTCACTACTTGTATTGTAATTTGTATTGCAACAAAAAAATTAAAAAAAATTAAATCATTGAGGTCAATGTGGGGCATAAGGGTAACAACAACAGCAACATGGCAAAAGTTAATGGTAAAAAGAGAAACACATGAACAGGGCTGAAACAAAGAGAGTGGTTTGAAAAAAAAAAAAAAAGTATTCTTGAGCAGAGCGACAGAAAGAAGCAGGGAAGAGAGAGAGCTGTACAGATGTAGTGTAAAGAGGGATGACTGGAGAAATAGTTCTGAACAGGTCAGGGACAGAGGCAAGAGAACATACTTTTTTATGCTGATGTTAATCCGGGTTGTTTCTAACAAAAATAAAAAAAACAATTAAAAAAAATGCAACAATATTTTTATGTAGCATTCTATACACATATTTGTACAAGAATATTTTCCCGTTTCCACCATATTGGTACACACTTTTGCAAAACTGTGTAGTTCTATGTATTTACAATGGTGTTTTTTTTGTCATTGTTGGTTATCAGACAGTTAAGCAGCATCAGACTATGAGCGTAGTGATATTATGAATAAAAGGGTATACATGAGGCCTTTGCAGGCAGACACTGCAATGTCGAGTGTCAACCGCATCAACCCAAATAGTGTGTGAGTCAATGTTGGAGAATGATAGATAGGTGTATAGTATGATACATTAGAAGTGTATTTTACATGAACATAAATTAGTAAACATTTAGAAGGATTTTGTGCTATTTTTAATTAATCCTATCACAAAGACTCCAAGTACATTTCTTGACTCTGCTCATTTTACACGTCTTCAACAGACTGGACTACTTCCTCTCACTCAAACACTGTGACACAGCTGCCAATGTCCTCTCAATGTATTTATATCCGCCTGGCACATGGTTCACTGCAGACTTGACATCCTCCAAACTGTGAAAGTGAAATACAAAGTATTATTGGTGCACTGGACACAGAAGCTAAGTCATATCATCTTATAGGTGCATTGGGAACATTAACTAAATCATGTCATCTTATAGGTGCATTGGGAACATTAACTAAGTCATGCCATCTTATAGGTGCATTGGGCACATTAACTAAGTCATGCCATCTTATAGGTGCATTGGGCACATTAACTAAGTCATGCTATCTTATAGGTGCATTGGGAACATTAACTAAGTCATGCCATCTTATAGGTGCATTGGGAACATTAACTAAGTCATGCCATCTTATAGGTGCATTGGGAACATTAACTAAGTCATGCCATCTTATAGGTGCATTGGGAACAAAATATAAGACCCCAGTATTCAAAGGGAAGAATTACTGTTCCAAGGTTCAGCATTGTTAAGCTGGTTCAGTTCAATTGTGTCGGATAGAATATCCAAAGTGACATGAAGTTAACTTAACCTTACCAAACAGTCCCTATTAAAGGAACAATTGTCCAATGTAAAGGTGTGTCTGGGTATGTATTTGGTTTGATCTCAGTGTCCAGCTGAAGCTTGCAAAGTACCTCTCTGTTCTTCATCACTATGGTCACCCTGTGTCAGTTTGAACCAGTGAGAATAAATTAATATAATATGTTTGACAAAACTTTTGTTTCCATCTAGTTATCACGAAAGAAATTTAACCTAATAAAATAAGTGGAATTTAGAGGCACTGACTGCCAAAACAAAACAAAACAAATAGAAAAATAGAAGAAAAAAAAGGAGGTGGGGATTATTATGACGATAATCCCTACAAAACTTTGAATATTTTTACAGCATTTGAGATTTAAATATGCTACTTTTGGACTTATTATTGTAGAGTTTTTAAATAATGTACATTCATTCTGCCATTATGGAAATGTGGCTGTGTTAACTTTTTGAACTTAAATATTTAGAACCTCCCCCCACCCCCAAAACCACCCTTTACACAAAATCTCCTAAATGAACACCACTCCATTTCCCTCTCAGGGCAAACATAATATAATTATAGATGGTCCACAACGAATCAAATTTCTTGATCCATTCAATGCTGGATGTGGAATGCAAATACAAGTTAAAACTATCAACCGAAAATTTAATTTATAATGTATAAATTTTCAACCGGGTCTCTTAAAATCGTAGTTTTGACTGGTCTCTGTGTAGAATCGTAAAAGATATCTCCAAATCGTACATTGTTCACCATAATCGTAAGAGTAAACAGGTATGCGTCTGACGTAGTTGGTGGAAGCTGAGTTGGTGCCGTGCAAAATATAAAATTTTTAACCCACCTATTGTCCGTGAGCATCAGTTGATGTTGCAGGTGGACAAGTTTGAGCTCGTCAACAAGTTGCCGACAGCTTAAGCTGACAAGGGAGACATCATTGAGGAGCTGCCAGGTGAAGGGAGGTAAGTTAGACATTTAGCAGTTGTCATCGTTAGCCTTCAACAAGTATTCTTGTTACCAAGAGTTAAAGTGCACTAAATTACAGTGAGAGAATTGTTCACCAGCAGATTGTGCTTGATAGTAACTTGAAACTACTTACGCGTGATCGAAACACATGCTTCTCTAATTTTCTTACCAATCTCAGCTGGCTGTAATCTTTGTAAGACCCCATCAATAAGTCGCAGTCGATGCTCGACATTGCCAAATTGTGAACAAATTTGGCCCAAGGCCTGCTTTGCTCTAAATCAAAGGTTGAAACAATAAGCATTAACAAATTTTGATATGAAAGAATTTATATCCATACACACACACATATATATATATAAATAAATACATATATATATATATAAAATACATATATATATATATATAAAATACATATATATATATAAATATATATATATATAAATAAAAATATACATATTATATCAACATATATATTCCAGAACATATATAGAAAATAGAGCAATAGCATAACAGAGTAACAAACCTTTAAGGAATATTTAGCAGATGGTTTGCAAAATAATAAAAGGCCACTTTTCCTTAAATAAGTAACATTGAAAGTTATTTAAGCATGAATCTTTTACCAGGCAGTCTGCAGCACATCCCTTAACTTCAATGCCTCCCTTCCTCCCAAATCAGATTACATCATTTAGTATTGTGTTATGAATTGTGCCTGATTCCAAGTGCTGAGCCCCATAGTTAGCTCTGCCATGTAAATATGATCATAACATGCCATTTTTAGCTACATGAATAAGTGAGGTGGTTGGTAGAGTCTGATGAGTGATTTTTTTAGCCTAGTAAAAGGATGAATCACGATAGGATCAATTGATAATTGAAGAATGATTTGTAGATCGCGGCTCGCTTCGATAAAAACAAGGCAGTGTCTACACGTCCGGCGACCGGACTGATCGACTATTAGCGGTCACGTGACAAGACTGACAGACAAATATCTCGCGCAACTTTGCTACGGCGGTCATGTGACTTGATCAAATATATAATAGTAATAGCCGGGCGAATATCTCGAGAACTTATTCGTCCAGTAGCCAGGCATGTAGACACTACGTAAAAAATAAAGGAATGCACCTCTGCCTGTCGTATCCGATTTTGTATTTTTTTAAACTTTTTTTTGTGAGTCGCTTTTGGATTTTTATGACGGGTGAAAAATAATAATGTTCGGAAAATCGGAATTTTAAGAGGTTTGTTGGAAGGTTGGAATGAGGGGTAAAAAATGTGTATAATTCCGACAAAATCGGAAGGGTTGGCAGGTCTGGAGATGGTTGGTAGAGTCCGATGAGTGAGATGGTTGGTAGAGTCTGATGAGTGAGATGGTTGAGAGAGTCCGATGAGTGAGATGGTTGGTAGAGTCTGATGAGTGAGATGGTTGGTAGAGTCTGATGAGTGAGATGGTTGGTAGAGTCCGATGAGTGAGATGGTTGGTAGAGTCCGATGAGTGAGATGGTTGGTAGAGTCTGATGAGTGAGATGGTTGGTAGAGTCCGATGAGTGAGATGGTTGGTAGAGTCCGATGAGTGAGATGGTTGGTAGAGTCCGATGAGTGAGATGGTTGGTAGAGTCTGATGAGTGAGATGGTT
Source organism: Omphiscola glabra (assembly GCA_964017045.1). NCBI lineage: Eukaryota > Metazoa > Mollusca > Gastropoda > Lymnaeidae > Omphiscola > Omphiscola glabra. The sequence continues at coordinate 8,892,660 of OZ024807.1, read as the reverse complement.
GGTAGAGTCTGATGAGTGAGATGGTTGGTAGAGTCCGATGAGTGAGATGGTTGGTAGAGTCTGATGAGTGAGATGGTTGCTAGTCAACATCAGTGCACAAAAGGAATTGTTAAAAAACAAAATCATGCCCTACATTTAGCGACCACACTAAAAATAGTCTACACCGCTCATGCCTATGTTAATAACGAGTGCCAGCTCTGTTCTACCTGTTTTCCCAATTACCTCCAATCCTTGATTTTAGTGAGACTTCCAAAATCTCCTCCCTGGGACTGGTCAGCTTTACTTGTAACGCAATGGTACCAAATAAAAATCCAAAGTCCATTTGCTTCTCTGTATTCTCAAGTAAGCTCCATTCTGTCAGACTGAAAGATCAGACCAAACATTTTATCAAAGACATCAAATTATAATGCGCACAGTTATAAAGCCAATGAAACAGTAACATAAGGTATATTGAAGCTTGAATAAAAAGAGAGAGAGAGATAGAGAGACAGCACAAATTCATTTTTGATTTCAGGAACCACACCATGATCCTATTATTTATTTTTGGTACATATGTAAACAGCCATCCAAAAAGTCAAAATTTAGACCACCTTATGAGTGTTTACGTAGTATGATGTTGGCCCTTAGAAGTTTCAGGTGAATTTGGACACAGTGACGACTGGGCTGCCGTGTACTCATTCATGAGCCAAACTTTCAGTAGGAACAGGCAGTTTTCATAGTTTGTTAAAGATAATGTAGTGAATGATGATTGCTTTTCAGTTTTCAAGCTGTCATGGGAACATTCTTGTGAAGTCTGTTTTTAGTTACTGTAACATGGGGGCCATGTACTCTGTAAGCTTAGGGTGTGACCTATCTGAGGGTCAACGGCAAATACAAACTTTGACAACCCCAAAATATGGGTGCGACCTATCTGAGGGTCAAACGCAAATACAAACTTTCACAACCCCAAACTATGGGTGCGACCTATCTAAGGGTCAACCGCAAATACAAACTTTGACAACCCCAAAACTGTAAACTTAGGGTGTGACCTATCTGAGGGTCAACCGCAAATACAAACTTTGACAACCCCAAAATAATGGTGCGATCTATCCACTGGTGTGACCTACATGTGAGTATGTATGGCATATAAGCCAAGTGTGTCCTACGATATTGTAACAGGCATAGTGTTGGCAGGATCCAAGGGACTTGGTGCAGAATAGAGAAGGATCTGCCGGAGAGACACCTCACCTTAATGTCAGTACCAAATAAACAATCAATAATGGACTACGATGAGTCACTTCCTTGTTTTGTCCCGTGATACGTACCAGCCATTGGTAGGCTTTCTGCTACACATAACAACACATAACAACAGATAACAGCTGATCAGCCATTGCCATTATCATTAATTTTAAAGCACAATGTTTGTCTCCATCAGCGCTTCCCCGGTGTTAATTAAAAATTTTACTTTTCAAAATATTCTTTTTCTTTAAATGACATTCATTAAATGTGACAATAATTATAATTCAGTTATGATTAAGGGAAGAAAGTTGTTTGAAGAAAAATTTGTGAGCGACTAGTGTGTTGCAGACAGCCTACCGGAAGTCTTACTCGTACTTACGCTTATCACGTGACAAAACAATCGACTCATCGTAGTCCATTAAGTCTGTGATTCAAAGGATGCGAGGACCCTAGACGTTCAAGGTTTCAGCAGGGATGTACGGGGTGGATAAAAATGGCTTACAGTGCACACAAAATAACAATTGTTACCTCTGCATCCAAGTTATCCTATTTTCAACATCCTCCACTTCTTTCTTCGCCCCAGCTATCCTCTTCAGAGCCTCCTGATTATCTTCCTGCAATGAAGTCACCTTGTTGGTTATGTCCTCACACTGAATCTTCAGCTGGGCCGTCTCACTGTCAACAAGATAATTTTTGTTTATAATCATACACCAATAAGTCTGCTGCGAAATGTCTTATAAAAAAAATAATAAATTCAAATATGAGTGAAATAAGGCAGAAATTTCTAAAATTATGATGTAAAAAGTTTATTTGTCAGTTTTAAAAAAGTTGCCTTACCGTTCAATCTCTCCAAGTTTATTTTCTTCGGCTTCCAGAACTAAAAAAGAAAATTATAATAAAGATTGTTAAGGACAAAGTATGGTATTTTTTAAAAATAAGATGCATTCGCTGTCTCTTTTTCCATTAATTGTGTAGCCCGTATAACTCAATAAAGTGGTTTATCAATAATAGTTTTAAAAAAAGATAAAATAAGCAGCTAATTTTTTTTTTTGTTGCAAAATTCCTATCATGAATAGGTATGAATCTATCAAAATCCTACAAAATGGTGTGGTATGAATCTATCAAAATCCTACAAGATGGTGTGGTATGAATCTATCAAAATCCTACAAGATGGTGTGGTATGAATCTATCAAAATCCTACAAGATGGTGTGGTATGAATCTATCAAAATCCTACAAGATGGTGTGGTATGAATCTATCAAAATCCTACAAAATGGTGTGGTATGAATCTATCAAAATCCTACAAGATGGTGTGGTATGAATCTATCAAAATCCTACAAGATGGTGTGGTATGAATCTATTAAAATCCTACAAGATGGTGTGGTATGAATCTATCAAAATCCAACAAGATGGTGTGGTGTGAATCTATCAAAATCCTACAAGATGGTGTGGTGTGAATCTATCAATATCCTACAAGATGGTGTGGTGTGAATCTATTAAAATCCTACAAGATGGTGTGGTGTGAATCCATCAAAATCCTACAAGATGGTGTGGCATGAATCCATCAAAATCCTAAAAGATGGTGTGGCATGAATCCATCCATATCCTGAAATTAATTTCAGTATTTACCTTTTTGTTGTGATGTCAGCACATCCACCTCTTGTAAACCTGAAATCATGTTCATATAAAAACTAAATCAAATTTTCCCATTTATATTTGAGCATTTTTGTTTATGACAATGGGGTGTCTCTAAATTAAGGTGGTCCATGGGTCAAAAAAAAATTTTCTATGTCTCTTGAATTAAAATTTTTTTTTTTAGTACATACTAACTATACACCAATAGAAAGACAAAAAAACTTAGTAGTTTATTTTAAAAAAATTTTTTTTGACTTTTATTGCAAAAAATATAAAATTGTATACCAATATTGACCGTTACTCAAAATGTATCAACACCAAAAGGTTTCTCAATATCATAATGAAACTTTGCACACTCATTAATAATACAGTTGTTAAAAAAATTACACCCAGCTTACTGCATTAAAATGATTGGAACATCTACAAATGACATATATGTGGGGTCACATAAATTTTTGGCAAAATACAGGGGGTAGCATATGTAAAAAAATTATTTAAAAAGTTCTGCTGGACAGATCTAAAAGAAGAAGGTGTCACTATGTAGATAATATCAATGGTAAGAGGCATGGAAAGTTTAAAGCCTGTACCTATAAAACTTTGCCTCCTGATACATTTGGCATACCTAAAAAATCTGAAAAACATGAAGTTGAGAAAATCGAAGAAGAAGTTTAAAAATGTTTGTTCTTTTAATTTAAGACTACTTGAACAATACAGGGTGCATATATCATGTACATGTACCATTCATAAATGAAAAAACAATATAAAAACACAGATATAAAAGATAGAAAATTAATAGTCGTGTTTTCAAAATATCAACCCCCGACCCAAAAAATTATATAATAATAATAAAAAAATTATATAAAAATTTCTCTTGAACAGATCTTATGGAAGGAGGTGTTATTGTGTAGATAATATCAATGGTAAGAAGCATGGAAAGTTTGAAGCCTGTATCTGTAATACTTTTCTTCCTGATACATTTCGCATTCCTGAAAAATCTGAAAAACGCAAAGTTGAGAAAAACAAAAAAGAATTTTTTTTTAAATTAAAGACTACTTGAACAATACAGGATGCATATACCATGGACATGAACCATTCACGAATGAAAAAACAATATAAAAACACAGGTATAAAAAGATTTAAAATTAACAAAGCCGTGTTTTCAAAATGTCAACCTGCGTCCCAAATAAAAATATTATAATAAACAAAAAATAATTTTGAAAGTTCTATTGGACTGATCTTATAGTAGGAGGTGTTATTATGTAGATAATACCAATGGTAATAAGCATGGAAATTTTGAAGCCTGTAACCATAATACTTTTCCCCGTGATGCATTTGGCATACTTGAAAAATCTGAAAAACGCAAAGTTGAGAAAACCAAAATAATATATTTTTTAAAATCAAAGACTACTTGAACAATATAGGATTCTTATACCATGTGCATATACTATTCATAAATGAAAAATACAATATAAAAACACAGATATAAAATTAATAAAGCCATGTTTTTAAAACCAACCCCTTTTCGTAAATAATATTATGATAATAATATAGAAAATTCTGGAATCATGTGAGGTACGGTATGCAGATATAACACTTTCCCTCCTGAGTGAGCGTACTCCCATCATAGGACACATCAATGTCTACTACCTCTGCAAGTTATCCTTGTAGTTTGGTAGTGATTGATGCAGGGTGATAGTGTAGCATTCTGGTCAAATGTCTTTTGGTGAATGTTTGGTACATTGATTATTTGAAAAAACTTCCCCATACCAGCAAGCCCCAATCCAGTCACTAATGATGCTGCCACAGCTCTTTTGTTGACAACAGTTTTGCCAGTGCATAAAACTGATGTATAAGAAGATGAGATGACAAAGTCACATATATTACAAACCACCTCTAAGAATAATGCAAGTCCAGAACGTTTCTTGTCGTCGCTGCGGAGAATAAAGTGTCCCTCTCTGCATTCAGGGCATGTAAACTTTAAAAAAAGTGGCTGGAGGGCATCTACCTGAATGATGGATGAGGCAGAGAGGCCTAAGGTGTGCTGACATTCAAAAGCATGAAGTTTGGTTTTTGACGCAGATGATGCCACAGAATCTTCACATCTAGAAGCGGGTGGTGGAGCTGGCGACGAAGCTGGTGGTGGAGCTGGCGACGAAGCGGGTGGTGGAGCTGGCGACAAAGCTGGTGGTGGAGCTGGCGACGAAGCTGGTGGTGGAGCTGGTGACGAAGCTGGTGGTGGAGCTGGCGACGAAGCTGGTGGTGGAGCTGGCGACGAAGCTGGTGGTGAAGCGGGCGACGAAGCTGGTTGTGGAGCTGGTTACGAAGCTGGTGGTGATGTGTGGCCCCTCTTCTGTTTTTCCTGTTCCACTAGTCTCATCATCTGCATTTTCTTGGACTTCTTGGACATGGGTGCCATTATTTTCTATTTAGAACAAAAAAAATTATTATTTATTAGTAGTATTACTAGCATTATAAAAAATAGCATAGGCTTAGGCATTGGTAATACTGGTAAATGTTGTGGAACAAAACACTAAAAAATGGTATATTCGTCAATTTCTATTATTATTTAAAATAAAAAAATAAAAGGGAAACCTTGGCTTATTCCATCCATTCGTTGAAATTCATTTTGATTTATATTATTACCGGTATAACACTAAATAAATGACTGAAATGTTGTCATTGACAACGCAATAAATCAATAAAATTTTAAAACATAAAAACCTAATTTGTCACTCACGTGTATGGACACAAAGGTAATGAACGATAATATTGAACTAGTAGTTATATTAAAATACAATTATCTATCTCAATTTCGTATAATTAGGCATAAAGAACCTTTATTTCTAATCAAAAGCGTACACATGTGCGTTACTCCGTTACTGGCGTAACCGTTAGTAATTATTATTATATGTAGTAAGCCTACTGTACTACTATCTGACTAAACCTAGCTCAAAATTCGCTGGAACACCTAAAAATATTTATTATACATTACATTATACAATAATAAGTTCAACTTACCTTTTCAAAGCAAGAAAATAAGTTCAAATTTGAATTTATTTGACGATAGCAAAAGTAAGGTCGATCGATGGAAACGGGTAACGCTAACTGCACGGAATGATCCGAAGTGAAAAAAATGGGAGTCGGGCAATGCATTGTGGGATAGATTTGTTCAACTACGTCAAATCTAAATTTAGCCGACCAATGATAATTGGTGTTATCTGAAAAATTTAAATCTCGACCAATGAGAAAATTTGTTTGAACGAAAAATGATTCAAAATGTGTAGGGTTTGCAGAACAAAGAGAATCCGCCAGGCTTATTTCTGGACCTTTTAGTGGGCGATACCATTACCGAGTAGATAGGCTAAGCTTTCGATCGATACCAAATATGTCTACATTGCGTTGTAATTATATTATAAAAGCGAAGGGGCGCGTCAGGGGTTTACAGAGCCTGAATTTTGCCCCCGAGGTCAAAATTTGCTCTTACCATCCTACTTTTAATTACATTTTTAACAACTTTAAATTATTTTTTTATGAAAATAGTAAAAACCAAAATGTTCCTAAGATGTTTATCTAGTAAAATTCACCAAAATCTCATTTTTGATAAAAATTATATAAATATCGATATTTTCCCCCGTGGACCACCTTAAAACATAGAGGTTATGTCCAACTGATGCCACACACACTTTCTTTTTGTTGTTATGCAGTGGAAAATCCTTAGCAAATCAGGTTTATTAACAATCTCAGATCCCACAATGTCCAGCCCCAAACATAATAAGTCTTTCTCTTATTTAAGGTCCTACATTGTGCAATCCTAAATATATTTGATGCCTCATCGTTAATTTAGATGGACCAAGTCCCCCCCCCTCCCCAATTCAAGTCCATTTATTATTTCAGATCCACAATATCCAGGGCATGAGGTCTTTCAGGTTTAACACCAAATCGGTCACCAGCCAGTATTTGTGGTATTGACATTAAAATAAGTTAGTGGACTCACACTGATCAATGTCACCCATTAGATCCATCAATTTCTCTGTGTCTTTTAAAACTTCTCCTACCTCCCGACTCAGACCTTCCTGTGCAGCCTGGCCACAAATGAAATAAGGAAAGTGCATGCAATGAAAATATAATGAAAGAATGAGTTTGTTTTAGCTGCCATTTGTTTGATAATTAATTTCCTTCTTTTTAAAATAAAACAAATACAACCAGGGATTTTGAAACTAATGACATATTCCGTATATTTACTCATTAATGCAAGAAATTTAATGTAATTTTTTTTTTTTACTTTAAGTTAATGAATTGCATTTAAGTGCTCATTTAACATTTACATTTAAAACTTAGCAACAAGAAAAATGTCTGAATGCCCTCCCTTTTGCTGACTACTTCTTTTAATTGAAGACAGCTTCTTTAAAATCTGATTTTTGTAATCAAATTTTAAAATGGTTCATTGAAGAATGATGAACACTAACTTTGATTCAATCATTAATGTTAATCATTTATGTTAAATATGCTAGTCCTATTTAACCAGATTACTGTAATGCAAGTGTTGTGAATTTTAATCAAGCAAAATAAATATTGTCCGTCTCGACAAAAAGTTATTGAGTTTACTGTTTTATGACCTTTTGTTTCGCCGATACGTGAGAAAAAGCTGTGTAATGGAACAAGATTAACAGATCCCCATTATAAATGGACTATGACATTTTAGGGCCTTTTTCAATCAAAAAAGAAAGGGGTTAGGATTATACATGGATTGCGTTATAGGCTGAAACATACAGTACTTAGTATTATGCATAGTATTAAGCGATCAATGGTGAGCTTTTTGAAATATTGGAAGTTCAGCTTTTTTTAACATTAAATCCATGTAAATGACTGCTCACCTCCCTTGCACTGGTGTACTTTTGTAAATGGTCAGCTTTGTGTCTCTTCCACTTGGCACGGGCAGAAATCCTGCAGGCATTAGCTGTTTCTTGGGCTTTAAGTTTCAACGAAGCAGGCTTAAAAAAAAAAATATTTGGGACATGTTGAAGCATGAATTACAGGACTACAAGGATGTTGTGAAAGTCTGAAAGCTTGCATTGTGGCCACAAGGGTGCACCGGAGAATACTTTAATATCTATCAAGATCACATATGGAGTAAAAAGATAACAACATAGTTGATTCTTTCAAGTTAAGGTGAACCCATATCCAAAACTTATTTGATCAGGTGACTTAACTTTCTTCAAGTAATTAGATAATTTTTTTAATGAAAGCTCCTGCATAACATAAAATGAACAAACAAATAAAGACTGTTTTTCAAAGTCAATCCTATTTATACTGAATTTTTTTTTCCCCCAAGTATTTATTGAAAAGAATATTGGATACCCATGTGGTACAAATGTGGCTTCCGGTACAAATGGGAAATTTAATCTCTTCTAATCATTCAAGAAGTCATCACCAGAAGATAGAACTCAACTAATTAAAAAATGCATTCAAAGGAAAAAGTGTTGGCTTACATCGACGCCATCTCTTTTTGCTTGGATGACTGCTTGAAGTGTGGCAGGAAGTTGATGAGAAAAAGCATAAAGCATTGTTTCACAAGCCTGTTTGGACCTGATTTATATTTTTTTTTTAAAAAAAGAGACGTAAAGGAGCTGGATAAAAATAATGTAAATCTAAATATTGGACCAAATGTCTGTCACAGCATAACTATAAATGTTGAAAAGTCTGTAATCTCTGCTGATAGTCAAATTAATTCTTTAATCTCATAAGTAGGAACCAGACATATTTAAAGATAAACATAATAATATATGTATACATGTGTATCATCTATCTGTCGTCTGTCTGTCTGTCTCTATCTATCTATCTATATATGTGTCTGTGTATATTTATATATATATATATATATATATATATAAATATTATTATTATTTGAAAACAAACTAAACTCACCTGCTGACTGTTAAAGTTAATTCTTCAATAAAATGCTCTAAAGTCTTTGTTTTTGGCACATGTACTAGTTTAGCCATCAGCTTTTCCTCAACTGTTGAAAGTGGAATCGGCTGGGGGGGGAAGAAGAAAAAAGCAATATGTGCTTGAGATTAATTAAGTGGTCAGAAGTTTTAAACTATAATCAATATGGCCCACTCAATAAATCATTTACACCACTTGAAACTGTTTGTGAATAACAACTGATTCTTGGAGGGGGTGGCTATGTTGTTTACAAAACAAAAAGTCATAATTTATTTCACAAAGGTAACATATACAACTTGTTGGCGCCATTTCAATACTAATAAAAACAAAACAATTTCGTGAAAATAAATCAACGTTTGAAAAGGGAGTAAGACAAAATTTTAAGAATTACTTTTCCAAAAGTCATTCATCAAAGACGACACCCCCCCCCCCCCCCTTTTCTCTGAGTTAAAATAAGCAGAGATGAGTGGTGGTGTGAGAATTTGTTTTTTTCATTTTTACAGGGGGTGGGTGCTGATGAGCATTTTTTTTCTTCCCCACTGTCAAACACATTCACTTAACTACCTTCACTGATGCTTGTTTGATGCGAACATCACCTCCAAACTCCAGACCCAGCTCTTCCATGAGATCAGAGAATGTAACTGGTTTCTGTAGAAAAAAAATAAATTATTTAGACTTCCGACCTTTGACACTTCATGCACAGTGAGCTAATATAAAAGCTATTTTTTAAAAAAAAACATGCTAGAAAACAAGAATGTCAGTGATCCTTCACATGAAATGCACATACCAATTAACACAAAAAAAATAATTTTTTTAACTTCATAAGTGGAGAGAAAAAAAAGAATGAGTTGCGTCTGATAATATTGGGGGGAGGGGGGGGGGGGGGGGTGGAATTTGTGGCTAATGTGTTTGCTTCTTTTAATTAATGAATGATAACCAAAGGGATGTACAAATACTAGGAGATTAGACAGTTCAAAATGTCTAGACTGTCAAATAAATAAACCCCTGTGATGAATCTGACATGTTTTTTACTTTTCTGCTCTTTAACTTGTCAGTAGCAAACCTGTTTACCCTCAAACTCCTAAAATCGTACAATATCATCTCAAAATTGTAAGATACAGTATCTTAATAGTAAATAAATAAACATACGGTATATATAATTTATAAAATAATTACTCGCATCAAGTGGAATTGAGTTATTAATTGGAAAACCCGGTCTCTTAAAATCGTAGTCTTAACAGGTCTTGGCGTACAATCATAAAAGACATCACAAAAATCGTACATTGTAAGCCAAAATTGTTAGAGTAAACAGGTCTGCCATTGCTCACAAAATTAAGGGGTATTTTGCTATGCTTTAAATGTATTGATGGTTTTCTTTCTGCACTGTCTTTCTTCATGCATCAGAATCAAAGCCCTAACAGAAACCCCGGGGTCATGAATATGCGGAATCAAACTCAAACTCATTCTTGCTTTTTTTTTTTATGTTTTAATCCCAATAACAAAAAAGTGTTTAAAAAAAAAAAAAAAATAGGGATAAAAGAAATGATTATTGAAATATTCCTGCATTTGATATATGTTAAAGCAGCTGGTTTTAACTATATATCATTGTAAGACATAAGTAATACATGACATACCGGGACAGTTGTTTGGTGACCTTGCTCAACCATCTTGCTTGAAAGATTTTCTCCTGAAAAAGGAAGAGGGAAAAAAAACTTTCTGAAGTGTACTTACAGTTCATCAAATAAAATGAATGAGGCAAATAGTTTCTAATACGTATAGCAATTTCTTATTTGAAAACACTGACTAATTTTTTATCCTTTAGGGTAGGGGCCAGCAAACTCTTTTTGACTAAAGCCGAAAGATAAGATAAAGTTCTTTGATACAAATAAATGGAAATGTGTTTTGAAACAATGTACATATTCCACTTCAGCACATAGATAAATACTCCTACAAATTTCATCTGGCTCTGGGGGCCAGAGGGATTGTGTAAAATACAAGGTGGCCTCCATGTATGATCCCAAATGTTTAGTTTTATTTTTTTAAAAGCATATTTAAAAAATGTAAAAGACACTTGTTTTCTTGTCAAAATGCAACATGAAGCAATAAATTGGTGTTTTTATGACATTATCTTAAATGAGACTCAAAAAAAAAATGTTTATGTGATGTGAAAAAAACAAAAACTTTAAATTGCGGCGTAAATCCTCTTTTTCACATCAGTGAGAAATATGAAACGGGTTCTTTTCTGACACAATGCATTTTTATTTTGAGGCTTAAAGTTAGTATTTTCATCAAAATTGTTGACTAGTGCTCATCATATTTTGAAAATGTCTTCTCACACAAGTTCAGCACCCCCCTGCAAATTACAGTGCCCTTTAAATTTTGAAAATAATAGACTTATTTTATTTATTGAATTTATCAGGTAACTGTAGAACTTACAAAATAAACTTGTGATTTATTCCATGAATGAAAATGTTATAGAATTTTATTTTTTTAAAATGTGTATTATAAGTTACAAGCTAATGCCTCCTCTGTCCTTATAATCCAATTTCTTGCACTCCCTGAAATGCCACCTCGCTCCATGACCCCCAGGCTTGGAAACCCTGCATCAGGGCATCTAAGAAGGACTGTTTCAATTTCATATTATAGAAACAGAAAGTATTAATTAAGTAAATTAGGCCATATCTACCTCGAGTCTTTGACAATTCTGTTTCACTATCGGCATCTTCTGCAAGTTCAGGCATGGTTTGGTTATTTATCATCTCCAAGGAGTCACACTGTGACAGGTCCAACTGGCCTTTGTCCGGAACTTCAAATGGATCCCAAATGTCCGGTAAAGGAGACAGAGCCAGTACGGAGGAGCCAGATTTTTTCAAACATTTCTCCGGGCTCTCATGCTGGCTAAATGAAACCATAGAGCTCCCAGTTAAGCTGCTGACAGAATGGCTCACCGGATATGGCGGACAAATTAAGCTATTGTGAGATTTGCCTGTGATATCTAACTTAGTTGTCATGCTGTTGTTTTCTGAAAGCATCTCCCCTCCTAAAGACATAGCCTCATTTTCTACTTGTGGATTACAGCCACTGGGGTTAGCTGTTTTATAGAGACGCTCAGAACAACTAGGTTGGGTTGGGATTCTGGGCTGAAGCAACAGATTAAAGTTACAGCTTTTACGTTTTTGAAGTGGAGCACTGGATCCGGAAGCTGAAGATCTTGTCAACATCAAGGGGAACTGCAAGTCTTTCAACAAAGATCTGGTTAGATCTTGCCGTAGTGTTGCCTTTTGTTGGTCCTGGCTATACTTTTCAGGACACGTTTCAGCCGCGGGCCGTGACGTCTCATGATTAGGCTTGGGATCACAGTCTGCAGTGGGGACACTGTTGAACTGAACAGATATTGAAGCTTCCCTGTCATGTTGGCTCTGATAAGTGCTTGGGACTGAAGCCATTTGCTTAGGAAACGTTAAGCTTTGATCCAAGGCTGCTTTACCATTTGGTGTAACACCAACCTCCTTTTTAGGTTTTTTACAAGCAGGATCATCGCTCGGGGACTCTTGGGAACTTCTTTTAAAGCAGTATTCTGCAGCTTTACCTGAGTTCTTTGTCCCATCTCTGTCATTACCAAGAGTGACTGAGTTCTTTTTTCCATCTCTGTCATTACCAACAGTGACTGGGTTTTTCTGACTCATTGCTGGTCCGCTGGCCATCTGCCACCTGGGAACAAAACTGTCAGCATGAGGGCTGTTAATATATTGGCCTGCACTGCTGCTAGGGTTCTGCGTCACCTGGGGGCCAGCTAAATGTTGCGACTGATAAAATTCCATGATGGGCTCTTGGTGTTTCTGTGATTCCTTTGAAGTTGATTTGTTGCCTTCTAAGACTTTAACATCCTTAGATACTATAGCATCAGTAGACTTAATATCCCGAGCAATGGGCTGTAGACTGTGGCCCATGTGAATTGTCTTTGTACACATGCTGGTGATTTCCATGTCTCCGCCATACCCCATGTACACTGTTTGACTGTTCAACATTTTCTCATCAGTCAATTCTCTTTCCTGTAAACAATTTGAGTTATTTTTGCCTTGAGAGTTGTCTGTTAGATCGTGTCTCATGTGAATTGTCTTTGTACAAACATTGGTAAACTCCATGTCTTCACCATCCTTCATATACACTGTTTGACTTTTCAACATTTTCTCACCAGCCAACTTATTTTCCTGTAAACCTATGGAGGAGATATTTTGGCTTCGAGAGTTGTCTGTTAGATTGTGTCCCACGTGAATATTTTTTGTACAAACATTGGTAAACTCCATGTCTTCACCATCCTTCATATACACTGTTGGACTGTTCAACATTTTCTCACCAGCCAACTTATTTTCCTGTAAACCTATGGAGGAGATATTTTGGCTTTGAGAGTTGTCTGTTAGATTGTGTCCCACGTGAATTGTTTTTGTACAAACATTGGTAAACTCCATGTCTTCACCATCCTTCATATACACTGTTTGACTGTTCAACATTTTCTCACCAGCCAACTTATTTTCCTGTAAACCTATGGAGGAGATATTTTGGCTTTGAGAGTTGTCTGTTAGATTGTGTCCCACGTGAATAGATTTTGTACAAACATTGGTAAACTCCATGTCTTCACCATCCTTCATATACACTGTTTGACTGTTCAACATTTTCTCACCAGCCAACTTATTTTCCTGTAAACCTATGGAGGAGATATTTTGGCTTTGAGAGTTGTCTGTTAGATTGTGTCCCACGTGAATAGATTTTGTACAAACATTGGTAAACTCCATGTCTTCACCATCCTTCATATACACTGTTTGACTGTTCAACATTTTCTCACCAGCCAACTTATTTTCCTGTAAACCTATGGAGGAGATATTTTGGCTTTGAGAGTTGTCTGTTAGATTGTGTCCCACGTGAATAGATTTTGTACAAACATTGGTAAACTCCATGTCTTCACCATCCTTCATATACACTGTTTGACTGTTCAACATTTTCTCACCAGCCAACTTATTTTCCTGTAAACCTATGGAAGAGATATTTTGGCTTTGAGAGTTGTCCATTAAACTGTGTCCCACTTGAATTGTTTTTGTACAAAAGCTGGTAAGTGACATGTCTTCACCATCTGTCATGTACACTGTTTGACCTTTCAACTGGTCAGTTGCTATACTCTTATGACTTGAAAAATTGTCTATTAGATGTGGTACATTGGGTCCCAAATGAATTGATTTTGTACTAACACTGATCAACTCTATGTCTTCACCATCCTTCATATACACTGTTTGACTGTTCAACATTTTCTCACCAGCCAACTTATTTTCCTGTAAACCTATGGAGGAGATATTTTGGCTTTGAGAGTTGTCTGTTAGATTGTGTCCCATGTGAATAGTTTTTGTACAAACATTGGTAAACTCCATGTCTTCACCATCTGCCATGTACAGTGTTTGACTGTTCAACATGTCTCTTTCCTGCCAACCGAGAGAGTTGTTTTTGTTTAGAGGGTCATCTCTTAGACTGGGTCCCACATGGATTGTTTTTGTAAAAACGCTGGTTAGCTCCATGTCGCCACCATCTACCATGTACACTGTTTGACCATCAGACTGGTCTGTTTTATCATTAGATGGTTTACCCATCTGGAGGAGAGCCCATGTGTTTTGTAAATGGTCCTTCAGGGGTGGGAGATCTGGTTCTAGGTGAATGGTTCTGGTGCAGATAGTGGTGAGTTCCATATCACCCCCATCTTCCATGTATAATGTTTTCCCCTCTAAATTCTCTACCGCCCCAGCTTCGATGGGCTCACTTTTCATTGAGAAAGCCCCTGTTGCAGGATGAGGTTGACTGGGTCCCATGAGAATAGTCTTTGTACAAGAACTGGTAAGTTCCATATCTGAGTTAGACCCAAGTGTTTCTCTAATGTTGCTCTTGTTTTGAAAAAGTTTATAGCCTGCTTGTTTTATTCCCTCATCCAATTCTGCCATGTCTTTCCTTGAAGGATCTCCTGAATGAACACCAGAACGGCATGAAGTGTCCACCACAGATTCTTTAAAAGACTGGCCAGGAAATGGAATCACTGGAATATTTTCCTTATCAATAAGACATTCAGTTTCTAGTTCATTTTTGAGCCTGTCAAGCTTCATGTAAACTTGGTGTAGATGTGATGGCACAAGGGTGCCGTAAAACTTGTTACCAGCCACGAGGTCTGGATCAGCTAGGGAAACATTTCTTGAAAGGACTGACATTTCCTCGATAGGCGTCAGCATGCCACGCCTAGTGATGTCATTCAACGCTTTCCTCTTGCTGTCTTCTGAAAAGACACCAGTCATCTCCATGTCTTCACAGTCATCGTAAAGTTTCACCTCAGTTTGTGGTTTCTCTTTGACAACCGCCCCTTGATTGGATGAAGCCTGGCCTGATTTCCCTAACTTGAAAAGGTCATCCAATAACTTAGGATAACGCTTGATGAAAACTCCATCACAGAAATCATTAGAAAATGACGGCCTGCGATGGAAGCCCGGTTTGCTCTGTTGCCTCCCATCCATTTGTGAAGCTGAAAGGCCGTCGCCCTCGGCAGCCAAGGCGAATGAACCTTCGGGAAGCTGGGAAATGTTGGCTGTGATGTCCATGCCACATGCCGAGTCATCCATGTTGCTGAACACAACAGTCTGATTCAATCTGTTTTCATTTACGAAGGCTGCCATGGCTCTGTCAGTAGCAATGTTTTCACTGGGGGAAAAAAAAAGTTGAAAAGAAAGTTTACTTATGTCCAACAAATTTTACAATTAATTTCAAGTGTTTATTTTGCACTCATTTGAGTGACTCAAAGTTTAAATTACATAAAAAAACAAGATGTTTTCAGTAAAATTGTATCTTTTTTGTGGTCGTCACTAATAAAATATCTATTTTTTTAAATCTGGACAATTTTATATAGTTGACAAGGCTGCTTCTTTGACCATTTAAAAAAGTTATTATAATTTTTTTTTTTTTAAATAGTGACGCCTATTAAAAAAATATATCATTTTTTTTTTTTAAAATAGATATTTTTAATAGTCGTCACTATTAAAAATATCTATTTTTTTTAATCTGGACAATTTTATATAGTTGACAAGGCTGCTTCTTTGATCATTTTAAAAAAATTATGATAATAATGAAATGATTGATAAGAATTCAAAAAGACTCAAATTTACCGGTGAGTCCAAAGCATACAGGTAAAATTTCATGTTTGTTTAATCACCTGTCATGTATGAGAGTATTGAGAGCCTCCACCATCATCCTTGGCTGATTTTCTGGAGAGGCGGCCAAGAACTCCTCCGTCAGACTTGTATTTGGAGAAATCTCAAATCCTCTTTGGCTTGTAGAAGCTGAACAGCGCTGTAAAACTTCCCCTGAATTCTGCAAAGAAGAGAACGACAGTTATTTTAGTCAGTCAAAGGTGGTTTTAAAACTCTTAAATAATTGAAAGCTTAAATAAATAAATTAATTTATGATTTCTTTATCCGGATATTACACCAGACATATTTGCAATTATAAAAATAAAAGAGTTGGAAATTGCGGCCCAAGAGGCTCAACCTAAAAACCTTGCAGATTTACTGTGGGTGTTTAAAGAAAAGCTTAGCAGTCACTTTGCCAGTATTGAAAGTGTAGTAACTAACTCCAGGTTCACCTACCGCATCTTCTCTTGAAGATGATTCATCGTTGTTGCTTCCATTAAATTCATGGCACTCAAATTCCCTGATGAAGGGGAAAAAAACAAACAAAAAAAACCAGGTAAATTTAAAGCTAAACTCATCAGACTATCAACA
This sequence comes from Omphiscola glabra, assembly GCA_964017045.1. NCBI lineage: Eukaryota > Metazoa > Mollusca > Gastropoda > Lymnaeidae > Omphiscola > Omphiscola glabra. The sequence continues at coordinate 8,876,060 of OZ024807.1, read as the reverse complement.
AAGAAAATGTAGGAATAATGTGATTTAAAGTTGGAATAGCTAGTCAAGCAAATATTAAAAATGATCACAGCAACAACAAT
>OZ024807.1:7443480-7478480 GCA_964017045.1 Omphiscola glabra | reverse complement strand
TGCTGATATTTTGTCCAGAAATAAATTTTTACTGCACATAAATTATGTAATTGTTTATAAGCTGTTAAGAAGATTTTGTATAATATTTTGAAAGGAAGAATTGTATTTTCTTTTACTTGTTTAATGGAAAAAAAAAAATTTTTTTTGGTGGAAAAATTAATATTTTTTTAAAGAGAGGAGGTGTTATGTAAGTGACGTGTTTGCTCCATTCCTTCCACGTGCTGTGAACTCTGTTTGACCCACTTAGGTGTACGGCGCTATTCTTATGGTATGGGTAGCTAAAAAAATAGTCTCCCTTTGACCGAGGCTAAAATTAAATCTATGGCCTGTTTCATAATTCTAATATTGTAGAAGATTGGAGAAAAAGCCAGAAGCGAGTACAATGCGTAAGGCGGTTCGAGAGACATCAGTAGAAAACGACTATAAAAAGGTTGATAGATTGAATGAGAGGAGGCAGATCATTTAGCACGAGACTCTATCGTGTATATTAATTTAACTACGAGACAGCGCTTTGTTTAGTGTGTGTGTAGATTTCTTTGTACTGTTAGTCAATGGTTTAATTATATTTCCTTAGATTTTGTAATTTATTATAATTAACACATGAAAACCTATTAATTGTAATCAGCCCTGGTTTGAGTGTCGTATTCTTTGTTATTGTATTTATTATTTGGTATCGTCTTTTATTATATTCTGTTTTAGAACGAGACATAACTTAAATAAGAGATTTAATTCTCCATATTGATAACAGTCCGTACCAATATAGTCTCACAAGAGTTTGATAAAAGATGATATTTTGCCGTCACGGCCTATTCACGTATCCTCTAGGGATATATGGTTTTGTAAACATTTATTTGACACTGACATGTTTATAATATTTCAGCTGAAATAGAGAGCAGATTGCAAGCTCTGATGCAGTCTACTGAAGCAGAAATTCGGAAAATTAAGGAAGAGGCCAAAGCTAGCAATGCAAAAATTAAAGAGCTGCAAGATGCTCGCCAAGAAGATGCCAGGGCTCACGATGAAAAAATAAAAAAGCTCGAGGAGTCTCAGCAAAAAATGTTGTCGATACTCCAGTCAATGGTAAAAACGTCTTTCTCTTAATATGTCACCATTTCCACCCTTCATATTATAGTTAAATTGATGTTTCTGTTATGTGTGCGACCGGTACTGTATGTAATGTAAAAATACAATGAGTTCACGTTTACAATGACATAAAATCTACATACAACGTAGCACTGTCTAGTATTAAATAATGACACACTGCACGTCTCGTGATAAAGGAAAGGAATACCTCTCATTCAGTCGTTCAGCCTTTTTATACTCTATTACAGATGATCATTCTCGAAATAGATTACACAGTCTCACTGCTTCCCGCATTCTCTAGATCATTCCACAATATTCGAATGAAACGGACGATAATAAGCGTAAACGTAAACAAGGTTACATTTTGCTAGCCACACCCAAAACGGCCTCGATTGTAAGAGGTCATGCACGTGGAAAGCGGGTAAAGCGGGCATCAAAACACGTCTCCTTTATAACACCAACTAATAAACACCCTTGCATCTCCGTAATTCTGATAAGTTCAGCACCAGAATTTAAAATACATCCTCTCTCGCCGTAGAAGTTAATTCATTTGCAAATAACAATCCGACTTTCCCATTCCAAGCTTTCTTCTTTTTTTTGCAGCTCCAACTACAGTGAGCTTGTTTTATGGCCATTCACTTAATGTGAATTAATTTGTCCTTTAGCCAAAGAACTTCAGCTTTTTAAAAAAAAATGAAATTTACAACAGAAAAGAAACTAAACAAAAGTTCAGTCCGGGGACGTAGATAAGAATTGGTTGAGCGGTGTATAAAGTTTCTACCCTTGACTACAAAAATCCTAAGTCAATATAATACAAATCAAACATAGACCATGTAGAGCGGGTGTCCGCAACCTGCGGCACGCGTGACAGACTCGGCGATTTCCTTTGGCACGCCGAAGAACATAAAATAATCATAAAAGGACCAAAAAAATATGCCTTAAATGATATAAATATAAGTCATTGGCACGCTGAATGAATTAGAAGTCTTACTTTGACATACAACAAAACAAAATATTACCCAATCCCTGATCTAGAGCATGTTGTATTTTTAAACGGGAAAACAATTTGTTCTCGTATCCAACCTCTATAGAAAAAATAAAATTCATCTCATATTAACAAAATTACGCCCCCAAAAATGTCCCGCCCTAGACGCACTCCCTTTCATTTCCCAATACAGCTTTCCTTGCATTTAACGCTTCTGAAATGCAATAAAACTCATTTCTAGTATTGAACGTGACCTTATAATACGTTGGCATGATCACAAAATGTAATGATTCATTTTGTTCTAGTCTCAGGGCCCCAATAACCCAGGACCTCAGCAACCTACACCTGATGACTGCAGTCCACAAGTTCCCAAAACTGCATCATCTCCAGCGTCTTCAAAAGAACCTTCCATTCAACCAACTAAGCCTAATGTAAGTCTCCTTGGTGAAAGCGATAAAAAAAAGACAGAACTTATAACTTGACTCGCATTTTCAGCTTACTGTAAGCGTCGCTTTTTCTTTAATATAGCCATAACAGCATGTATTAAATGTGTTCTAGATTCAAGATCCCAAGTCTCGGCAACAGCCTTCAACTGGACCTAGCAATCAAAACGCTGAACCTAAAGTAAGCTACCCCGGAGAAACGCTCAATAAAATAATGGAAATATAAATGGGGGGAGGGGGTAAAGGTGAGTGGGGTTGGGGTAAAATTAATTCCTTTGCTGGCGAAACAAAGGGATGGCCCTCTAATGGATCAACAGTGAAGATAAAATTTTCCCCTTATGGTTAAAAATGTATTTATTGTTTTCTATAGAATATTCCTAAAAATTATTACTTGAACCAGGAAATGAGCAACAAAATGCACCAAGCAAAACCCTATAATCCAGCAGTGGATTCGACACTTACAAACATGTTTATAATTAAATAGATTGTTCTCAAATCACAACGCAAACGACTCACACTAAAAGACCAAACTCGTGTGATATTCCTAGAACCGCGAATGTTTTTACGTCCTTTATTTTAACTTCGCCTTTGTTCGTGTGTTTCTTTCATTCTATCTGGGAGTATGGCAAAATCTTCTGACACCTACTTCACCCACTTCCCACTCGGCGCATAGTCTCGTTGCCGATGACAACACATTTCTGACAAATTTTCAGCTCCCTCCCCCACCCATTACCTCCAAAAATCTGTTTATTCTGTTTTTCCTAATGGACGAGGAAGGACATATGATGCAAATGAATTCGCCAAATAAAATTCCCGCTACGTGAGCTAAATGAGATCCTTTTTTTAAAATATCGCCAGTGCATTTGGTGATTTTGTTTTTCTGAAATAGTTGGTGAAATAAATGAACGGTGTAAAAGTGGGGGGAATAATAGAACATTGATATAGTTCAGAGGCGTGACTAACATGTGCGGTTGCGAGCCTTGGGAGGGGGGCACTAATTTGGGATTCTTATGCGGCGTGTTACTTGAATTCAAGTTTTGTCACATTTTTCTGCCCCCACCCTCCATTGCTCAATATTACATGCTATAAATGATTTACACGAAAAACTTTATTTTTAAGGGTTGTGAAATTAACTGCTGAGAAGCATACAAATATATTTCGAGCATTTAACGTCACCCTTAAATTTATTAACATAATAACATGAGCTTACAATACATTGACTTAATCACAAGCTGTAATGATTCATTCTGTTCTAGTCTCAAGGTCCCACTAATCAAGGTCCTCAACAGTCTAAAACGGATGCCTCCGATCCACGAGTTACCAAAACCCCACGAGCTCCATTGCCTATCATTCCGATACCTGAGCCTGACGTAAGATCTCGGGGGGGGGGGGGAGGGGGGAAAGCCTATTAAAGAATTAGTAATGTCAAATTTATAAGCTCACGAGAAATGTTGTACATCTTTAAATCATTTATATGTACAATTTAATATTACGTCGCCTTACCAATATCAAAAAATATCACACCAGGTAAGAAATGAGTTGATATTTTGAATTTCTTGCCATGATAACAAGACTTACTGATCAAATTTTATTGTCTCTTAGATTGTAGGTCCCAATTCAGTGGGACGGCAAAAACTGTCAACTGGACCTAGCAAACAACCATCTGAGCCTAAAGTAAGCTACCCGGGTGGGGGGTAGCTCTACAAAACAAATGAAAATATTAAACTGCCTATTTTCTTATTCTTATTTTTATATCTCTTTAAACTCTCTTGAGTGGTTGGCATTGGATACGTAAAGGATGCTAACATTACGGGGAAAAAATGACTTTTTTTTTTCGTCGAGAAAAAGAGTCAGAGGGTGGTTTCAGCTGTCCTAATTATACATCAATTGGATGACGATAGCATGAATTTAAAGAAAATACATTTTTTGCAAATTGAAAGTATACATTTTTTTGTAAACGGCCTGTTTTAATTAGTCCTCCTTTTAATCAAGTTTCAAATAACAGACGTCACTTTAGAGCCAAGAAGAACAATTGAAATAAGCGGGCGCCATCCAAGGGCAAGCTACTCTTATCAACAAATATTATGGACAAACCCCATAGCCTTTAATTAGGCGCTTAACATATACGAATAAACTAATGTGATTAAGGAGCGCTGCGTTCAGTAGGTGCGCAAAATAAAACTCCGTAATAATTGCACTGACTGAGCATTGCGCTACTGAAAGTAATATTGATAAAGAAAAATGTACTTTTAAAAAACATTTAATAAAAATTCAAAATTATGTTAGATCAGATAAGACGTGATTTTATATTTTAAATATATTGACCTCATGACAACTGGTATTGATTGATTTTGTTCTAGGCTCAAGTTTCTAAGGCTCCGCGAGCTCAACTGTCTTTAAAAGAGCCTTACATTGAGCTGCCTGAGCCTAAAGAAAGCCACCAAAGGGAAAAGCCCTAATAAACTGAGGAAATTGTATCCTGAATGGCTCCAGGCACTATTTCTACATCTGTTAGAACTCTTTTTAGCGTGTGACATTAGATACTTTAAGTCAGCAAAACAATTTTCAAGCAATTTTTTTTTTCTATTTCTCTTCAGTATGTAACAAATGTTATTAAACCGAATTGGAATACATAGCATAAATTGGATAAATAGTGACACTATAAACATATATATATATATATATATATATATATATATATATATATATATATATATGTGTGTGTGTGTGTCTGTGTTTGTGTCTGTCTCACGGTCAGATCACGTGATGTCGTTCTGTGTCTAATTCTGATGTTGTGTTAGAGAGCGATAATTTTCCTTTAGTTACTTCCCTTTATATCCCACCAATTTTACGCATGACCGTGGCGGTGTGTTGGAAAAAAATAACAAGTGGTATAGAGTGATGTGTAATTATTGTGTGAGCAACAAGAAGCCATTTGTTTTAATGAATGATTTTTATTTTGTTGAGCTGAGTACATCTTCTACTGTGAACGCCAATTATTACTGGTTTGTCCTCATTGTGCTATGTGTTTAACTCACCATAAAAAATAATTAAAAATATGATGAATGCAAACCGTCTCGTGATATTTTTTTTTTATTGAACTGAAACTATTTTACTACACACATCAGACATCAGCCTTTGTAGGGGCTAGGAGAAAGCAACGGAGTTGTAGACTCTGAAATTGTTTCTGTTGCCGTAAGTTGGGGACCAACTCCTAGACGACAATTCGCCACAATGGATATATGGATAATTAACTATTTTGGTGTTCACCTGAACTCGGCGATTAAGTTCTATTCGTGGACTGTCTTGTTCTACTGTACAACCTAACAAAAGAGCTACTTTTTTTTTCCCCTAAAATAAAGCCAATGTATTGGATCAAATTTAGAGTTTACTTTCGAATCTTCATTTTACTTCCTGTGCCAGACTTGTTCCTGGTATGATCGATTTGTAGTTTGTAGTGTACACGTTGTTCACGGTTGGCTGATTTTTTCTTCTGTAACGGGTCACAGGGACATTTCACGCTTGTTTTATATTTTTTAATTCGTCTGTTGAACTTCGTGATAAATTCTGTCCCATTTTTGTCCACATCACTATGCAAAGAGAATTTCGCTAATGACATAAATCGTGATGTCATAAGTATTTTGATTTCTTTTGAATATTATTGTGACTTCACGCCGGCAACTTCTTTTGCGATACGTTTTGCGGAACACCATAGGGAAAAGCGGTTCGGACAGTTGTTCAGACCTCACGAACATGTAAGGCGTTCAAGCTGCAGGTCCAGCAAATACCAAACCGTGTTGGAAACGGAAGCGCCAAAGGGCAGAGCGTGGTGACACGGGGTGTACAACCAAACCACAAAAACGGTGACCCAAAGTACCTTGCAAGACCACTTTACAATATCACAAGAGTTTTCTCAAATTTATTTTTTTACAAACAAATTAAAGGGTGGGCGTGGAGTGGGGGTTGGGCGTGAATGAGGTGAGGTGGATCGTGTGGGCGTGGAGGGTGGAGGTGGGCGTAAAGGGGTGGGCGTGGAGGGAGTGGGCGTTGGATCCCACTTCAACATCATCAATAGAAGTTGTTCAACAGATCAAATGATGATTCTTTGTGTCCCCATTGTTTAAAATTTTATCGACCTTAATTTTCCTATACAAAAATGGCATACGGGGTGCGGCGTGTGACCCAGGGGGGTAATTTTTTACTTTACCACATCCAAAATACGAAAACTTCAATTTAAAAAGAATATAGATAGGTGATTAGCTATATTAAGTAAATAACGTGGACTGAAAAACGCCACCCTAAATTAGTAAGAAACCACGGAGACATACCGTCTTTTCACCCCCAAAAATTACTTTCTACGTACATGAGTAGGACACCCAAGCACATATCCGATTTTAAAAGTATGTTATTTAATGGGCGTTCTGGACCAGACAAGGCTTACTTGTTACAGAATCCGGGAACTGTACTACGTCACGAGACATATACTTATAAAAGTTTACATTCAGACAAACAGATGATGTCTGTTACACTATGTTGTGGCCAAATGTAAGATTATAGGGACTTCATTTGTTTTTAAAAGAACAGACTTTTATTGATAGATATTTGAATAAAAAAATTGATTATTATGGCGAATCATTAACACAAATAATTAGTGACAATAAAACAATTTAGGTCACGCTATAATAATAATTACACAGAGTACGAATGCAAACATTTCGGCATTTGCCTTCATCCGTGCAACAAAAAAATGTTCATTTAAGTACATATTAAATTGACATAATATACAGAAAAGTTCATAGTTCAAATCTATACCAACAAATGTGATATATATACACTAAAGAATGTGATTTACATTAACAAATGTGATATATACACTAACATAATATGTGATTTATATTAACAAATGTGATACGTACACTAACATATGTGATTTACATATAACAATATGATATATAAGTTAACATATGTGCTATATATACTAACGTGTGGTGAAGATGAAATTGTTTCAGTACGCCTAGTCCTGCAAGTTAGACAACTATGATACATATTCCTTTTAAGAAACTCAGTTTCTTCCCTTTCGACCTTTTCTATGTATCTTTCGAATTACGCATCATTTTAAAGACCTTAGAGATACGATAATCATTACTTTTATTCTTGGCTTTGGATCATACAAAATTTTTTGGGTTTTTTTTTCATTCACTTTGATATCGAACACATGTAAATAACGTACAGATTTGTGTTGGGATAGCACCAGGGTTTTTACACAGCTTATATTTAAATTTGAAACAGTTGTATTCGGTATTTTTTTTTAGCAGACGGAGAAACTAAAAAAAAATTTTTTACATTCGTCGGATTGATAACTATCCACTACTAATTCTGTTTTCAAAGAAATACTTAACTTCTGCATACTATACGTAGAGCCCTCAGTCTGTATGATGGGTGCTGGTGGAAGGGGTATTACTTGTAACAAATTCAGGTATTTGAATTTATGTAAAGACATATCAATGAGTGCTAAAATAGATAATTAAGTATCCCTTAATTGGTAGATTTTCAATTCAAAAATAAATAAATTTTAAAGAAACATTGTCTTTTCTTACTAGTTTTCATTTTTTTTTATTGTTATCATAAATCCTTATTGGGGTATTTCCTGAATGACTAATTTTTTTGTTTCGAGAGCACGCCTTTTTCTGACATTGCCATTCTTGCCACAAACCTACAACATTTTATCTACTGTAATAAGCAACATTGCTTACTCGTGTTTAACCCATACAAGAAATAGTTAAAATAACTCAAATGTAAATAATATTTTTTACTTTTTTTTTTAATCTCAAGTGCTTTTTAAACACTTTTTTTTTGAGGGGGGGGGGTGGAATTATTTAACCCTTAAATTATCCGTCGAAACTGTGTTTATTGCCCACGTGATTATTTTGAGAATTTGAACTGGAACTCCTTAATCGCATTTTTCGGTTTCGGCTTTACGTGCATGTGCCACCTGGAACGAAAAGTTTGAGAACTGCTGGGTAGCTGACTCGAGTAACTCAATAAACTGGAGTTTTGTTTTAGTTTTAAATGTAGTTGACATATTTTGGTGTGCTCGCTTTTACGGTTAACTTAGTTATAACTGATCCATTAGCTAAACCATGTAGTTCCTACTTGTGTAGCTTGCGCTCACCGGAGTTGTCTTTTGGTGTGTAGGTTTTTTACGATTTGTGCATTCCGTTACTTCCTTGTCTCTTTTATGTGTGATATTTTTAGTACAGCGTGTTCTCTCAAAGTGAACTTTTATTTCATCTATTTGGATTGTTAGATAGGGAGGAGGGGGTGTGGTGCTGGTTAGACGAAGACATAGTTTTTCGTGTGTGATGAGGGTAGTGTAATTTGGTAGCGAAATTAATAGGGTGTACACTTGAAGTTTAAGTCGATTTCTCTTAAATATAGCAAGTGTTAGGGAGTTAACAACACAGAGTGATTAGTGTGATGAAGAATAGATATAGTGACAGAGTCGACAGGGGTATGATGAAGTAGCTTTTTTTTAGCTGAGACGGGATGTTTGGGTGTTTGGGACAAAAGTTACAATATTTTCATATCTAAATGACACAGATAGCCATGCAGGTTATAAATGTACAAATAGAGGCCTTTGTTTCATACAATCTAAATGGCTTTCGTTAACTTTGCATGAATATCTGTTATGTCAATTTTATTAGCACATGTGTAATGAATGCCAATTGTTTGTATTTATATCTTGTGTTATTTACGACGGATTAGTTTGGGTAGTCAACTTCAACTATGTATATCTCCGTTTTATTCCTTTGTGTGTGATTTGTTTTCAAAGTTTATTCTAATTTTTTTTTCTCTTTGACAATTATCTCATTACATCTCGACATTAACACAAATAAATCTGTGTATTTGACCAAAATATAAAGAAAACTAAATGTTTTTCGTAAATCGTGGATATGAATTTTTAAATAAAATGTATATAATATAAATAAAAAATTCATTTATTCAATCACTTATTTCGCGTCATGCCAAAATCATGTTTTATTTAATAAGCAGAACGATAAATTAAGCTTGTAGCTGGACACAGATGTGCATGGATATCCAATCTTAAAACAAGACATGGCAACATTTTACATAGTTTTTATTATTATTATTTTTAATTCCTTTTCCCTTTTCTTAGGGTAGTTACTTTTTCTTAATCCAGCAACTCGACCAAATATCTACAACTATCACAACTGACTCAAGGAATTTAGTTCTGCAATAACCGATATATCCAAACATGTGGAAGCTGCTAAGACACTACGGGGTACCACAAAAACTGACAGACATAATTAAGGCTTCTTACGAAGGACTGTCGTGCAGAATTGTTCATGGCCAACAAACAACTGCGGCATTTTGGGGTACAGACCGGTGTCAGACAAGGGTGTCTGCTCTCATCTCGAGGATTCTCACGAAAGAGAAGCACGTGATACCAAAGAACAGATGCGAGATCTTATGGCTTTAAAGGAACAGATTCTGTCGATTGTCTCGGTAGGGATGCAGTTACTGTGAATTGTTTATTATTTTTTGGCGTCGTATTATAGAAGTGCAACTGCCCATCACTTAGGAGTCTGCAACCTTTTGATATTAGCGTGCCAAAGTAAGACTCCTATTTCATTCAGAGTGTCAATACAATAAAGTCGCAATTTTTTTTAGCCATGTATAATTATTTTTGGTCTACTACGTGACGTTGGACCCGGGTACTGTTAAGGGTATAACAAATCAGGAATTATATGTAACTGACCAGAAATGTGTTCCACCGATTGGTGGAAAGGGAAAACTGACTATAGAACCAGTAACGTTGGCGAATAGTGACCTAATAGATTAATGTTCCTGTCAATGGTACTCACCACTCACTAGTCAGTTTTCGAGTAATTTTTTATAATATTTCACCATTACAAGCGTGTTTGTTTGTTCTTCTACATGGATCCGTGTATTGTCTGAGTTTTTAATACATCAATCCCACTTTTAATTGAGGAAATCCATACAACATATTCTTAGCATGTAAGGTCACATTTAAATGTAGCAACACTATTTTAATTACTTTTGTTTTAGCCTCAACTAACAAATTATCTGCCACCTGATTCGCCGCTATATGAAGATTGCAGACAATCATCTGAGCCTAATGTAAGCTACCTGGGGGAAATCTTTGTAAAAAATATTCAATGGAAATATTATATTGAATAGCTCCTAATATTTATTTGTGCATTATTTAAATAGTATGTCATGGTATGTCATTAGATGCATATAATTACAATGAATTTGATTTAAATATGTCCAACCATTGCCTGTAAACTAAAGATCTAATACAAGCCAGATTTGTCTGTCTCTCTCATTTTGCTTTCGAGGGGGTCTTCACCGAAACGTCCACTTTTTTTTGTACCGTCCTTCGTCATGGGGATTTATCCCCGTGGTATATTTCACAAGGCTTCATATTGAACTCAGTGATCTTCGAACTTCCCTTTAAGGAGTGCCGCAACATAATTTCTGGAAAGCGATGAGGATTGAGATCGTCTTTTAGCTAAAGTGATAATCTTCCTAAAGTTAAGGCAAGCTCGAAAACCTTTTCCGTATATCTATTGCTTTTTTTCCAAGCTTCTAAAAATGTAGCTACATGGACCAAATATCCAGCCGGGACCAAATATCCAGCCGGGACCAAATATCCAGCCGGGACCAAATATCCAGCCGGGACCAAATATCCAGCCGGGACCAAATATCCAGCCGGGACCAAATATCCAGCCGGGACCAAATATCCAGCCGGTACCAAATATCCAGCCGGGACCAAATATCCAGCCGGGACCAAATATCCAGCCGGTACCAAATATCCAGCCGGGACCAAATATCCAGCCGGGACCAAATATCCAGCCGGGACCAAATATCCAGCCGGGACCAAATATCCAGCCGGGACCAAATATCCAGCCGGGACCAAATATCCAGCCGGGACCAAATATCCAGCCGGGACCAAATATCCAGCCGGGACCAAATATCCAGCCGGGACCAAATATCCAGCCGGGACCAAATATTCAACTCTAGATTCCAACAGAAAACACGATCATTGTTCGGCAAATAATTTGCAAGTCCACGAGAAAAGAAGCACGTGTGAATTTCCTAATAACATGAAAGTCACAGCGATGAAAGCTGCTGGCAAATGATCGCGACTTCTCTCGCATTATAGTTTAACATGATTTTCAAAAAATTGTATATACAATTTAATATTATTTATTTTGTACAAATATCTAAATATATAAAACAATTTTAGGTTTAAATTTCATGTTTACAATAATTATAAAGCACACATTTACAATATGCATAAAAACACGACATATTGATTTCTTTTTTTTACAGATTCAGAGTTCCCAGCAGCCTTCGTTTGAAGCCTGCAGTCCGCCAGATCCCAAGACTCCACGAGCTCAACTGCCATTGAAAGAACATTTCATTCAGCTGCCCGAGTCTAATGTAAGCCCTGCTTGGAAAAAAATTTATACTAAACAATAAAAATTATTAACTTGACTGGTTCAATAAATCATCTCTAAATCTGTTTACTTTTTAAACTTGATTGCACTTAATTTACCCCCCGTTCTCCCCTTCAAGCATAAAACAGATCTATAAATAGATATAAATGTATTTCAACATAAATCTCATTGTGCACATCCAATACAATTTATACATCAGATACAAAATGAATTTTAAAAAAAGATTTGTTACGTCACCCCTAACGGTATCAATCGATTCCACAATTTTACATAGCCGCAAAGTGTTTCCCTGCTTTCATTTTTATATCTTACAGCAACTTTTCTTTCCGCTTTCCTGACTTTGTATTCGTTACGGAATTATACTCATTATTTCTTTTCATTTATTTGTAACACTAGTTAGGAGACTCGTACAGTACGCAAAATTTTAATTTACACGTATATTAATATTATCTGTTTTACTGATGAAGTCAGTTGGCAGAAACGTTTGGAATTGCACTTTGTCTTATGATAAGTATAGCATAACATGATTTAGTTATTTGTTATATCTCCACAATTTGTCTGTGGCTCATTAATTATATAATAAACAAGTTCATATTAATATTCTTTTTTTAAATTGTTAAAATAACAAAAGGCAATGATTTTTTTTCCTCTAGATTAAAGGTCCAAATTCTCAAAGACAGCAGCAGCCCAGCAGTCATGCAGCTGAGCCTAAAGTGAGCTCTGCGGGGAAAAGCTCTACGAAATAATGAATAAATTAAATTGTCCAGCTCCTTGTACATACTCCTGTATATGTTAAACCTTCTTCGTTGCTTGCCATTAGATAGTATGGAATACGATAGGTTACACAAAGAAGATGTGGGGCTTTTTCGGGTGGAAAAGAGCGGTTGAAATTTTATTCGGCTTTCCTATCATTGGTTGCGGCCATTGCTTGGCTATGTAATCATGGATTGGATGACAATACCATGAATAAAAAGAACTCGTTAATTATCAGTTTGAGAGCACATACTTTTTTTTTTTAAATATGTTCGCGGTACTGTTTTAATTAGAACCACCCAACCTCCTGGAATCGAGTTTACAAACATGAACATTAATCTGGGACCATCCCAGAATTAAAATAAGTGGGGCGTCGTCCACTCTCAAGATATTCTAGTTTACAATAACTTGGACATACCCCCATAATTAATAGGTGGCGCTTAGTGCAAACGAATAAATGCATGTCATGTTGAAACGATGCTTTCAGTAGACATGCCAAATACAAATTCCTAATTACTGCACTGGGTGAGATTCTTTCTTTAAAAAAACATCAGGATTGCGTTGATTGATGTAATGTGAGTAATTGTCATTTAGTATTTAGAAAGATAATTTGAAGAGAAAATATTAAAGACGTTTAAGCATTCACAGATTTGCAATGATGAGAAATTGCACAAAAGCAAACAGACATCCAATGCAGCTACAATTTAAATTAATATTAAAAATGTATATAAAAATACGTACAGTTTATTTTTTATGCACTATTCGGCATAGCCTTCTGAGCTTTAGTTAATGGTAAGTCGTTTTATTTTAAATTGGTATCCAAATTTCAAAGATTCTTTTCATATTGAGGTCTTGAAACCGTGTGTGTGTTGTATTTTGTTTGTTTGTTGTTGTTGTTTTTTTTGTTGTTTTTTGGGTGGTGGGGTGTTCTTGCTTTGGAAGTGCCAAGTGAATTTCCAATGATCAGAAGTGCCGAAAATGTCGATTAAGCAATAAAAATACTTAAAAGATTGAAACCCAGTGACGCTTGGCCACTGGCCAAGGCTAACATGAAGATGACCAGTGGAGATTATTAGACGTACCAGCTGCTGATGGTCTGTTGCTGTGGGAATTTAACGTTGCCAGTTATAGACGGTGACATTAGCGAGAGACCCCGGCAGGAATATCAAACGTGACAATAGGCAAATACTTCGACTAAATAACCAAACTGAGAGATGATGAGAAACGGAACAACTCTGTTCTGTCGGAGATCGTGTTCGTGTTTATTTATGTGGAACAATTTACATCTTCTGCCTGTTCTTTTTGTTCACATAACTTGCTGAAAGAACTCCAAATGAAAATTTTAATATCGCGCATAGTCACCGCAAAGGCAAAGTTTAAGGGCAACAATTTATAGACGAGAACATTGATTAATTCCCTATGTGCTGTGAATGATGTTCAGCCAAGTCTGGGCATGCTAGTGGTACGTTAGAGCGTAATAATTTTAAAAAATATGAGAGTACATTAATGTCAAGGTGTTTCCTTATAAAGCACCCCAAGCTGCAATATCGAACTAGCTCAGACCTATCGTGAGCACGGGGAAAAACCTGGGGCACTCGCACGGCAGGAATCGTTGGTCGACTCTTATTTCCAAGTGGAAACCAACCATTTGAAAAGAAAAAGATTCGAACTCTCCAGCAAACCATTTCCATCCAAGACCTACCAACGCCTCATGCTTATTAATTTGCAAGCCTAGCCGATAAGGCAATTTTCCTATCCAATGGCGCTGATTTTCTGTCAACAAGCTTGGAAAGATCCACCATGTTGCCAGCCAAACCAATTAATGTGTTGTTGTTGTTGGTGGTGGTTTTGTTTTTGCCATATGCAGGCTGATGGGGATGGTATCAACCATTTGTCGTATTTCCTGGATCCAAATGGATTTGAAACCAATATCCAGTTCTTGATCTTTACTACAAGTATAAAAGTTAATATTAACACATTGAAACCTGTGTTTAGTAAAAACCTGAACTGGCGCTATTCTCGGCACTTGCTGTAACTCACCCCACCCCCCGGAACAGATGGATTTCTCTAAATTTTTTTTTTTAACTCCAGAATCTGAAATTCGGTCAAACGCAAAATACGCAATGGTGTCTTTGGGACAAAAATTGTGATTTCCCCTGCGTATAGGGCATGGCTTGTCCTGCTGGTGTCGCATTGCGTCATGAACAGGGAGTGACGCAGATCTCTTGCTTCGGTATCAGCCATCTACCGGGCCGTGTTTCCAAAACTTATGATGAAAAAGAATGTAGTCAGTTGTCAGAACATTGGCTACGAAACTGAGGGTTGTAGGTGAACCGTATTAATTTCGCCAGAGGATATTGAGAGCCGAAAGGTTGAAAAGGCGACAATGCACACAGAGGCGTAGCTAGAGTGTTTTGCGCCCGGGGACAAGATTTATTTTAAAGCGCGCCCCCGCCCCCCCCACTTTCTTTTTTCAACTCTCAAACCCATCAGTGTCATCAATAAAATAATATCAAAGCACATTTTGGCGCCCCTAACTAGCCCGGGGACATCTGTCCTCACGTGCCCCCCTTCGCTACGCTTCTGAATGCACATGTTTAACTAAACATGTTTTATTTTTGCATGCTCATTACAGATGAGTCAAAACTGCAAGTGTAATTAAACTCAATTAAAAATGTTTAAGCGCAATAAAATCTCGCTAAATTTCATACCTTTTCTGTGTTTATATATATATATGTATATGTGTGTATATATATAATGTCTGTTTGTCTTCATAATGTGCATACACGTTTTTTTTAAAAATATTATGCGCGATCATTATTCTGGATGAAGCTACGAATAGCTACATTCCAGCAAATAGAACGATCGATGGCTTTCGTGAAAGGGTATCTAAGATACAAAGTGTGTGCTGTTTGCGATTGTTGCCGCTGATTACTATGCCCCAGTGGAGGAATATAACTTAGTTCCCATGAAACTTGGTATATTCACTAAATTTTGAGAACCGCTAGTTTATTCTTTCTTAGAATCCAGCAGAGAGTGCGTCGAATGTTTAGACCCACTGGGTTCCCGGAAGTAGTTCAGGATAATGTGAAACGTCAACAATCTGAGAAGTCATTTCAGTTAGTATGTATCTCTCAGATCTCCAACAGCCGGCCTATCAATTCTTAGAAACTTAGAGCTAAAATTTAAGCTAAACTTAGAGCTAAACTTACAGCTAAACGTAGAGCTGCCGAGAGAATGGAACATTTGGGCTGGGCAGAGCATACGTCTCCACTCTCTTTGTGCTAACTTAATTTTTTAGTCCTCTGCAGCTAAAAGATTGTGTATAAAAACTTTGTCCGTCTTTCATATACCTAACATCTAATTGTCTCCATCCTTATTTTTCCTTGGTAAAATGTTCTTCCCTAAATGGTGCCGGTTATACTTTGGATGTTCTATTACCTTAATCAATTGGTCAATTGAATCTAGATTTTAAGTTTTAGCTTAAACAATATTAATTAATAATTTATATTTTAAAAAATTTAACAAATAGCTTGTTTAGATTATAAAGCACTCCAAAAAAAGTTAATTAGATATGACGTATCACATTTGAAATTTGTTTTTACTGACATAACATCTAGTGGGGAAGAAAAACCACTGAGTTTTTTTATGTTCTGATGTGTTTGCGTCCACTTCTTTAAAGCCCATCAAGCTATAGGGACACTTGGAAACTAAACATCCAAGCTCAGTTTAAAAAAGAGATGTCGACTTCTTTAAGCGCCAAGCTGAACGATTTTAAAAATCCAGTCATGATGACACGTGAATGTTCCACGGAGCATTAAGGCTTGTCTAAAAGCCTCCTTTGCGGTTTTAAGGAAAATAGCTGATGCCAGGTTACCCCCAAAGCATCGGAAAATAACTGATATTACCTTGCTTCAAATATGTCATATCGAATACCGTCAGGAGGCAAATGGTGGATGTGTCAAACGATGCTGTTAGGATGCGAATAGCGGATGTGTCTGATAACATACTGTCGCAGTCGGTCTCAAAGATTCAGAATTCGATTTTCAACATCTTTTCTACCCAGCTTCATTAAACGATGTATGTCGCCAACTTAACCCAAACTTTGCGACTAAGTGCGATTTACATATGAAAAAACAGCTGAAAGATTATTTTTTTTTCGAAACTATCGGCACCAGAACAATTGCAAAATATATACAAAATAATGTAGACAGGTTCCTTGAGGTGCATGTGCAAGGTATCAAATGTGAATATGTCGTGTGTTCTGACAGCGCTCCATGCTTGAATGTCGCTCATGTGTCAACGTTAGCGAACAGCAGTTTACGAGTGCGTTATTTTGTTACCCAAGTGTTTAGCGCCAAAATTTCTTCCCGCGTCTGGCTTAGCGAAAACTTCACGGCCACAGCAGAACAAGCAGCTCGACAGTCACATTTCAACTCTTAGGTACATGGGTCGGCTAGGGTCGTTAGGTCTGCAAGAGGTGAAAGGTGAAAAAGTTGGAAGTCCCTCCACCTATTCCGAGAATATTTGTGTAATATTTGTGTACAGCGTTGCACACTGGCGTCTCTGGTGTCTTTGAGGAATATTATCCTATTTTATATAAGAGGTTAGGGGGGCTTTTGCTACCACTCCCAATAGCTTTCCCACTAGCATGGCAGCCGTTTTGGTTTTTCAAGACACTCCACAGTTGTCTCTGAGTCAAGTTCTTATACGACAGGTTCGAAGTGACCACTTTTCTTGCTGAAAATAAAAAGACCTCCAGTCTTCAGACAGTTTTTGACATCACTCCGCTGCCTAAATACATTCTCTGTGATTACACTACATAATCATAAACTGCACAATAAAGCGCTATCAATTTATGATGTAAGAATATCATGGTGTTCTATGCAACACCTGCTTAAACGCAACCTTGAAGTAGGAGTGTTCGGTTATCCGCAAAAAATTGGTTATTTAAACCACCACCACCACCCCCCCCCCTCACCCCTCGGGTCCAGATTGGTTCGGGTAATCGACTTTTCTACAGTATGTTTTTTCTATGATCTCTATTTCAAGCAAGCTAGGCTTATCTATACTGAAGACCTTTCCGTTCTTCCACTGCGGGACAACCTTCCCATCATTTTTAGGATCCAATCGTTCACGTTTTATTAGCTAGGCAATGCGTTTAAACCTTACCAGCGTCGCATTCAGCGACGAGCATACAGTAGACATCATTTTACGACAGACAACATATTTTGATTCATGATAATATATACATTAAAAATGAAATAAAACAACATTTTGTTCAACTAGAACTAGATCTTCGTGATATTTGATACAATGCAAGCTAGTCACGTGATGTCATTATTTGAGATTACAATAGAAAGTCGTTTCAAATTTTGTTTAATCATTTAATCATATGTGTTTGGGGGGGGGGGGGTGTACTGTCTTTGTCACCGTTACAAACAGACACAAATCCATGCACAGGCGCACAAACAAACACACTTTTTTTAAAAAAAAAAAAAGATAAGGGACCTAACATGTTACAGATATTCACTGAGGTATGTCCCTTACAGGAGTACCAGAGGACAATAAATCAAACTTGAAATCTCATTAAACCCGTGTACTGAGATTGTCGGCCACACGGGTAGAATTAATTCAACTAGGATACGCGCTCTCTCGGTGAGGTGTGTAAGATTTCATGAGACACAGGGCCGTTTCTACCATTAGGCGAGACTAGGTAAGGGAGAGAGGGGGCGCCAAGCCAGGGCGAGAATATTTTAGGTGGGGAGGGGGTAAAAAAAAGTTAATTTGAAATCAAACAGTTAAAATTTTGAGAAAATTAGGAGACTAAAATGAAATAAAGGGAAAAGATTTGAAATAAAAATTATTGTTGAATAAAAGTTACTGCACGAATTCTTCTGGTCTGCATGACATGGGAGGCAGAGATGGTAGTAAAAGGGAAAAAGGGGGGGGGGCCTTTTTCGATTCTTGCCATGGGCCGCAAAACACGGTTATAGCACCTAGAAACGGCTCTGATGAGACAGTGAATTGTAATGAGATAGTGAGTTGTAATGAGATAGTGAGGTGTAATGAGATATTGAGTTATTATGAGATAGTGAGTTGTAATGAGTTAGTGAGGCGTAATGAGATAGTCAGGTGTAATGAGATAGTGAGTTGTTATGAGATGTAGTGAGATTCGGTGAGGTGAAGTCATTAATCTATTGTCGGAATTGAGCCTTGTTCATCTTCGGCTTAGCCATCTGTCTTCATTCATCTGATACGGTAAGACGCTTCTTTTTAACGAATATTTAGTGCATCGCTGCACCCTTTAAAGTTTAAACTATTTTTACAATTCTCAAAGCTGTATACATATATGAACACAAATAATGAGTCATCAAATATTCAGTTGTACAACAGCTCCGACAAACTTGACACTTGCAGACTCAAGAGATTGATAACTCATACTAATAAAAAAAACTCTATGAGTTCACGATATATTTGTGGTATGTGCCATATTTTTGTATAAGGTTTGTCGTTTCATGACGAAAATCTATTAATAGAACATCCGGGCGTGAAGTCTGGCCAATCTCATTAGGATATTAATGGAACATCCTGGTGTTTCGTTTTGCCAATCTCTCAACAGCTGGTCGGTACTTATACGAATGGGTAAACGTGTTTACAACTTTATTTTACTTTACGAAAGATTTTACCCAAAATATTGTTTCTACCATATTATATATATATATATATGCGGAAGTACATTGTTAAAAGCCATATTTTACCAAAACATTGTCTAAAAATAGTAACACTAGGTAATGTGGTGTGACGTTTTCTGCTCGTAGAAATAAAAAAATTTAAAAAACATATACCCCCCACAACCGTTCATCGATTGATTCTGACAGCCTTTTTATCCATGGCCAGAATTTACGTCTTTTTTGGGGGGAAGGGATAAACCGGCAACAAAAATGTGCACTTGCTCCTTGATCTTACTGCATGAGTATGGCTACGCACGTATTTCACTGCGAGAACTATCATCTCTATTTATAGTTTCTTGAACACCGACAACTTTAGGGGGACTGTTCAGTCTGTCAAATGGTGTGGCTTACTTTGTCTTGCGGTATTACGCTCTTGCACTTCCCTCCTTATTGAGGACACAAAGCCGTTATCAGATAGATCGATATCAAAGTCAATCGCTTTCGGTTCCAGAAATGTCTATTTTTGATTCCGATTCAAAGCTCCGGATCCTAGATGACGTTCAACAAAAACGTTGAAGTATTTAAAGATAATAATGTCAAGGAAACCAATCTCAGTTGTGTGTGAACTCGGTACTGAAAGTTGAACCGCTTTGTTAAGTGTACATTTAATTTTAACTGAACACTCGATAGCACGGAGAATTCTTGTAGTTGTTCTCGTGAAACACAATAAAGTCATAAGACTTGTATTCAAGTTTTTTGTCAAGGTATGTCACTATTAGGTTTAATTTTTTTCATAATAGCTTTTAGAATAGCAAAAAATAAATTTTATTTAAAAAAAAAACAAGAGAAATGTTACAATGTGTTGAAATATTTTAATGTATTTCTTTTGTTTTTGCCGGGGGGGAGAAAAAAAAAGGGGCGGGGATAATGTTTTAACATTACGTTGACAGTTTTAACAGCATAGAAAATTATATGTTAAAAGGAGAGAGAACATAATTTATGAGTGAAAAGGTGGAAACATTTCCGATCATCGAAAGTAAGTAACTGGAATGAATGTCGTAACATTTCCATAAATTTGATTCATACAGAGATTGCGAATATACACGTAATCAGACCCGTAATCCATCTATGTAAGCTACGTGCTATGAAAATAAATAATATGTCAGATGTGAAACGAGCAAAATAATGAAAAAAAATGTAAGATGTATATTATAAACTTAATCGGTGGGGTGTTTAATTGGAAAGATATTCAATACGAAAGATTTATCATTTTAAGAAGCGTTTATGTAAATGAGTCAACTTATGACAAAAACGCGTTTCATATTTTCTTCACTTCCCTTTTCAAAAATACATTTTATTTTTTACTGCATACCCAAATACGTCACAAATACAAAGCACATAGCAACAGCTGCACAATTAATCTCCACACCCAAAAACACGCAACCATTGAAAAAAATGAAATCGTATTTCATGCATCTTCTAATTGCAAAACAAAAAAAAAACATTTTTTTTTTTGAGGGTGGGGCTGAAAATTTAATAAAACTGTGTTGTCATCAGTAACGAGTCTATGTGCCAGGTTTCAGTTTGATAGAATGACTGGAAGTGGGTCAATTAGCCTTAACTCAGAAACATGCTCACAAAGGCGAAGTTAATATAAAGGATTTTAAAAATTGGAAAGTTTCGTCAATAAATAATACTGCGAAAGCCTTGGTATCGATGGCAACATTAAATTGTTTAATTTGGCCAATTTTACGTAAATTGTGCGTTGTGTTTTTTTTTATTTCAACGCCTCGCTTACATTATATATTGCAACATCATCATTATTTAGAGTTGATGATGATACATTTATTTGATAACTAGATGTATCTACATACTTCTATCTCTTATTAATTAATCACTTTGTCACCGCAACATCTTCAATAATGTGAGTCAGATGGAATTTAACATCACTATAATATTTATTCACGACTATTCACAATAATAACAAGTCTCCGATGTTGGAGGAAGATAATACATTTGTCTTACTGCTTCACATAAGTAATATAACACACAAGCTGTTATAGAATGAAACTTTGCTAGCACAAAATATAAACCTCCATACTGTTGATCATGTAACCGTTATCCCCTCTCCTATTGTACTTCCTCTTCCCTCTATCTCTCTGCGCATGACATCAATAATCGAATTTACTTTCTGTACATATTAAATTACTAAAACAATACATTATCCGAGATGAAATAATTGTGTTCACATTTGAGCTGTTATATATATTTATATATATATATTTATTTATATCTTCTTCTAATTTAACAGTTATGTCTACACTATTTCAGCACAGCAGGGGCGTCGTCTCTTCGTGTTGAGATTTGACGCCGCCCACGTTATTCGAACAACGAAATGGACAGAGTGGTGAAAAAACCAATGAAGGACTCGCTTGCTTCGAAAATACGTCGAAATTTGCCGTATATCGAGGAACACGTTGAGGCCAAAGAACTTCTCTCGTATTTGTTTGCCAAAAGTGTAAATATCAAATGTTGCTGTTCTTGCGGTTGTTAAAGTAGTACAGATTGTGTATTGTAACTGTGTTCATTTAAAGACCACGTGTTCTTTATATAAATATCAATATTATCTCTCAGATAGAGAGAGAAAGATGGAGAGAGATAGAAAGTGAGAGACAGGGAGAAAGACGGAGAGAGTGAGAGATACAGAGATATAGAGATAGAGAGAGGGGTGGAGAGATAGTGGGAGGGAGAGATGGAGGGGGAAAGAGAGAGAGAGAAAGAGGGAGAGAGATAGACAGAGGGGGAGAGATAGAGAGCAAAAGAGACAGAGAAAGAGAGAGAGAGAGGCAACGCTTACGGAATTCCACGCCCGCTTTCTTAGCTAAAGAAAGTTTAGAGCTGCGGATTTGGAACCGTTTCGCCGACTCATACTATTGTGCCGCAAAGATTCCCGTGCGTTTTGACAGTATTTCATATATTCCGATGGTGTGTTGCGTTACTTTAAAAACAGTTCTAGACTATCGCATGATGATAAAAGGTTTTAACCCTTAATAACATTTGTTGCCAGTTCTGCCTCGTAAAATCAAATTTCATGACAACATCGTGCAGAGGCGTAGCTTGGGATTTTTGGCGCCCGGGGACAAGATTCATTTTAAAGCGCCCTCTTTTCCTTTTTTCAACTCTCAAACCCATTATTTTCATCAATAAAATAATACCAAAGCACATTTTGGCGCCCCTAACAAGCTGGCGCCCGGGTACATCTGTACCCCCTGCCCCACCCCCCTACGCTACGCCTCTGACATCGTGTGAACACGAGCCTTGCGTGTAATTATTTATCTTTCATATCTCCATCAGATTATTGACGTGGATGATAAAGAGTCCGTCTCGAGGGCCGGCACCAGGAAAGAAAGAGCGTGTTCCCTTGTGACGCTGCTCATGAGCCGCGGCGACAGGGCATACGCCTGCTTCCTGGAGGCGTTGAGGAATGCCCGCTACACCTACGTCGTCAACAAGATAGCTGGACTTCCGTACCAGACGAGTGAAGACAGTGATGCTGGAGCTGGGGCGGCACATGTGGATCTCGGTAATCTTAAAATGACGAGGGGCCTTTCATAATTTACTCAATTCAGTTGATGTTTCTAGACTTCAGATGCCCACATTTAATTTTAGCAGTGCCCTTAGGCCTAGCATTTATTTAGAAAATATGTCCGCTTTCAAACTTGGTAAAATATACAACTAGCAATGTAGCCCGCTGATACCAGGTAAAAATGGTACAATACTTTTAATGTAAAGTGCACCGCTCATGGACAATGAAATATAGCCTAATTTTTAAAAAAATGCGTGAATCAAGAATGTCGCCAATAAATCAGCTGGGTTCAAAGTTCAATATGTTCTGGAAGCAAATATTCATAAATATAGTCTCTAAAATTAAATATTTTACTAACGTACAGTCGATGGCATGGGATGATTTTGGCCAAATTTCTTGTGTCCATCTTTATTATAAAGTGCTATCCCAGGCCAGAATCAGCCATTCAGCCATATAAGCATCCCAGCCATTCAGCCATATAAGCATCCCAGGCCAGAAAAAAGCCATTCAGCCATATAAGCATCACAGGCCAGAATCAGCCCTTCAGCCATATAAGCATCCCAGCCATTCAGCCATATAAGCATCCCAGCCATTCAGCCATATAAGCATCCCAGCCATTCAGCCATATAAGCATCCCAGGCCAGAAAAAAAGCCATTCAGCCATATAAGCATCCCAGCCATTCAGCCATATAAGCATCCCAGCCATTCAGCCATATAAGCATCCCAGGCCAGAAAAAAAGCAATTCAGCCATATAAGCATCCCAGCCATTCAGCCATATAAGCATCCCAGGCCAGAAATAAGCCATTCAGCCATATAAGCATCCCAGGCCAGAATCAGCCCTTCAGCCATATAAGCAACTGCTTAGGGCACTGTGAGAAAAAAATTCACCACAAAATTACACTTGGAAAAAAGAACATTTTTAATTCTATAAAAAAGCTGAAGACACTGCAACCCTTTAACATAAAATACAGTTTCTATGCTAAAATGACGTGTCATATTGTTACACATGTTCATCTTCTGAAAGTGTAATGTGAAATCACAGCAGTGAAGTGCTGATTAATGCTTACCCAGAACACATACATTTATACTAGTAAATCTGCTGTTGCTCGGTGATAAACTTCAGATATGCACACAAAATAAAAGACCCCATTTTGAAAATTTTTCAAAAGTGCTCAGTGGAGTCGCTCTCCGAGCCGTCTCCCCCAGACCCATCTACTAATTTTGGCTTGAGAGGCTTCGGCGCCCTATATCCATTAATTTGTATAGAAAACGGATGTTTGCTTGGGAGAAATTTAAACTATATATCATTTATGATAACATATGTCATTTTTTTATATTGATAATTATTGCTAATGCAATATTATTGCTAGTAGCTAGTCATAATACACGATTGTAATCTTGTCCACTTGTTTTAACAGTGATTGTCTCGTTACCTGACAGAATAGCAGGTCTGGAACACCAGTCGGGAATATATGGTATCACATTAGAGAGAATTGCCAGAAGGTAAATTCACGTTGAAATGTTTGAAACTTTTTAAAGCAGTATTAGCCTTTTGAAAGTTGGTAAATATATATATATAGATATATGTTCATTTATATATAGGCTACATGTATATATATATATATTTATTTATTTTTATATATAAAAAATATTTAGCCTACTCTTTCAATGAATTGTACAGTTTCTGAAAATAACGAACACTTCAAAATTAACGGAGTGTATCAGAATGTCATGATAGAATTTCTTTACTTTATCAACACAATTAGCGGGAAAATGCTTCCGAGTCCCAATTTTAAAAAATTGTAAATTCCCATATTAAGTTTACACATAGTAAACTAGAAACCGCTAGGAATTTTAACATGTTTCTTTCTTTTCTTTAATGATTTTATTCTTTTCAAATTTTATTGCGAATTGCAAAGACAAACTTAAACAGTTAAAAGTGAGGATATCAACTTCATCACCTAGAATGCGTTAGTGCTTTGGGTTCGTTTGTGGGTTTTTTTCTATTTCCTTGTTAGATCTTAAAGTTTTATTGTCAGACAATGTCAGTGGGATAGGGGGGGGGGGGGTGTTGCAAAATAATAATGTTGTTTTTTTTAAAAAATCGCTTGTCACATAAGCGGTAGCTTTCTGCTGGACCAAATATAAATGTGAAATATTTTCTGTGTGTGTGTTTTAAACAGGCTAGATGAGGGTGCCACGAAGGAAGATCTGAAACTGATCCAGCTAGAAATATGTAATTTGGTAGGTACGAAAACATGAGGGAGTAGTCGTAAATTTAAAAAGTACATGGGCCTAGGGTGTGCAAAGTAAGGGGGGAAAAAAGGCGTAATGGTAATGTGGTGCCGTCCTGTGCACACAAATTAGTCTACTTATCTCATTTTGAAATTCTTCTTTACAACAGTTCAACTCTTTGAATTTCTGTTCAAGTGGGGAAAAAAATTTAATAAATCTCTAAAAATTGTAATGGATTCGATGGATATAAGGATTCACCCAGGGGCGTAATTTTACCTCAACAAATAGGGCTCGTCATTTCATGTCGGAAGTCTATTAATAGAACATCCGGGCACACAGTCTGGCCAATCTCATCATTAGGATATAACTGAAACATCCGGGTATTCCGTTTGGCCAATCTCTCCGCGGCTGTTCAGTACATCTGCGTGAATGTGGGGCCAGCAATTGTGGCTCTTAAACCTAGACGGAACCGTCAAGTTTGTTTTTACGAACAATTTTACAAACAAATTGTTTAATATATTTGTATGCGGAAATACATATTTGGAAGCTCTGACTTACGAAGACACTACCTAAAAATAGTAGCATTGCGTAAAGCGATGCGACATTTTCCGGCCTTAGCAATTACAAACCCTGTTATGAGTTGAGTTTTTTTTTGTTTTTTTTTTTTTAATTTGACTAGTCGATGTGGTTCGCTGGTCGTTAACTCGTGTTGATAGTTTCTATTCACATTGTTATGTATCCCTAATTTCACACAGTTAACGTGTAAGAGTTACTGATGGTTTACCGGGCTGCCTATAAATGTGTCAAGTTTTCAACAGGCAATGTAGCAGTTAAATATTTATTTCCATTTTATGTTATGATGCAAGGATTTTTTGTTTTTTTCACAACACAATGTAATCGTGCACAGCGCCGTAGCCAACTAGGTCTCTGGGTGTGTTTCGACCTCTTCGATTTATTGGAGATGTTTATCATTTATTTGCTAGAGCTGACACACATTTGATTTTAATACACTTTCTGTGTTGATGAGATATCCCAAAAGTTAACGAGTTTGTCCCCCCCCCCCCCAAAGGAAGCTTCGTTTAGAAAGGAATTGGAAATGGAGAAGCTCAAATCTCAACTCAGGGCCAAAGAAGATGAACTGGCCAGGCTCTCGGCAGAAATGTCCGACCAAGTCCAACAGCTCCTGGCCGAGATTGCCAGCTTGAAGCAACAGACCGAGAACGGGGAGAGAGAACTCCAACAGTTCATGCGTGAAAAAGGTGAGTTGCCCATCCAGGTGGGTTCGGCGTAAGAAATTTTATCTTAAAATAAGAGTGTACGTCTTGAAAAATCCAGTCCTGTGCAGTCAACTGTAGTTAATCAATTGCGGTCATAAGCTCCACGTGCAGTCCAAACCACAGGGTAATGAATAAAAATAACATGAATATTTTCAGAGATAGCGAACAAATTATGCGGGATTAACAAAACGTTTAAAGTAACAGCTAGCTATAACCCGCCAAACGATGCCAGACGCATCTTCGGAACTTCCCATCTGCTAAAGCCACTTCAGCAAAACATGCATTCAAGTGACGCAATTAACAGCATTCCAAATTAGTGCTACTCCCCCACCCCTTGTATGCCACCGCCTCTGCATTAAATTAATATACTAACGTCCCACCCCGCTTTTCACGGCAGGTTTATTTCAACAGTTATTTACAGTAAAACAAAAGAAAATATTATGCACTAAACACACTTGCGGGTATTATTAAGCATCGCATTTGGCGCAGTTATCTGGAATTTCATTTAAGTGAAATCAGCGCCATCTGGTAGCGATAGCGACATTGCTACATAAAGAATTGTCTAGCTCGATGAGTCAAAATGATCAATGTGTTAATGGCGACTATTATTTGTCATAGGACGACGTCATTTTATAACAGCGGAACTCTACCTGTAGTTACGCGACCCCTTGGGGGGTCGAATGACCTTGTCCCAGGGGTCGCCTAAGACCATCGGAAAACACACATACTATGCAAGTATGAAGTACTAAAGCAAATAAGTTTGTGGTTGGGGGTCGCCACAACATAAAGAACTGAATTAAAAGGTTGCGGCATTAGAAAGGATGAGAACCACTGTTTTATAACATTAAAAATACACATTCACGCAATCTGAAAAATAGGAGATTATTAATTTTACAGAGTGAGAAATAGATGCTCCCATCAGTGGGTCATTCGTGTTATGATTGTTATGGGGTTAAACATAGACAGCTCGAGTGTCAATTGGTCGAAATGTTCCACTCTCTTTAAAGCTTCTACAGTGTATCCGGATATATATGGAACGATTTTTATAATGATACAAACTCATGATAAATATGAATAATTTCTTCTTTTTTTTTAATTTCAAAACTCATTTTAATTTTAAAACAATGTTGAATTTTGATAAAACTCTATTTTTTGTTCCTTAAATTAAATCTGACCAGTGATTATTTAACGGATTCTCCTTTTTCGGACATAGTATATATATTCAAAAACTCCCAAAAGCTTAATACTAGAATCTAAGGCCTCAGAACTCTGTTGTTACGGCATTAAAACTGATATATTGGTTGCCGCACGGGGGGGGGGGGGGGGAGGGTCCTCCATTGAATGCATGTGACAACCATGCACTGCAATATTTTTAATTCAAACTTTAAAAACTTTCAGCGCAACTAGAGACCAAGGTGCAAGATTTAATCACAAAAGAGGCGTCGAATAGCATTAGAATTGAAACAGTTGAACAAAAATTTGAAGCCTTCACTTCCGAGGTTAAAAAATGGGTAAGAGGAGTCCCGTCGTGTAATTCCTTAAGTTTATTTTCAGTAATTTTATGATCTGTACGACGATTTTTTTACAAATTTAATTCTATCTTTATGGTAAAATTTCTTACATTGAAAAAAATACCAGATTTCTATCATCAGAGATTAAGTGACGATAAGGGTCGGTTCACACGATCAAATTTTCCTTCAAGCGTTTGATGCAATTCGTGTATGAAGCCTTGTCACAACTTTCAAATTACTATTTGATCAAATTCGCCACACACAAAAAAAGAAACCTCGCACAAAATAGTGCGTTCATACAATAATTTGACGCGAAATTTGATCGTGTGAACTGACGCTAAATTTCACCTCAGTGTGCTATTTACCCGGCTAGTTTCAACATTGTGCCGTTTATTTGTAATACCATAGGAAATTAGTAAAACACAGTAAGGTTAAACCTGATAAGAGGAACGCAACAAAACAAGTTGTTTTGTTGCGTTCCTCTTATCAGGTTTAACCTTACTGTGTTTTACTAATTTCTTATTGTGCTCACCTGATTGCAGTCTCCCCCATTATTACCTATTTGTAATACCGTCGACCGGTATTCATAAAAACCACAAAATGCTTTTCTTTTGATTTCCCCACTGTTGTACGTCTCTTGCTTTGTCTGGTAATTTGATTATGGTTAAATGGTGTAAATTACCTGGGGGTGGGAATGAGAAAGATCTTTCAGGGGTTTCCCGCCAAACTTCTGAAGTCCTAGTCAACCATTCAATAACACAATGTATTACTCAATTTTTGTGGCAGGTCCAAGCCTCCAACATTCAACCAAAACATAAGAGGTCTTCAGGCTGTCGCTGTGAGGCTTGCAATCGGCCCCCTGAGCCCACGGTTATTGGCTCCGGGAAAAGCGATTATCGATGGAAATATTAAACTCCCCCACAAGAGATCAGCTCATTTATTTATTTATTTATTTTTCGTTTTGTGTTTTTTTAATAAATGTATAAGTAATACAACTTATTCACACCACTCTCCCTCATTTAAATGACTAAAACACATCCATGAAAAATAGATGTCAACTGAAATAATACTAGTTAGATTCTACCTGTCCGCACGATAAAGACCGACTCTGTCAAGGCATCTGTCAATTTAAACATAAATATTTTCTTGTTTTGAAATTACTGACATCGTCAACATCGAATAAACAATATTTATACCACCAGAGTAAATAAACGAATGACTTAATTTATGTTTCGTTCTCCATAAATGTGGCGAAAAGAAGTGACATGATAGTCAATTTCTGGCTGGCTTATCGTTTGAATACTTAGGTTCCCTAAATGTAGTAGTAGGAGATATTTTCCTGAAACCCTACAACCTAACACTGAAAAATGGAAACCTCATCAAAATATGTAGCACCCTAAGCTGAATCAATCCCAAGCTAGAAACACAGTAGACTTGAGTTCGATCCCTCGTTAAAGGAAAACCATCACCAGCACCCGGGGGTACACGGGACTCGTTGACCTTGGATGGCGAATCATCTGAGAGAAGACAAACTCTGACCTCAAACCCGGAGACGGAGTCCCGTAGGCGGTATGACATCGACACAATGAAACTTCCGACAACTCCTGCGGCCCTGGAACAAGAAACACTGCTGGTCATCAACCGCATCCTTGTCTGTTTCCAGTCGTCTTGACTAAGGCTTGCAATGGCATTGAATAGGCAAGGATGAGAGAGTGAGGCTGCAGAGTTGGGCAACTCTCCCTCACTTTAAACACTAAAATGCAGCTCAAGTCAAGGCTACTACTCAAGTCAAAAATTGCCTTGGTCATCTTCCCATGCGAAGGGCGAACCATATACAAATGTTGAATTAATTCATATGAAAATGACTAAACTTAACAACGGAATATGAATATCTTAAAACCACATATAAAAAGCATGTTTCTCTAGTCCAGCGGTTCTCAACCTGTTGGTCGCGATCCCTTTGGGGGGGGGTCGAACGACCTTTCAGAGGGGTCGCGAAAGACCATCGGAAAAATCATATACTCTACAGTTATGAAGCAGAAACGATGATAATTTTGTCGTTAGGGGTCGCCACAACATGAGAAACTGTGTTAAAGGGTCTCGGCATTAGGAAGGTAAGAACCACTGCTCTAGTCCATTGTTTTTAACATAGAAGAAAATCCCATCAGTAGGTTCTATGTGACACCCTTTTTGGCTGTCAGTTCATAAGACACAAGGCACTTATGGAACGTGTCCAACCACAAGAATTGGCTGAATCGTATTACAGTTTGGATTGCAAATTTTTGAAAAATGTTCAAAACTTAATTCTTTAGCTCTTTCAACAGAGTGTTACAACCAAAACTCATGAGGTGGCGGCTTCGAGTGTTTTTTTCTTTTCTTAACAGAACTGTAGCATGTAGCCAAATTTTTACACTTAATGTAGAAAAAAAAGTAAGGGGAAATTATTACACTCGTCTGATAAACAATCTGAGGGTTCTCTTCTCTTGATCTCCTGACTAATCACGTGGTTTCACGACAACTTTGTAAGGTTTTGGGACGAGAGTAAACCACGTATCCTGCGGGATCATGTCCACATCTCCGCTGACGGGACTTACGGAAAACTGAAGCTTCTGCAACAAGCAGACCACGGTGTACAGCAGGTTCTGTCTGCCCAGATTCTCGCCTGCGGAAAAAAAGACAATGTCTGAGTCATGAAATGTCAGTTTAACTATAATAACAGATGGAACCATTGCTACTACATCTGCTTTAAGATAGAATATTGCACAGTTCAGAAAAATATTGGCTTGGCGATCTCTTATATATATATATATATATATATACATTCGCATCGACAAAGTGGTCCACAAACAGGTCGAACGACGTAGCAGTGACGTCACATACCCACGCAGTTTCGAGGTCCAATGTTGAAAGGGATCCAACTCTTGGGGCGTGCGATGAGGGTTCCGCTCCCCTTGTCGATGAAGCGTTCAGGGAGGAAGTGATCGGGCTGCTCCCAATGTCGCGGGTCGCGCTGGATGGCGTACACGTTCGTGACGACCGCCGTCTTTGCTGGCACGTCGAACCCACAAACCTGGTTCAGGAGGTGGACATTATTGGCTGGTAGAATTTTTTTTAAACGTATAAATGAATTTCAGAAATTAAAAGAGATTGTATAATACATAACATGTGGGGGATGTTGATTTATTCATAACAAGCGGGTGTGTCGCACAATGCCAAACAACACTAACATGTGTGTCACACAATGCCAAACACTAACATGTGTGTCACACAATGCCAAACAACAGTAACATGTGTGTCACACAATGTCAAACAGCCCTACTAACCTGTGTGTCACAAAGTGTCTCGTGAGGCAGCCCCATCGGTACCACGGGATAGAGCCGCATGACCTCTTGTATCACTGCCTCTGTGTAGGCCAGACTTTGTCTATGTTCTTTATCTGGGACACTATTTCCTGGTCCACCGCCCCCCAAAAAAAAATTAAAACATACAAAGTATCTTTTAAAATTATCAATTTTTAAAATTCGCAATTCAGATAAATGCCAATAATTCCAACAAAATTAATGCCAAGACTAACCCAGCAGTAAATGGTGACATTGATTGGATTATAATGTTATAACACATTCCAGTCCTCCTCGAATTCTTAAATAAACTTCATGTTTCCAATTGAATGTGTAAGACCATCTTCATCTTCTTATTGTTAGCCTTTCTCAATCCCAATGGACCATAGGCCATCTACAATATACTTTTCCATCTGTCCCTATCCTGGGCTATCTTTGCTAGTTCATCCCGATGGAGCATAGGTCGTCCACAATACTTTTCCATCTGGGCTATCTTTGCTCGTTCAGCCAAACCGTTTTTCATTCTCTTCACTCCTGCCTCCAATCCCCTCTTCCGTATCACTCTTGGCCTTCCTCTTTTCCTGGTACCTTGGTGATTCCAGTCCACGTCCTGTCGTTGTGATGTTAGTGTTAAGTTTCCCTAATGTGTGCCCCGGTCCTTCTTTATGTTCTCTCTCTTGTATCTCCGTTTCCACGGCAAAACTTGATGTTCTCTCCCAAAGGTTTCGTCAATCCATCTAATTTTGTGGGTCCTTCACAAGCATCTGTTTGTACAAAATTGTGTATTTTTGTTGTTCCCCCAAGTTTCACAGCCATTCAGAAGTAGTGTCTCGACATTTGAGTTGTTAGATCATTATCAACAACAAAATAATTCCAAAATATACTTTTAGAATATCCACAATGATTGCTTTATTCTTTTTTTTTGGGGGGGGGGGGAGGGACTGTTCCCTCAGAAGTACTGCAGTACTGAGGTAGTCACTCCTAATTCTACGCTTACGGGTCTCTTGGCCCCTTTCGTGTCTCTTGGCTCAGCGCCTCTATACCTGTAACAGGGATCGTCCCGACCCCGGCCAGACACAAAGCGAGATAAACTACATTTTGATCTTAGCCACAAGGCCGAGATGCGATTTAATTTGATCATTTGCTCAGCCTCGTGTGCTTTTAAGCATGTCAAATATAAATTAAGGTTTTCTTCCTAACAATTATCATTTTATGTTTGTTTGTTGTTGAGGATATTTTAAAATGTTGAATAATACAAACTATAAAAGAAATGCTATTATTTATTTATCACCCCAAAAAAAAGTCCGCACTACTGGCAGGGCCGGCCTTAGGCCACTGCAACCTATGCGGCCGCAGTGGGCCCCGCACTTTCATAGGCGCCGCGCTGATTCTAGGTGTAAATTATTAAATTAAACCATTATATCTTACAATCATGTATAGGTCAGCGTGTTTATTCTGTTTTTATGTTTTTACAGTGTAAGCCCCGGTAGAAATTTTGGTGGATCTGTCCACTAATGAAAGATACACTGCTTGCCCTAACTACTTTGCTGTACTCAGAATATTTTTAACAATACCCGTAACTGTGGCATCTGGTGAAAGAAGCTTCTCGCGTCTCAAACTAATCAAGAATTGAAGACCTCAGTGCTAAAAGTACTTAAGTCACAAAATGCACATTTTGAGATAATCAAGTTCAAATATACTTTTCGTCTATAAAATGTTGACTATTTTCTTTTTTTGTCTTGTTTAATTAAGGGCCTAGTGCACATTTTAATGTGTTCAAATTTCTGCAATACACTTGGCTAAACTGGGTAAGAAAAGATCACAGTTAAGATTGATTTTAACAAAAATGTGACTTAAGTACTTTTAGCACTAAGGTCTTCAATTACTTGAGGTCAACAATTCACAAAGATAGATTGAACAATTTGGCAATTCTTGCTACTGAGCGTGATCCATGTAGTAAACAGAATTTTGATGATATACTGTATGACTTCGCTACACGCAAGGCTCGTAAAGTCAAGTTAATTTGATCGTGATTTTGTACTTAGTAAAGAATGAATAAAATGCAAAGACGAATTTATTTTCTAATACAAAATCTTAATTTTCACTTATTATCCTTATCCTTACCCAGACTGGGCCCCACGCAACCGTTTCGCATAGGGCCCCGCAATTGTTAGGGCCGGCCCTGACTACTGGCGCATGAAGAAGGTGGGGAGGGGGCAATCCGCCCCCGGGAAGCAATTTTTTTTCTTTATACTGAGGGGAAGCATTGTCGGTCATTTACAAAGGTTTTTTCCCATGCTGTCCCATATTCCACATTTCATGTTGCCCCATATTCAAGACGCCCATTTTGACCCCCATCCCATTTCAACCAACACTCCCCCCACCTCCCCATTTCAACCAACACTCCCATGCCCCATCCCCCAACCACATCAACGCTCCCCATGAAGTTTACCAACGACCCGGCGAATCTCGTCCTGAACCTTCCGCTGAACGTCCGCGTTGGCCACCAGGGTCAGGAATATCCAGTCCATCGTGTTCCTGGTCGTGTCCGTGCCGCCGATGAACGTGTCCGAGATGATGAGGGAGAAGTGGACGTCGGTGATGTCGTGGCCGCCGGCATTTTCTTCGTCTCTCAACTGTTTCTCCGTCAGGAGGATGTTGTCTACCAGCGTCTCAATCTTGCTCTCATCGAAGGTGGACCTTCGCTCAGAAATGTGTTGGTGGATGTAAGCTGGTGGGGGAAAAAATCAGACAAAAGCCAATATTCTAAACCCGGGGGGTTATCTAAAGTTTTGAAATTGTTGTACGACTACATGTTGTACCACTCAATATTGTACCACTGAATTTAGTACTTCTGATTGTAGTACCACTGAATATTGAACCACGGAATGTTGTACCACTGAAAGTTGTATAACTGAATGTTGTACCACTCAATGTCGTACCACTGAATGTTATACCACTGAAATGATTTTCAAAACTTTTCGGTACCATTCAATCTACATGTTTAGTAATGTGGAATGGATCATTGATAACAAAAGCTTTCGCTAATGGGTCGCAGAGAGGTCTCTAAGAGATCACTAAGTGGTCAATAAGGGGTCACTAAAGGGTCACTAAGGGGTCAATAAGTGGTCGCTTATTAGTCGCCAAGTAAACGTTAAATGGTCGTTAAGTGGACGCTAAGTGGTCGCTAAGTGTACGCTCGTTGGACGCTAAGTCAGGAAAAGTACTAACCAACGAATGCCTCGACTCCTTGCTTGGCCTTACGGAACGCCCTCGTGGGACAGTAGATGAGGATGGGGAAAATGTCCTCCCAGAACCCTGTGACCTTCCCGGACTCGGAGTCGAAGACTTTGAGATAGTCCTGGTAGACGGGGTCGTCCATGGACACGGTGCGGCCGAAGCACGCCGCGTGCAGGATGTTGAAGATGATCAGGGAGAAGTGTGGGTGCGGGTTGAAGGGTCCCGGCTCCTGCAGGATCAACTGCACGGCCTCGGTGACGATCTGGTGGACTCGTCGCGTGTGCTGGTCGCCTGTCAGGTAGTGACGCATCGCCTAGGAGGACGGGGGAGGGGGGGTTGTATTTTAACACGACATGTAATTTATA